>CM036247.1:1635402-2002902 GCA_020698575.1 Bostrychus sinensis
TCCCTCTCCACAGGAACACTTATTGTTATTTGTAGTTGTTTAAATTGAGCTTGGTAATGCGCCTTTTATAAGACGAATGTTCCTGTAAATAATGTTGACTGAGATGAGGTGAGGTCTGTGTGTGAATGAGTTTTGGGGAGAGAGTGAGTCTATGAACTACTGCTTTTACTGGGATTGTTTGAGTGTAATTGCATTGTATTTTTATTCATGTAAATCAGGGACTGCAGACGGAAACTAGCGATTTAGCTGTAATCTGGTGCGGAACATCTCTGTTTTTATGAGCTTAATGTCTCTGTACATTGTCCCTTCAAAAAAGGCTAAACTAAACTAAACTAAATCGATAAAAGGCAGCTGCTCACGGTGTCATTTACTTTTTGTAATGTACATTTTATTAAACTTTTCCCTTTTTTGCAAAACATCAGAACACATACAAAAATGACAAACACAACGCCCAGACCTCAAAGCCATTAAGCCATTATTAAGCCTTTACATACCACTGTGTTACAGTTAGCCAGTTGGTAAATTTGTATTGATGAAGCTTATTCAAGAGACTATAAGTAACTTTCTCATAAGAAGCCAATTCACCCATCGTAGTTCGCCACTCATCACAGGGAGGAGGTGCTTTTCCATCAAGTGTCTCAAAAGAATCTGTTTAGCTGTAGTAAGAGCCAAGATACTGTATTTTCTGGAGTATAAGTGGCACTCGCCAAAAAATGCATAATGAAGAAGAAAAAAACGTATATAAGTCGCACTGGAGTCGCATTTTTGGGGAAATTTATTTTTCAAAATGCGACACCAGTAATAATAGTAATAATAGAATAGAGAACAACAGCTGAATAGGTGTGCGCTATGCTAACGTAACACATTGATGGTTATTCAGCTACATGAAGCATAAACAACGAACTGAATAGGTGTCTCGTATGTTAACGTAATATATTAACAGTTATTCACATAACTATAGCATAACGAACATAATATAACAAGTTCACCAAACTCACCATCTCACTCCTAATCGCTAAATCCTTTAAATTCTTCATCCTCGGTGTCGCTTCTGAACAACTCCGCCAACTCCGGAGGTAGACGAAGCGCCGCTTCCTCCTCTGCGTGGCTGTCGTCAGACTCAGCATCAGTTCCATTTCCAATTATTCCGCTCTTTCTCAGTTGTCTTTATAGCCTAAGTTGTTAGCGGTAATGTTTACATTTTAAATTGTCAGTGGTACAGGTGCAGCAGATGCTGGGACACAAGCCTAGAGCGCCCTCTGGAGGCTGTCAGTGTGAAAATAACCAACACCTGAAATATTTTAATATATAAGTCACACCTGAGCCAGACGATGGAAAAAAGTGCCACTTATAGTCTGGAAAATACGGTAAGCCATCTCTTTTCAAAAGAGAAGTGAGCACGGTGTCATTTATTTCTCCTTCTGTGTCCTGCAGGCGTCCAGAGTGAAAATGATCCTGTTCCAAGTCTGGTCCATATTAAAGAAGAACCAGAGGAACTGAAAATCAAACAGGAGCCGCTCCACGAGTTGCCATTCATCCGTGTCATTGTGAAGAGTGAAGATGAAGAAGAGCAGTCATCTCTTCTTCATCAAACACTGAAAGAGGAGAACAGAGAGGACACTGAATGTTTCTCTAAACCTGGTTCTGCTGCATCAGAGTCAGAGAGAGAAGAACACGCTGAGGATTCCTCTGACACTGACCACTCTGAAGACTGGACTCCTTCAGAGAAAAGTCACACTCAGCAAACTGAAACTGACATTAGTCATGAACAATGTGACCCAGCTCACATTAGCAGTGTTAGTGGAGATGGGAGCGACGCAGGAGGAAAACCCAAGCAGCACAAATGCTCTGAATGTGGAAAGGTTCTGCAGTATTCACAAAATTTAAAGCAGCACATGTTGCTTCACACAGGGCAGAGACCTTTTAGGTGTTCAGTTTGTGCCAAGGATTATACACAAGTTGGACATCTAAGAACACACATGAGAACACATACAGGAGAGAGACCTTTCAGCTGTTCAGTATGTGAGAAAACATTTTCAGTGAAAGATAATCTCAAGTCACACATGAGAAGTCACACGGGGGAGAAACCATTTTGTTGTTCGATTTGTAACAAAAGCTACACACACATCAGTAATCTGAAGATACACATGAGAAGCCACACTGGAGAGAAACCGTACTGCTGTTTGATTTGTAACAAACAGTACACGCAGAAATTTAATCTTAAAAAACACATGAAAAGTCACACAGAAGAAAGACCAGATGAGTCCTCTGTGCTTAATCAAAAACGGACTGAAGAGAACAAAGACGACTCTCAGGAAGCTGAAACAGAATGGGGTGAAAAGTTTACTCCAAACCAACCTTTATTTGAACATTTGTTAGTTCACAACAAGGAAACTCGATTTGTGTGCGCATTTTGTGATAAAACGTTTTCACATCGAGGTAATTTTAATTCGCACTTGTTAGTTCACTCAGAAGAAAGGCCCTTCAGTTGCTCAGTTTGTGAGAAAACCTTTTCACGAAAAAGTAATCTCATGTCGCACATGTTGGTTCACTCAGAGGAGAAGCCTTTCAGCTGCACAGTTTGTGAGAAAACATTTACAAGACAAGGAGATCTGAAGAAACACGCTCTGACTCATTCAGAGAAGATGTTCAGCTGCACAGAATGCGGGAAAACCTTTTCAAAACAACTTCTTTTCAACAGACACATGTTAATTCACTCAGAGAGACAGTTCAGCTGTGAGTTTTGTGATAAAAGGTTTTTAAGAGAAATTAACCTGGACAAACACATGTTAACTCACACGGGAGAGAAGCCTTACAGCTGTCCAGATTGTGACAAAACATTTTTCAGACAGTGTCACCTCTCCAAACACATGTCAAGTCACAAAGGAAAGAGACCAATAAGCAGTTTAAACAATCCCTTAATTCAACCAAAACCTGTTCAATTCCATTTTAATCAGAATAATCTAAACCCTGTCCAAATCCATCTGCAGCCGGTTCACGCCCAAATAAATCCTCTTCACTTCCAACTTGGTACTTTTACAAATCCAAATTAAACCGACTGAAACCTATTCAGACTGAACCTGTTCAAACTAAAGCAGAAAATGTATCCTCTGTTTGTTGTAAAAGCTGAGAAGTTCCTGACTCAACATTCACAGAACTACACAACAATATACGAGTTCCTCTGTTCATGCATCTGACATATTTTTACTGGCAGTTGTAAAGCTTCACTGTGATTTAAGGAATTCATCTTATTAGTATAATATTTTGAACTTCATGGTTTTCTTCTGTTGTTGCTTGACTTTTACAATGCCATGTAATTACTATAAACAGATAAATAAAAGTCCAGTTTATTTTGCTCTGGAGTCTGGACTTTAAGTTGAATGTAGTTATTCTAGTAGTATGTGCATGGATTGTTTTTTTTTTTAATTAGTATTATTTAATAAGCTGCATGGTTAATCAGAGGCGGAGTTAGACCATTTTTAGGGGAGCTACAGCGCCCCTAAGCGTAATCCAAAAAGTGGTTTTGTTATTGCCCAGTATACAAGCAACTACGCTATCATTAAAAAAGGCTCCACAACACAAGACGTTACATCTGTACTGTGTTTAATACTTTATCCATTGCTTCATATTTATTTTGTTTGTTTGTAGGCTGTTTATAAAACTTTTTGAGATATGCAGGGATCGCTTTTTCCCCTCGACGATCTCAGCAGAAGTTTTTCCAGCCACGCGCCAAGGCAGAAGAAAGAAAAGTCAACGAGAATGAGAATTAACTTTAAGGTCGAGCAAAAGCCCAAGTCACTGAAGGAAACTAGGCTCCAGTGAAACGGAACATCGCGTGTCAAAAAAAAGGAATGAAGCCGTTTCTGTGTTGGTTCTTTCTGCAGCAGGTCCGAAATCGAAAGGTGGCCAATTCCACGCCACTGGCAAACCGGAGCGCCCCCTGGTGTCGACATAAAACTGGCCAGTGAGCGGCAGACCTGACTGCTCAGTGACAAATCGGTCTGTCAGAGGTTTATGGCCATCGCAGATTGTCCTGCCGCTGATGGCGATATATCGGTGTATCGGTGTATTGGCTTTCTGGTTGTTTATGAACGTGTCTGTTGTTATTGAACAGGAGAAAGCAGGTGGCCGATTAAACTGCAGTGGTAAATATAATTTTTGGACAATAATTCTACCTTTTGGTCCCAGAAGCTCTTAGCTTATCCCAAACATTCCCAAAGTCAAGAAAGTTGTGCCCCCCTTAAATTTCCATAAATCCCTCGCAGACCCCCAACTACATTACATCCCTATATTCAAAAGGCGGCCATGTTTTTCTCCATTTACTGTAGGCTAAAATTAGTTTTAATGTAATATTTTAAAACAAATTTCAATTTAGATAGATTGTATTTTTTATGTACTTAATGTTTTTAGGTATTTGATATTTTCATTGACTGTCTTTTTATATTTTTTGTGTGTTTTATTTGTTGTTATGGACCAAAACCGTGTGTCTGAAATAAAGAATGAATTGAAATTGAATTGAAATATAGACAGCCTCTGGTGGGGCCCCTACTGTACCCTTGTGGACCCCCAGGGAGCCCCAGACCCCACTTTGGGAACCACTGGCTTATCCACAGTCACAAACATCCAGAAAGCCGATACACCGATACACGATACACTGATATATCGCCATCAGCGGCAGGACAATCTGCGATGGCCCTGTAGTGCCGCAGGTCAGCAGTCAGTGGCCAGGATTATGTCGACACCAGGGGGCGCTCTCGGGTTCGGTTTGCCAGTGGCGCCCTGATTGGCCACTTTTTGATTTGGACCTCTCTCTCTTTCTGAGCTGCTCTCTCCTGACTGGGTCCCGTTAGCGAGGAGTCCGCAGCTCGGCACCATGTCCAGGGAGGAGCAGGACCGTCCCGAGGCGGAGCGGGGGGCTGAGGCCGGGCCGCAGGAGCTCCGCGCCGAGCTCCAGCGCCTTTCCCTGGAGCTCCGTGACACCACTGAGGAAAAGATCCAGGCTGCGAAGGTCGGGCTGGCGGTGCTGGAGGAGAGAACCCTGCTCCAGCGGAGATTTGACAAACTGCAGACAGAGCACGAGGCTGTCCGACAGGAACTGGAGCAGCTCGAGGAGGTAACGTTAGATGAAGCCAATATTGATGATAATTATTTATAAAAGTGTCCAGCAGCGCTTTCATTGCCAGTAAGAGCCATGTTGTTGCGCTTTCAGTCAAAACAAAGTTTAAAGACCTGAAAATGACCGAGGACATTGCTTTTATAAATATGAATAATATTATATTACTCTGCAGACCTGTCCTGACCTGCTGTGTTTTACATCAGCGCTGTGCGCAGGGCACGAGCTGCTGGAGGAGGCATCAACGCTTTCCCACTGGGACTGAATGACATTGTTTCTTTGCGCAGCTGTATTTACAAAACTCAAAACTCAAAGATTTACAGTGAAGCTGTGCTGATGGAGAAGAGTCTAAGCTTTCTGACAGTTTTTGTTTCAGGTTTCTGGATGCAGTGAGAGAGAGAGAAATCATTTGTTAAATCTTTAAAAAAGAGGTTTTAATAAAAGACGCACTGCACGCGCATCTAATTAACAGTGAGCGACAGTCCGACTTTTTCAGATCGTTTCTCTAATAATTTACTTTAAAACCATTAGAAAAAACATATTTACTTACTTAGTTTTGACTTAAAATGTGGGATGGGTGTGAAGGCAGAGCATCAGAGAGGTTCAGGGGCATTAGATTTTTATTATTTTTTGAAAATACACATATCTCGAAAAGATAGTCAATAATAGGCCAAGTCTACAGTGTAATTTAGTAGTGTGGGGCCCCAGGTTTTCAAAATGGGCCCCAAAGTTATGAAGCAGTCATGGATTTGGCTTCTGATTTATAAAATGTAGCAGTTTTTACTGAGTTTGATGCCAAACTCATCTGCTTACAGTCTACATACGGTCAATGAAATTAGTAAATTAGTTTTATGTTTGTTTGTTTGTTTTAATAATTCAATTTTAGAAACAAAAAAGCATAGTTTTTGGAGCCACTGGCAGGGGCCCCGGTGTGTATTCTGTAGATTCTTTATTTCTATAGAAATATGAATAAGCTTCTGCTTAATTCAGTTCAGTTCAGTTTTATTTGTATGTCCCAGTATCACAACAAACAGTTGATCAAACATAAACACACAATCAACACAAACAATAACTACACTAAACTAAACAGAGCAGGACACTCCTGTCCTTAGCCCCTCCTTCTCTTAAGGAAAAACACCTAAAAAAAAAACAGCTGTGGGAAAAAAGCAGAAACCTTCTGGAGCCCAACTGAAGGAGAGATCCTGTCCCAGGGACGGACAGCAACATCAGGACTGTTAGTCCATTACTCATCTATAGGATCATAGATCTATAGGATCATAGATCTATAGGATCACAGATCTATAGGATCACAGATCTATAGGATCATAGATCAGCTCTAGATCTGCTTATTGCTCACTTCAGTGACAGTTGTAAATTGTGCCTTAAAGCCTGTTGTGCATTATTTATTATTTATGATGGAAATCTGATTATGATTCGTTGATGTGATTTAATGTAGCTCTTCAAAGCTCGTGACCAGACGTCCTCTTTTCTCCGGACACGTCCTCTTTTTGAGACCTTAAAAAACGTCCGGCTGAGTTTCTAAATCACCCAAAAACTCTGAGATTTTTGTACTCCCAGTGTGTTCTCCAAGAATGCAATGCACCACTTCCTTCCAGGGTTTTGCAGCTTCACCCAGGGCTGGCAACTTTTCAGAAAACCTTGGCGTGGGATTTTGTGGGGCCAACAGTTTTCTGTTTATGCGGCAAATCATTTTATTTCATTTAACATCAGTTTCTGAGCTGGGACTGACGGAGGACACTTGCAGTTGTACAAGATGAACATTTATTTAGCCGCTCATGCCAAGTGCAGTCTGAGTTAATGTCCAAAAGTGGTTCTCATTCTACTCATGCATCATTCACACAGTGCTGGTGTAGACAGCAGCGTCTCCTAGTGGCCAACACTGCAATAGCCACTGATCGTAACGTCCTCCTTCCTCTGAGATGAATCCATCGTGAGTCTCACATTTTTTGGAGAAACACCTGCGGCTCGTCTGCGCTCAGCTCTCTCTCTGGTGCACATTCGCGTACCTCTCGCTGTGCGTAGATCAGAGAACGCTCAGGTTTATCTCAAACAGAAACTGAACTAACTCCACATTGTGTCCTAACAGAGGACAGGGACAGAGCCGGATCTAACCTGTCTGAGGCCCCAAGCAAAATTCAGCTATGCCTTAGTCAGTGATTTATCCATATAGCTTTCGTTTCATTAATTTAACCCTACAGCCCTAACTTTTTAGTCACAGCTTTCGCCCTAAGAACAAAAAAATGCACCAATAAAGACTGCCATAGAAAAATGATCCAATGGTCAATAATGGTTACAATGATTAACTTCAGTCCTCATCACACGCAGCAAACATTAATTGTGTTTATGAAAGTTAAGCCTTAAATTCCAGTTTGTGTGGTGCAGACACATCCAGCACAAACCTCTGCCTCTGCTCAGTCTGGGACCTTTTTCTACTTTGCCCTGATGTGCACATCTCTGTAAGAACTACATTTTGGATTTGTGCTCACGCAAACACAAACAAACTCATTTCTCAACAAACACTTTCACACCAATTTATGACAAAAACACACCCAAATCATTTTAGTTCAGAAATGTTTTTATTTGCCTTGTAGGCTTGATCATTTATACAAACACTAATGTGGCCATCTCCACATTTATACCTCTGTCTACCATGATGGGGAAATGGCGCCACCTAGTGAAAAACAATAAAAACTAAAATTCCAATCCCTCACTGTCATGAATCCATGAAATACTTGATAAAAATGTGAAATTATATTGCAGTGACAGTGTAGAATAAAAATGTTTGAATGGGAGTCAATGGCACAAAAAATTTCTCGGGTAAAGGTGGGACTATTTTTTTAGAAACCTTTTTAAGAGGATTTTTCAAAAGAAAATCCTGAAATCTGAAAATTCATCCAAAAATCCACACCTGAGGCAAAGTTTGAATCAACACAGCAAAAGTTATCCACAAAAAACTGCTGCAAAACATCAGAAACTGTCTTAGAGCTGCAGGAGGGGTAAGAAACTTTAAATTAATTTTTTTTTTTTTTAACCTAAACTGTCTCCCTGTCTGAGCCAAGTCTTTAGGTATGTTTTATTTAGTAAACATTTTATTGTTTACATCAGTGTAGGCTTCAGTTGATTAAAGCCAAATTTTTATAAGAATATTTAACTGAACCCACTGTTTTACAGAACCAAAGCTATTTTTCTTATTTAGGCTGCCTAGTATTTCACAGATGGACTGTAATAGGCTGCAGATAAACTAAACTTACTTTTGTCTGCTAAAGCCTATTTAAACATTATGGGAGCCCCTTTAGGGCCCTGACCCACCATTTGAGAACCACTGTGCCAAACCAATTTACACTTGCAGTAAACATATTCATGTTGTACCAGGAGCAGTTACATATCATCAGATGGCTTCAAACAGCACACAACACTCACAGAGCTGGAGTTACATTTAGTAACTGTTACACACATCTCACTCTGTCTCTGTCTCTTCCTCTGTCTCTTCCTCTCCTCTTCCTCTGTCTCTGTCTCTCCCTCTTCCTCTGTCTCTGTCTCTCCCTCTTCCTCTGTCTCTGTCTGTCCCTCTGCCTCTTCCTCTGTCTCTGTCTCTTCCTCTGTCTCTTCCTCTGTCTCTTCCTCTTCCTCTGTCTCTGTCTGTCCCTCTGTCTCTTCCTCTGTCTCTTCCTCTCCCTCTTCCTCGTCCTCTTCCTCTTCCTCTGTCTCTTCCTCTCCCTCTTCCTCGTCCTCTTCCTCTGCCTCTGTCTCTTCCTCTGTCTCTTCCTCTGTCTCTTCCTCTGTCTCTCCCTCTTCCTCTTCCTCTGTCTCTTCCTCTGCCTCTTCCTCGTCCTCTTCCTCTGTCTCTCCCTCTTCCTCTGTCTCTCCCTCTTCCTCGTCCTCTTCCTCTGTCTCTGTCTCTGTCTCTTCCTCTCCCTCTTCCTCTTCCTCTGTCTCTTCCTCTTCCTCTGTGGAGATAAACAGCTCCTTGTAACAGATAAAACCGTGACTTTGACTTTATGGAGGACACTTTTGTCCAGACCTCTGTCCTCTGCTGGACACAGAGTGGACTTTAAATCAGTTTCTGCTGTGTTCTCCTGAGAGCAGCCGAGAGTCGAGACAGACGAGGAACAGACGAGGAACAGACGAGGAACAGACGAGGAACAGACGAGGAACAGACGAGGAACAGACGAGGAACAGACGAGGAACAGACGAGGAGCGAGAGGGAGACGAGAGGGAAACACCATAACACATAAAACAATTTATTTTTCTGAAACATGCACGACAGTTAAACAATTATTGTCAATGAGCACATTTACTTATTAATTTATTCATTGATTGATTTGGCAGTTTTGGTCCTCCATACCTAGTGTGCAGTGATTTGTATATCGATATGGCATTGGTTTTACACCAGATGCCCTTCCTTATCCAACCCAACACATTTATCTAGATCGTAGGTCAAAATGAATAATTATACAACAATATACACTGCTTGGGTTACAGTTATTGAAGCCTTTCTGTGTAAGCATTAGTTTAAGGTTTTTCTTGATTTTCTCTTGTCTTTGCAGAATTATGAGCTTGCAGACCTGCGGCGCAGTCAAATGCAAAATAATATTCGAGAGTATGAGGTGCGAGAAGCTCGACTGTTTCAAGATTACAGTGAGTTGGAAAAGGAGAACATATCTCTACAGAAGCAAGTGTCTGTCCTGAAACAGAAACAGGTACACAAAACATAGATAACACTTTTATTATATTGTATACTATCATCAAACTCTAAAATACACAAAGTACATCATTTATGTAGTTGTGTGTTTTGTAATTCAAGGTAGGGCTGCACAATATATCGCAAAATTATTGTTATCGCAATATCAGCAAACACAATATCTGTATCGCAAGAATCTAAATATATCGCAATAACACTGTGGTCTTCCATCTGACAGAGATTTACACTGAAGAATCATTTTCCACCAGAGCCTTAAAAGAACATGTGTTGTGACTAAATAAAAATGTTTAAAAAGTCCAGTTTTAGTGGTAATTTAATTATTTTATTCCCAGCTTAGCCTTGTTTTATTCCTGGTTTAGTCTGTGTTAAGTTTTGATTTTGTGGCTGTTTTGACTTGGAAATACAGGAACTTACATTTTTGTGCAATGTAGTGACTTTAACTTAACGTATTTTCCGGACTATAAGTGACTCTGGACTATAAGTTGCACTCGCCAAAAAATGCATAATGAAGAAGAAAAAAAAATCTAAGTCGCACTGGACTATAAGTCGCATTTTTGGGGGGAAATTCATTTTTCAAAATCTGACACCAAGAACAGACATTTCATGTTGAAAGGCGAGTTATAGTAATAATAGAATAGAGAACAACAGCTGAATAGGTGTGCGCTATGCTAACGTAACACATTGATGGTTATTCAGCTACATGAAGCATAAACAACGAACTGAATAGGTGTCTCGTATGTTAACGTAATATATTAACAGTTATTCACATAACTATAGCATAAAGAACATAATATAACAAGTTCACCAAACTCACCATCTCACTCCTAATCGCTAAATCCTTTAAATTCTTCATCCTCGGTGTCGCTTCTGAACAACTCCGCCAACTCCGGAGGTAGACGAAGCGCCGCTTCCTCCTCTGCGTGGCTGTCGTCAGACTCAGCATCAGTTCCATTTCCAATTATTCCGCTCTTTCTCAGTTGTCTTTATAGCCTAAGTTGTTAGTGGTAATGTTTACATTTTAAATTGTCAGTGGTACAGGTGCAGCAGATGCTGGTACACAAGCCTAGAGCGCCCTCTGGTGGCTGTCAGTGTGAAAATAACCAACACCTGACATATTTTAATATATAAGTCACACCTGAGTATACGTCACACCCTGAGCCAGACGATGGAAAAAAGTGCGACTTTGAGGCCGGACAATGTGGTACTATGTTCGAAAATTAGGCTCTGTTTTCAAATATCGCAATAATATTGTTATCGCAATTTTCAACATAGTTATCGAATATCGCATATCGTGCAGCCCTAATTCAAGGCATAAAAATCACCTAATATTCTGATTGTCTCTACAGGTGGAATTTGAAAGCCTACAGCATGAGCTCTGTCGGCTGGAGGAGGACTCCCAGCGCCAACACAGGAAAACTGAGGAAGCCATTCGTACGAGAGAGATTTTTAAGCAACTGCTGGCTGAAGCCCTAGAGACAATTGAGACTGAACGGGAGCAGAAGGCCATACTTCGTAAGGAGCTCTGCCACTACATGGCCATCAGTGACTCTGTGTATACCTCTGTGTGTAGCTCATTTAATATATCGAATGATAACCTAAAGCTCCACGATGAGCCCTCATCTACGGAGCCTGATAATGATGAACTTATTCGTGGTTTTAAAAATGAATTGGCTAAGACGGCTGAAGGTGATGACGACAACAAAAGAGGAGATGCCTTTAAACCTGTCCCAAGCCTTGTGGATGACCTGCTCGGTGAACTCAACATATCTGAGATTCAGAAGCTTAAACAACAACTTGTACAGGTGAAAGTCATAAACATTTTAAATCAATAATATCAAATTAATCTGCTTACCATATTTTCCGGACTATAAGTGGCACTTTTTTCCATCGTCTGGCTCAGGGTGCGATGTATACTCAGGTGTGACTTATATATTAAAATATTTCAGGTGTTGGTTATTTTCACACTGACAGCCTCCAGAGGGCGCTCTAGGCTTGTGTCCCAGCATCTGCTGCACCTGTACCACTGACAATTTAAAATGTAAACATTACCACTAACAACTTAGGCTATAAAGACAACTGAGAAAGAGCGGAATAATTGGAAATGGAACTGATGCTGAGTCTGACGACAGCCACGCAGAGGAGGAAGCGGCGCTTCGTCTACCTCCGGAGTTGGCGGAGTTGTTCAGAAGCGACACCGAGGATGAAGAATTTAAAGGACTTAGCGATTAGGAGTGAGATGGTGAGTTTGGTGAACTTGTTATATTATGTTCTTTATGCTATAGTTATGTGAATAACTGTTAATATATTACGTTAACATACGAGACACCTATTCAGTTCGTTGTTTATGCTTCATGTAGCTGAATAACCATCAATGTGTTACGTTAGCATAGCGCACACCTATTCAGCTGCTGTTCTCTATTCTATTATTACTATAACTTGCCTTTCAACATGAAATGTCTGTTCTTGGTGTCGGATTTTGTAAAATAAATTTCCCCCCAAAAATGCGACTTATATATGTTTTTTTTCTTCTTCATTATGCATTTTTTGGCGAGTGCCACTTATACTCCAGAGTCACTTATAGTCCGGAAAATATGGTAATTCTCCCTCTCACACTGGACTTGATCGTAATTACAACATGCATTATTTTTTGTTTTGTAAGATGGCGCGAGAGAAGGTTGCCCTGATCAACTCTCTACAGGAGACACAGAAACAGCTGGAGCAGGCTAACGGCACTGTGTCAGAGCAAAAGGAAACGGTCAACAGGCTGACACAAAACCTGAGCGCAATGAGAAAACTTCAGGCCTGTAAAGAGCAGCAGTCTGCTCTGGACTCTGAAAAAGACAGGGACAGTCGTGATGAGCTGGACATCAAAGGACCCGAGATCCTGAAGTGTAAATATACAGCAGCCATCTCTGAAGCTGCTGAGTTAAGACAAGAGCTGAAGACAGTTAAGGCTGAGTATGAACAATGTCAAACACAGCATGAGGAGGAGCGCGCACGACGAGAAGGAACAGTCCTAGAGCTGAGATCGAGTTTGGCAGCGCTGGAGAAGATTAGCCAAGCTGACAAAGCCCAGGTCGCGCGTCTGGAGAAGGAGCTGCGCCTGGCCACCGAGACTGCAGGGGAATATCTCAGGAGCCTTAACACTGCCCAGGATGAGCTCATAACATTTAGTGAAGAGCTTGCAAACCTTTACAACCATGTTTGTATGTGCAACAATGAAACCCCCGATCGTGTCGTGCTCGATTACCACAGAGAGGGTAAGGCCTTGGTAAGAAGAAGTCAAGAAGGAAAGGAACTTCAGTCTTCAGGGCTCCTCACTAACGAACAGATCAATGAGTCTGACTCCAGTACATCTGCTCCTGACCACATGAACGTTTATGACCTTGTTGCTATCATTCGAGACCAGATCCGCCACCTACAACAAGCTGTGGACCGCACCACAGAGCTGTCCCGCCAGAGATCGGCAAATCTGGAGCCGAGTTCAGCGGCAGACAAGGACAAAGAGGCGTGCATGGAAGAAAACCTCAAACTTAAATCTCTGCTAAGCACCAAAACTGAACAGATTGCCACTCTTAGAGCTGTCCTAAAGGCTAACAAACAGGTTTATGGGAAACATATATATTTTTTACACAGCTGTGATGTACTGTTGACTCTGAGAGTTGTTAACAGTTGAAAAATAAGTTGTAATTTCTTGTCTTTTAGACGTCTGAGGCGGCTCTGGCCAAACTGAAGAGTAAGTACGAGAGTGAAGCAGCGCTGGTGACTGAGACCATGATGAAACTTGATCTTGAGCTTAAGGCTCTCGGCGAGGATGCTGCCATGTTCTCATCCCTACGAATCATGTTAGCTACAAGGTACACGAACCACTCTTGTAATATTTCTGTAACAAAATAGGCCATTAATAAAATACCCAAATCATTATTTAGCTGCATACAAACTAGAGTGTGGGGACAAAACAGAGCAGGTGTACAGAAGACCGTCTCCACAGTGCCCACTTATCCTCGTTCCATTTAGTTATTTTGTTTTTGCTTGTAGTTCCAAATTGCGACACTAGGGGGGCACATGGTTCTGAGGGTTTTGATGTCTGTTTGACAGTGCATCCTTAGAAAGTGAGTAACCTTGTTTTGTATTTGATTCTCATTTACTAAAGGCTTGAAGCTGTATTTTCACCGTGTCTCCTGTAGAGTTTTATTGTAATTCAGTGACTGTGTAGCATCCAATTAAGAGCTAACTGTTAGCTTCACAGCTACCTAATTAAGACTTGCTAGCACTATATTTGATTCAGAACATGTCTGTAAGTGCCGTTTTCTAACTGAGATGCCTTGTGATGTTGTTTGTGTACTAAGTTCTATGTACACAGTACATTAGTGAAGGCTGGGATGTTCAGTTTATGTACCGTTGTGTTGTATATAAGGCTGCACAGTATATCGCAAAATTATCGCAATATCAGCAAACGCAATATCTGTATCGCAAGAATCTAAATATATCACAATAACGCTGTGGTCTTCATCTGACAGAGATTTACACTGAAGAATCATTTTCCACCAGAGCCTTAAAAGAACATGTGTTGTGACTAAATAAAAATGTTTAAAAAGTCCAGATTTAGTGGTAATTTAATTAATTTAGTCCCAGCTTAGCCTTGTTTTATTCCTGGTTTAGTCTGTGGTAAGTTTTGATTTTGTGGCTGTTTTGATTTGTAAATACAGGAACTTACATTTTTGTGAAACGTAGTGAATTTAACTTACTATGTTCCAAACGTAGGCTCTATTTTCAAATATTGCAATAATATCGTTATCGCAATTTTCAACATAGTTATGGAATATCGCAGGTTTTCTCCATATCGTGCAGCCCTAGTTGTATATTTGTGTAGCTGATTAATGGCTCTTTCCCAGCCCTGTAGCAGGCCCATACCTATATTTTCATTACTGTGGCCACCTTGATTATGCTTATTATGAGTGCTTGTGTGCACCACTAATATATTGTATTTGTTTATTCTCTTTGTAAAAAACCACACATAAATACAAGCAGACATTAAGCGAGAAGTTCCATCTCTGGACCTGGACATTGTCTTTATTATCCTGCACTCACCTGAACATACAATCGCTGTCCTGGCCCTGTAGTGATTGCTATCCATATTCAAACTAGTTACAGTTCTCGATACAGCAGGCTTGTGTTACACTTTGTAAGTCATCTACCTGAGATCTCTCCTCCCATTGTTATGGATCTTTTAGACTGAGATACTTGGAAATTGCTGTCCAGGAATAAAAACATGTGACTTCAGCAGAGGTTTGTGAGAAATGGCTCCTCCTGCTGGAGATCATGTCTATGTTTTTCATCTTTTTCTGTCCTTACGCTTGTCTCTTGCAGGATAGATGAATATGTGACACAGCTGGATGACATGCACAGACGACTTACTGCTGCTGAGGACGAGAAGAAGACTCTGAACTCTTTGCTGCGTATGGCCGTCCAGCAGAAACTGGCCGTAACACAGCAACTAAAGGATTTACAGGCAACAGTGGCAGCAGGCAAGGGACCCAGCCATCAGGTAGGTCAAAGGTCATTTATGAACCAACACTGTCTCCTGTGAAACGCTCACCTTCACTTTCTAATTTACAGTAAAACTTCCGAGCCTCGCCAGCTCTGATGGGGAGAGAGAAACAGTTTCCTGTGACCTGGGCCTCTTTGTTTTCTTCCAGTATTTGCCAGGAAAGGTTTGCACGGTGGCAGAGTGGTTAGCGTTCTCGCAACAAGGAGGTCGTGGGTTCGAGCCCCGGGCCGACCAACACACTCTCACTCTGCATGTCCTCCCCGTGTTACCGTGGGTTCTCTCCGGCTTCCTCCCACCGTCCAAACACATGCATGAGTTGGTGAACTGGTGACTCTAAAGTGCCCCTAGTGAATGAATGTGAGAGTGAATGGTTGTCTGCCTGTGTTTGTCTCTGTGTCAGCCCTGAGACAAGCTGGCCCCTGTCCAGGCTGTGCCCCGCCTACGGCCCAAAGTTACTGGGACAGGCTCCAGTCACCCGCGACCCCTAACGGGAATAAGGTAGAAAATGGATGGAGGTTTGCCCTCAGACTGGGGACGGTTTCTTATTTCCTGAGATAAACTGAACTGTCTTTAATCCATTTTTAAACTAACAATGCTTCTTTGAGTATTACACTTTGTTTTGTGTCTTTGTGCCAGACCATGACTTTCTTAGGACTATAACATTAAATAATTTACTTTGTATTAATGTTTTTTTAGTTTGAAGACACTGCAGAGTAAACTTGTTATGATTAAGGAAAAGCTTTATTTAAAGATTTTTATGTTCCAAGTGTCAGCAGAGTCCATGAAGGAGAGATTTTAATGTTTTAGTTCCATTTATAACCTCTTGTACTTGTTTTGAAATATTTCAAGTACTTCGGGTATTTAAAGTACTTGAAATACTTCACAAACTATAGACAGTACTCCCACAATTCTCCAAAGTTCTAGAGAAACTCTTCATCATTAGGCTGAATACATTTTTAGACAAATACAGAATACTCAGTGAAAGTCAGTATGGTTTCAGATCAAACAGAGCAACATCACTTGCATTAAAAGACTCCATAGAAGACACAACAAACTCATTAGACCAAAAATTACACAAAATTGGAATATTTCTTGATTTGCAGAAGGCATTTGATAACATTAACCATGAAATCTTATTAAATAAACTGGAGAGGTATGGGCTCAGGGAATAACTGACTGATGGAAAACAGTTTGTGAAGTTTGGTGATAATTGTTCCACTTGTTTGGATTTCTCCTGTGGTGTCCCACAGGGGGCAGCGTTGGGCCCCAAATTATTTATTTTATACATAAATGATTTATGCAAAGTGTCAGATGTATTAAAGTTAGTTTTATTTGCTGACACCAGTGCTTTTTGTTCTGGATGTGACCTTCAACTGAATTAGGGAAAAATTAAAATATGGTTTGATAAAAATAAATTAAAAATTATTACTAAATTTAAAAAAAACTAAATTAATATTGTTTGGAAAGGGAAGAACCAATGTAGAAATTAAAATAAAGCTGAATGGGGTAAATATTGAAAGAGTGATAACAGACGATAAAATCAGCTGGAAATCACAGATTAATCATGTTCAAAGTAAAGTTTCAAGAAGTATAGCAGTATTAATAAAGTCAACATGTTCTAGATCACAAATCATTATTCACTCTTTACTGTTCACTAATTCTGCCATATTTCAATTATTGTGCAGAAGTTTGGGGCAACAATTATAATACAACAATACATCCACTGTTTCTCCTTCAAAAGAAAGCTGTAAGAATCCTTCACAGGGCAGGACGTAGGAGCCACACTCACACTGTTCACAGGATAAACGACTAACATTCAAAGAACTGGGAGATTTACAGACAAGGCAAAAACAATCTACTACCTGGTAAAGTCCAAAAGTTGTTCACTGAGAGGGAAGGAGGAAATAATCTGAGAGGAAAATTTCAGGTTAAAGTCACTCGGCCGCAGACGAAGAGGAAAAGTTTTTGTGTTTCTGTTCTGAGGGAAACTGTGGGAAAGTTTGAATGTGGAGCTGAGGGAAAGTCCAAACCTGAAACTATTAAAAAAACAGTTTAAAGAAATGATTTTCCAAAGTTATAAAGAAGGTTGACAGGTATTCATTTGGAATTTGTGGTTAAAGTTATGATTGTAAAATGTAACTGATAAACAAGTGTCTTGTTTGTATAAATGAGTATGGTTTGTATATAAAAGGTCTATGATTGTTAATGAAGAACTCTTGATTGAATATAAACAGGAAGCAGTTAAATGTACTTTTGATATTTTGGGAAAAGGGGTGGGATTTAATGAACTTGTGCTTCTTCCCACTCCTTTTCAGGCAAACTGTGCATGGGAGGATGGTTTTTCCTTTTTGTTTTTGTTTTGTTGTATTCAGTTATATTTGTGTACATTGTGTAGATTCATGTCATTTTGTTTCTGTGCTCGAAATAAACTCGAAACTAAACTAAACTAAACTACTTGAAGTACTTAAAATATTTCAAACATTACATGTACTTCCAGTACTTCATATACCTCAAGTATTACAAGTACTTAAAGTACTTCAGGTATTTCAAGTAAATGAAGTACTTCAAGTCCTTAAAGTACTTTAAATACTTAAGTACTTCAAAAATTTCAAGTACTGCAAGTACTTTTAGTCTTTCAAGTACTTTTGGTACTGCTACTACTAATACTACAACCACTACTAATACTACTACTACTGATACTACTACCATTACTACTACAATTACTGCTAGTACTACTACTAATACTATTACCACTACTACTAATAATAATACTACTGATAGTACTACTATTAATACTACCACTACTACTACTGATGTAGTAATGTTCAGTGTGTTGTTGAGTGACTCTGGAATAAATCTAATTATCACATTTATGTTTTTATTTTCATCTTTCAATTTGCATTTTTAAACTTTTGTTACATTTTATTATATCCTACCACCGTGGGCTGCACAATATATCGCAAAATTATCGTTATCGCAAGAATCTAAATATATCACAATAACGCTGTGGTCTTCCATCTGACAGAGATTTACACTGAAGAATCATTTTCCACCAGAGCCTTAAAAGAACATGTGTTGTGACTAAATAAAAATGTTTAAAAAGTCCAGTTTTAGTGGTAATTTAATTAATTTAGTCCCAGCTTAGCCTTGTTTTATTCCTGCTTTAGTCTGTGTTAAGTTTGGATTTTGTGGCTGTTTTGACTTGGAAATACAGGAACTTACATTTTTGTGAAATGTAGTGAATTTAACTTCCTATGTTCCAAAAGTAGGCTCTGTTTTCAAATATCGCAATAATATCGTTATCGCAAATTTCAACATAGTTATGGAATATCGCATGTTTTCTCCATATCCTGCAGCCCTAGTGGAAATCCTCAGGGAAACCCAATTTAATATTATATTATATTTGTATTATTATATTGGATTTACAAGGTAAAAGCAGGCGTACGTGCGTTTATATCATCACATTGTTCTGTTTATATCTATGGTTTTATACGAGGTCCCCGGTAAAGCGGTGTTAAAGCCTGAGCAGCAGGGGGCAGCAGAGGGCAGCAGAGGTGAGTGTGGCCCAGATGAGAGAAGAAGAACGGCTGCTGTCTGTGGCGTTAGCTCCGAACAGAACTCTGACACTTGGAGCCCAGAGCGGAGCCTTAAAGCGGACAGAGCGCAGTGAAACATGGCAGAAGTGAAGCTGAAGGAGGAGCCGGAGCTGTGGGAGCCCGCGGAGGTGGACAACAGGTGAGTTTAGAGCCGCTACAGGACGCTCTCAGCACACAACCCTGCGCCCAGCGGACTGCCTTTAAACAACACACCATTGTGCGATTATCAGTCACTTTATCAGACACAGGACCGACAAGAAACTGAGCTTTGGCATCGTTAAAAGTGGAGAGGACCGAGGAGAAAGGAAGCAGTGCAGAGCTTTGATGGGAATTAAAGTCCAGGGCAGCCGTTCCCAAAGTCAGGACTGTGGCCCCTTAACTTTCCGAAAATCTCTCGTGGACCCCCAACGATAAAACTTCCCTGTATTCAAAAGACTCTGCCATGTTTTTCTCCATATGTTTTTTTATATAAAAACATTACAAAAACACTGATTATTGACTAAATGTTGTTTTAAAGTAATATTTTAAAACAAGTATACAACTGTAATTAATTTAAAATGTTTTTAGGTACTTAATATTTTCATTTTATATATATGTTATGTATGTTTTGTTTTTATGAACCAAAACCCTGTCTCTGAAATAATAATAATAATAAAATAATAATAATAAATTCAAATTGAAATTGAAATATAGACAGCCTCCGGGGGCCCCAAAAACTGGGACTTTTTTTTTTTTTCTCCCACTTATCACGGTGCATTTGAACTCACCACGTGACAAAAAAGCTTCCAAAATCCATACAATTTTCTGTCATGCAATTAAAATACATGATGCTACGGCGTATGTTTTAAATTTGAATGCCAGTTTATTAATAAAAAATAATGACTTTAAATTTAAATTTAAATTTAAGTCATTAAATTTAGTGGCAAAAGTCTTTATACAAATGTGTTCTAAGTTTCCTGTGCTTCTTTATTTGTAAAAATGGGGATAACTGGGACATAATTTGGTAAAACCTGGGACATATTAGTGTTTTTACAGATATGTGTTGGATTATCAGTCACTTTCTCAGACACAGGACCGACAACAACAAACTCATTTGGTCGAAGGCGAAGCTACCATTTGAGCGCTGTAGGGGCCCTAGGCAAGACAAACAACTGAGGCCCTATATAGGCTGACTTTTTTGTGTGTGAATCATTCATTCATTCATTCATTCAAACTTTATTAAGGACACAAGGCATCTGGTCCATAGAGAAAAATACAAAATAATAATAATATTAAAAGAAATACATTGTATATGTATTATACATAAAGGCAGGATCCCCAGTGGCTCCATATTTTAGATGTGAACCTAACAGAGCTGATCCTGGGACAGACCAGAGCTTTTTTAATTTTTTTATTTAACCTTTATTTAACCAGGAAAGTCCCACTGGGATTCAGAATCCTTTTGTGGAAATTCATACTGTCTTCTTAAGTAAACTACTGTTCAAAAGTTTCTTTTAGTCAGACAGCAGTGTTTGTTTACCTGCTTTACTAGTTTCGGCTGCTTCCTGTAGCCTTCGTCAGAAGCGTCACGTGATGTCGCTGTGACGTGTCTTGTAGGCTGCTTATGTTGTTTTGTCAGACAGTAGGGAAAGCTTGCGCCCCCTGCTGTCTGACACCCTCTCCAATGCCAGGGTCATCCGCGCTGAAAGCAACAAGTACCATCGCTGGATCAGGGAGGCCATTGAAATTAGGAAACAGGCACCAGGGACAATGAACCGGGACTGAGGGAGCCTTACACCTTATCCCACACCTGGGATGCTGGTCCTGGAGAGGGTGTCAGACAGTAGGGGGCGCAAGTTCTCCCTACTGTCTGACAAAACAACATAAGCAGCCTACAAGACACGTCACAGCGACATCACGTGACGCTTCTGACGAAGGCTACAGGAAGTAGCCGAAACTAGTAAAGCAGGTAAACAAACACTGCTGTCTGACTAAAAGAAACTTTTGAACAGTGGGATTCAGAATCTCTTTTACAGGGGAGTCCTGGCCTCATGGGGGAGCTATTGTACAGGTTTTAGTGGTAAGCTACGCAGACACATGGAGAAGATGCAAACTCCACACAGAAAGGTCCCACCCGGTCCCGGCTATGAGGCAGGAGTGCTAACCACTGTGCCACTGTGCCTCCTTGTGTGATAGAATTGCATAATTTCATGACTCTGCACATGACTGAATGAATAAAATGCCATTTGACCTCCACTGCAGTGATTCAGGACCTCCAGTAGGAGCCTCATGGAGTCATCGTACGCAGCTGTCAGACTCTGCAGAATCCTCTGTTTGTAGCTGCGCCACAAATGTGCAGCAAAAAGTTCTAAAAAGTGTCATTTTAACCTCAGCCGAGCACAGGTTGATCTTACGGAGGAGCGTATCTGCTGCCCATACAGTTTACATTTGTGCCTCTGCAGGTCTCTGTCATCTGAGAGGTCACTGCTGAGGTCAGAGGTCACATTTCCACTCAAATAAAAATCAGGAAATTCAAGTTTTTCATCCTCCTTTGCTTTTAGAATCATGATGTTACTTTTTACAGCTTTATATTTGATGCCATTCTAAACCATACTGAGAACAAATATTTAAAAGCCGGGACAAAAAAGTACCCAGTCATCAGCGTTCATCAGATGGTTGCACAAATAATCTCCAGTATTACATCCAGTTTTATAATCATTAAGCTGTAAAATCATCCATATAAATATTAAATAACAGAGGAGACAGAATCCCACCCTGACCCTAAATGAATCCCACCTCAAACCAAAAAAAAAACCATGGGAACAAGAGGCTTTTGATAAAGTTTTACTAAGTTTTAATATCAGCTCCTTGTTTTTGCCTCGTGCCCTGAAGTGTGACCTTGTGCATAACAGACCCAGGTGATACTGGGATAAGGCAGAGGGGCCCACGTGTCCTCCCCGGGAAAATTTGAACAAAATATGTGATTTTCTGCATTCAAGTGCATTTCTGATGGTAAATGATGTTTTAGATAGATAGATTGGTTTATTTTGGTCACATATATCACTTCAATTTTTCACAAATCCCAATGAAATAAATACATAAATAACCAAAAAAGGAATAGGCAGAAGCAAATGCTTATTTTAGCCTCTCCTGTTCAAACCATGGAAATATGATCTGCTAAGTCTCTATGTCCTGAAATGCACAGTGTACAAGATTAAACCTGCTAAACATCAATAACAATTATAGAAACAAACAAAACACACAAAAAAACATTATCACTCAATTTTACTCAACATTTAGACAATAGCCATTAAGGATTTTATACTTTAAACATGTTTTAAACCTGTTTGAACTCATCATTTAATCCATCCCATAATTTCACTCCTAGAACTGAAACACATTTTAATTTCACATTAGTTCTTACTTCAGCACATTCAAACATAAATAAACCTCTTAAATTATAATGACCTACTCTTAATTTAAAGAGTCCTTGTATGCAAATCAGAAGAGTATCATTTTTAACTCTATAAAGGATCTCTAATATTTTAATACAATATCCCTTAATTTTAAAGTTTTAAATTGGATAAATAAGTTATTAGTTGGTTCACAATACCCCACTTTATTAATTATTCTAATAGCCTTTTTTTGTAATTGAACTAACACATCTATACTTGTTTTACCTGCATTCCCCCACATCTCTGCACAATCTGACAAACAGGGCACAACCAAAGAGCAATATATCATATATAGGGATGCACCGATACCACATTTTTTCAAACCGATACGAGTACGAGTACTTCCATTTGAGTACTCGCCGATACCGAGTACCGATACGAGTACTTATATAGGGGTTACTTTATAGTTTATACAGTCACACTGCTGTATCTCATTCATCCCATACCGTGTCGTCTTTTTGCCGTCTGTCCCCGCTCTGCGATGCTAAGTTATTTTTACAACAGAGTGGATTGAACACAGCTAACCATGGCTAAACTTTGCTCAGTGTGGACATGTTATACCTCATTTTAAAGCTTAGATTCTCCTCTATTCAGTCGCTAAAATCGTTTTAAAGACAGATTGAGCATCTGCGCATAACCAGCGGAGATTCACCAAGACATACAGCAGCTAACACAGCAGCTAATAACACAATTAGCAACGGTACTTCTTAAGCTTTATCAGACAACAACTGCTTCAGACTCCGCGCTTATATCATTTTTGGGACAACTAGGACAACAAAAGGACAACTGCCTAAGTTTCAGGACTCACATATGATTTGGGATAAGTCTGGTTGAGCAGAATGTAGAGCCAGCTTTGCTTTTATCTAAATATAGTTCACTTTGAAATCCTTCCACTCGGTTCTCACTGCTCAGCTGAGAGAGGAAGGTCACGTGACAGCGCTGTAAAGTGGTATCGGTTGTTGGTATCGGCTCACTTTTATGAATACGAGTACGAGTACTTGGACATGGTATCGGTACCGATACCCGATACTGGTATCGGTATCGGTGCATCCCTAATCATATACAAACCTTTATTAGTTATAAAGTCTCTTGTTTTGTACAATATGGCAGTAGGTTTTGATACCTTATCTTTAATATATTCTATGTGTGGTTTCCAACAAAGTTTACTGTCTATGATCACACCTAAAAATTTAGCTTCATAAACTCTTTCAATTTCTACGCCATTTAATAGTAACTTTACATTACCAAGGTTTCTATTACCAGAAAATATTATAAATTTTTAAATTTTAGAGTTTTAGGATATAGTTTATGGTTTTACTTCTCTCCAGATTGAGTCGTTTTAGGAGAATTGTGCGGCAGCGTCTCTTCAGTGGTTTGTGTTCTGTCGCTGAAACAGTCTGTTCACTATTGTACAGGTAAATGACCGTCCTCGGGGCCCCTCTTCAGCTCTGGGCCCTGTGGTGATGGCTCTGCATTTAAGTCCACTCCTGTTTCAGTTTAATTTTGAGTTTTGGGAAGGCTGCAGTAAAGCTAACGTTGGCAACGCTAACGAAGGCAGTAGCTCAGGAAGTAGAACAGCCCTAAAGCCCAGGGGTTGGTGGTTCGAATCCTGATTTCCCAAGTTCATACTGCCGTTGTGTCTTTGGGTGCGACGAAGGTGACCAGATGTCCCTATTTAACCGGGACAGTCCCAGTTTTAGGCTTCTTGTCCCATGTCCCAACACAACAAACCATGTCCCAGCTGTCCACATTTTAACCAACAGAAAATTATTGGACACTTAAGAAAACATTTGTCTAAAGAATTTTGTCACTAAAATTTTTAAAAAAGTCTTTGTTTTTATTAATACATTTCCATACAATTCAGAAATTAAGCCCTAGTGTCATGTACTTACACATGACAGAAAATTATATGAATTACGGAAGCTTTTTTGTTCCTTGGTGAGTGAAAGTGCGTCATGATGAAGTGAAAAAATGTGTGTCCCAGTTTTTGAGTCTGAAAATCTGGTCACCCGCGCCGAGACACAAGACTGTGTCAGTGCAGCGTCGGTGTGGCGACGGAGAGGCCGTAGGTGCAGAAAGGCAGCCTCATGTCAGCTTATCCCACGGCAGCCATTTCTATTTTCTATTTCATTTACCATATAAGTTGCTCCTGAGTATAAGTCACACTTTAAATTCTTCATCCTCGGTGTCGCTTCTGAACAACTCCGCCAACTCCGGAGGTAGACGAAGCGCCGCTTCCTCCTCTGCGTGGCTGTCGTCAGACTCAGCATCAGTTCCATTTCCAATTATTCCGCTCTTTCTCAGTTGTCTTTATAGCCTAAGTTGTTAGCGCTAATGTTTACATTTTAAATTGTCAGTGGTACAGGTGCAGCAGATGCTGGTACACAAGCCTAGAGCGCCCTCTGGTGGCTGTCAGTGTGAAAATAACCAACACCTGAAATATTTTAATATATAAGTCACACCTGAGTATACGTCACACCCTGAGCCAGACGATGGAAAAAAGTGCGACTTATAGTCCAGAAAATACGGTATTTATAAAGGGACAATAGTACATATTGATGAACATTTGACATTTAAATATGTTAGATTGTAGCCTACGGTTAATTTCCATCTCTTGTCCCTCAGCAGGTTAATGTTAATACTTAAGAATAAACGGCAAACATACAAAGATGTAGAGCACAGCTACTCCAGCACCGAGTGTGACTGAGGAGTGAAGGAATAAAGGATTCAGTTGTAAATGCTCTTTCGGTGCCATGAAAAGCTAAATCTAAAGGTCTTATTATTGTTATACTGATAAAATGATAAAATGTCTGTGTCTGTACATAAATGTAAAGAATGCTACGTCTCATGGCCATCTGCCAAAGAAGCCTCACATTTTATTCTGTACTTAAAACATGCGTTGATTAGCAGTTCTAATGCTTTTTTTCTGTATGTTGTTTTCCCACAGTGTGGTCAGCCAGATCCAAGACGCACACAGTAAAGGTAAAAAAACGAATGCTTAACCAAACTGGACTCTAAGAAATAATTTTTCTCCTTCTTTTAATAGATAAAACAAATTAAGTAGCTGTCTGTATTTATTTATTCTAGGTCCTGCAGGTGTCCAGAGTCAGTATGACCCCAGTGTGGTTCTCATTAAAGAAGAACCAGAGGAACTGAAAATCAAACAGGAGCCGCTCCAAGAGTTTCCATTCATCCGAGTTATTGTGAAGAGTGAAGATGAAGAAGAGGAAGAGCAGTCCTCTCTCCTTCATCAAACACTGAAAGAGGAGAACAGAGAGGACACTGATGCAGCAGAACCAGGTTTAGAGAAACATTCAGAGTCAGAGAGAGAAGAACACACTGAGGATTCCTCTGACACTGACGACTCTGAAGACTGGACTCCTTCAGAGAAAAGTCCAAATGAGCAAACTGAAGGAGAAGCTACTGGAGAGGATTTTGGCCCAGCCCACAGTAATGACTTAAATAGAACTGTAACTGATGCAGGAGCCAAAACAAATGAGCACAAATGCTCTGAATGTGGAAAGACATTCCAGTATTCTCAAACTTTAAAGAGACACATGATGCTTCACACGGGGCAGAGACCATACAAATGTTCAGTTTGTGAAAAGGATTTTACACAGGCAGGTTGTCTAAGACTACACATGAGAACACACACAGGAGAGAAACCATTCAGCTGTTCAGTTTGTAAGAAATTATTTTCGAGAAAAGAAGCTCTCAAGTTGCACATGAGGATCCACACAGGAGAGAAACCTTACTGTTGTTCAATTTGTAACAAACGTTTTGCCCAGAATTATCTTAAGATCCACATGAGAAGCCACACTGATGAGAAGCCTTTTGGTTGTCCAGAATGTGGTGAGAAATTTGCTCTAAACAAACTTTTACGTACGCATTTATTAGTTCACAGCAATGAAAGGCCATTTGTGTGCTCTGTTTGTGAGAAGACATTTGCAAGACGAGATTGTCTGAAAATACACATGTTAGTTCACACCGGAGAAAAGCCCTTCAGCTGCCCAGTTTGTGCGAAGATGTTTCCCCGACAGTGTTATCTCAACAGACACATGGTAGTTCACACAAGAGAGAAAGAGTTCAGCTGCGCAGTTTGTATGAAAACATATTCGAGACAAAGTGATCTTGAGGGGCATATGTTGGTTCACTCAGGAGAAAAGCCCTTCAGCTGTACAGAATGTGGCAAAACATTTTCAAGACAAATTCAACTCAAGAGACACATGTTGATCCACACAGAGAGACACTTAAACTGTGAGTTTTGTGGGAAACAGTTTTTAAGACAGCTTAATCTTGACAAACACATGTTACGTCACACTGGCGAGCAACCTTTCAGCTGTCCAGTTTGTGAGAAAACATTTTCAAGACAGTTTCATCTCACTAAACACATGTCCAGTCACAAAGGAAAAAGACCTGTTAGCTTTTCCAATAGCCCCTTAATCCAACCAAAACCTGTTCAAAATCATCTGAGTCCGGATCAACCACAGAAAAATCTGGTTCAGATGCACACACAGCCTTCTCAAACTCAGATCAGTGTAGGCCAAGGACAAAAGAATCCTGTTCAGCTCCAACTCAGTCTTGTCCAGATCCAACTAAACCCGGTTCAGAACTATCAAAAACCTGTGTAAATCCCACTTAAACTTATCCGAATACCATATTTTCCGGACTATAAGTGGCACTCGCCAAAAAATGCATAATGAAGAAGAAAAAACGTATATAAGTCGCATTTTTGAGGGGAAATTTATTTTACAAAGCCGACACCAAGAACAGACATTTCATGTTGAAAGGCAAGTTATAGTAATAATAGAATAGAGAACAACAGCTGAATAGGTGTGCGCTATGCTAACGTAACACATTGATGGTTATTCAGCTACATGAAGCATAAACAACGAACTGAATAGGTGTCTCGTATGTTAACGTAATATATTAACAGTTATTCACATAACTATAGCATAAAGAACATAATATAACAAGTTCACCAAACTCACCATCTCACTCCTAATCGCTAAATCCTTTAAATTCTTCATCCTCGGTGTCGCTTCTGAACAACTCCGCCAACTCCGGAGGTAGACGAAGCGCCGCTTCCTCCTCTGCGTGGCTGTCGTCAGACTCAGCATCAGTTCCATTTCCAATTATTCCGCTCTTTCTCAGTTGTCTTTATAGCCTAAGTTGTTAGTGGTAATGTTTACATTTTAAATTGTCAGTGGTACAGGTGCAGCAGATGCTGGTACACAAGCCTAGAGCGCCCTCTGGTGGCTGTCAGTATGAAAATAACCAACACCTGAAATATTTTAATACATAAGTCACACCTGAGTATACGTCGCACCCTGAGCCAGACGATGGAAAAAAGTGCCACTTATAGTCTGGAAAATATGATCTATTGAAAGCCTTTTAAAAATCCATCCAGTTGTGATTTTTAATTACTCAAATACAGCTATAATCTGTATAAAACCTTTTTGCTCAACCACAGAGCGGGTGAAAGTGTAGGTAGATAGTGATGGGACAGTTTCTAGAGCAAAGCAAGTACAGGGTAATGTATTGTGTACTTGTTTTAGGAATAACTTGCTCATACTTCATGAAATGTGTCTTTGGAACAATAAACCTGGCGGGGCCCACTCCTCCGGACCCCCAGGCCAGTCATGCTGGTCCTGGACAGATGGTTGTAGCCCCATTCATAGGAACTAACGCCCGACAGTGTCAGCGTCGTCGTTCAGCGAGCCGGCTGAGGCTTGGTTTCAGATGTATTTAAAACTAAGGACGTGTGTAGATTTTGGGAAGCTCCCACTCAGGATCCTGCCATCATCAGAGGCCGGCCTGTAGCGTGTGTGGGAAACTGTATCTGGGCAGCATTGATTCTGATCTCAGTTTTAAAGAGAACTCTGAGATTGTTTGTAAAGCCGGTCACCAGCGTTTGTCCTGCACTGTAAAAAATATCTGTAGATTTCATGGTAAAAATCTGTAAAATCTCAACAGTAAAAGACCGTAGTTGATATATCGGTAAAATACTGTTTTGGTTACGGTAATTAACTGTAATATTAAAAATAAGGCAAAATTGTATTTTTTAGTTTTATTTTTTGTAATGTACACAGTATAGCACTGTTAAAAAAATTGAGTCCAGTGTTTATTACAGTTGAACACCTTTTCAAAAGATAATAACTTTAAATTTTACAGTAAATGTTGATTAAAACATAAATCAAAAACTAAAATATACATTAATCTATTTTTTGAAAGATAATAACTTTAAATTTTACAGTAAATGTTGATTAAAACGTAAGTCACAAACTAAAATATACATTAATCTA
This sequence comes from Bostrychus sinensis, assembly GCA_020698575.1. NCBI lineage: Eukaryota > Metazoa > Chordata > Actinopteri > Gobiiformes > Eleotridae > Bostrychus > Bostrychus sinensis. Next base: position 1,664,125 of record CM036247.1, read on the forward strand.
TTTTTTGAAAGATAACTTTATTTTGCAGTAAATAATAATAAAAACTCAAGTCAAAAACTGTAAAAACAACATTTGTGATAAAATTATACTGTAAAATGAAATACAGGCCTCTTGTAGTTTTTACGGTAGAATTCTGGCAACCACAGCTGCCAATTTTTTACCGTAAAATGTACAGATTTTTTTTTACAGTGTGTCTTAGGAAGTTGGCCCGGTGTTCAGACATTTCTTCCTACCCGTCGAGACATCCTACCCTACTGTGCAAGCCCTATACTATGGTTAAGGTTAGGATGGGGGCGGGGGTTAGTGCTCCATAGAAATTGAATGGAGGTAGCATATTTCGACAAGGTAGCAGATCTCGTCACAACACCGGTCCAACGTCGATGCTGATTCTCTTTTACCAGGCTTTTATTGAATCTGTGTTGTGGTTTTGTTTTGTGGCTCGGTGTGGAAACCTGGCCCTGAGAGACAAAAAGTGGCAGACGAGTTTTATTCTACGCAGCTTCAGCGTAAGGTCAGCTTCATTCTTCTGGACTGTCCACCCCCGCTGCAGAGGGAACTCCAGCTCCATCGTTCTGGACGACGATGCGTGGTCCCTAAAGGGCTCCTGTAGAAAAGGAGACAATAAGCACCTTCTTGTAGGCTGTAGTAGGTCACTGAGTGTGCCTGTTTCAGCTTGTTTAATGTGTAATGTGTTTTTATTGTTATTTGGCTTGGACTGCTGTAATTCCTTCTGCAAACAAATTTACCCTCGGGTGCTAATAAAGAAACCTTGAACCTTGAGGTTGGGGTTGGAGCCAGACGTGAGAGCTTTAGGAGATGAGCGAGGACCGGCTCCCAGGCGAACGAAGGTTCAACCTCTGCCCAGAGAAGCCCCCAAACCCCCAGAGGATCACAGCCTTAGGGGTCACCAGGGAGATTTGTTGACCACGAGACCAGGAGTAATGGTTCATCAGAAATGAAAAGTCCAGCACTGACAAAACATAAAAGCTCTCTTAGATAAAACATCTAAAACTCTAAAAAACAAGTCCACCTGATTAATTTTTAAACATTTTTGTTGTGATTTAGACATAAATTAATATTCTAAACAGAACATTTTGTACAGGAAAAATCTGAAACTGGCTCTTACAATCATAATTAACTATGCCATTCACTATTTCAGATAAACAAACAGCAAAAAAATAAAAATAAAACTTCTGATTTCCAAGAAATGCAGTCCTTGATGTATTATTACATTATAGACTGCAGTTATTACATTTTCAAATGATTTATTTTTTTTTAATGCGAGGCCAATAATGTAATAAAGTTGTACATTATTGGCAAGTTATTACGTTATTGGCTTTATTACATTTACAATTGCCAAAATTATTATATTATTGGCTATTATTACGTTATCAGTTGCTACAAGGTCTTTAAAAAACCTGACATTATCAATAAACTCAATCAATAAAGACTCTTAATTTTTTTTTTATTTTTAATTTATTTAACCAGGTGTTAAAATGTTTCAGAACCAACTCTCATTTGCAAACATGACCTGGGACCATTTTGGGGCAACATGTAACAATAAAAGAGATTTGTTTTTTGCCATGAAAACTCAAAAGTAACCATGCCTCTACGGAAGCGTATTGCGTTCACCTGAACAAATAAAAGTTTGTGTTTTAATGAGCTAAGTTAGTTCTGTTTTTATGAGAAAAGTTCTGTTTTTTTGAGTATAAATAACTTGGGTTTTTATGACAAAAGTAAATTCATGTCTGTCACAACCAGTAAACGTTTAGCTCGTATTGAAGAGTTGTAGCTAAAGAAAGGGCGTAAATGTCCCAACTACTTGGTTTAATACGGTTTTATTTTACTCTAGGCTTGAGACACTGGAGATTGTGCTTTCGTTAAGTAATATTGACGTATAATCATTAGTTTGTCGACTCTGCGCAGACATCTCAGGTCTTTGCCATTGACTTTGAATTCCTCTCCCCCCAAAAGTGGAACAAGATAATAAGGACCATTATCCACATAAAAACATACAATTATTTTACTCGTAAAAAAAGAACTTTTCTCGTAAAAACAAAATTATTTTACTCGTAAAAAAAGACCTTTTCTCGTAAAAACAAAATTATTTTACTCATAAAAACAGAATTAACTTTACTCATAAAATCAAAACTTTTCTCATAAAAACAGAACTTTTCTCATTAAAACAGAAACTTTTTTTTCAGGTGAACGCAATACGCTTCCGTATGCCTCAATGTGTGCTGCTTTGTAAAAATAGCTGACGGGTTGTGAATAACCGAAGTTAACCAGCAGGGGGCAGCAGAGGGCAGCAGAGGTGAGTGTGGCCCAGATGAGAGAAGAAGAACGGCTGCTGTCTGTGGCGTTAGCTCCGAACAGAACTCTGACACTTGGAGCCCAGAGCGGAGCCTTAAAGCGGACAGAGCGCAGTGAAACATGGCAGAAGTGAAGCTGAAGGAGGAGCCGGAGCTGTGGGAGCCCGCGGAGGTGGACAACAGGTGAGTTTAGAGCCGCTACAGGACGCTCTCAGCACACAACCCTGCGCCCAGCGGACTGCCTTTAAACAACACACCATTGTGCGATTATCAGTCACTTTATCAGACACAGGACCGACAAGAAACTGGACCCACAGACCATCTGAACCTCTGTGGAACCGTTTACAATCCGGGTTAAGTTTATTTTGTAGGAGACTAAAGAGAAAAGTGCATTTGTTTGTGTTTAAGGAGGAGGAAAAGCGGAAAGGAAAGCCGTAAAGTGAAGGGCGGATCGGTTTTACGACACTAGAGTCCGCTGCAGATAAAACAAATGCATCGAGATAAAAGTAGTTTGTGTTTAAAACGTTACATTATCAATTATCTCATTTTAATAAGATTTCTGATGTTAAGCAAATATAAACTTTGATCTGATTGGTCTGTTACGCTCTCACTCTGAGCATGCGCACTTAGCGGGGGGGTTATGAATGTAATTGTGCCAGTGCTGTTGTAAGTCTAAGTAAATGTTACTGCTATAAACATTAATAATACTGACATCTGTTCTGTTCACTTTATGGTGAGTGTGTAATAAACAGGTAACACATCTGATGCAGGCCTACTTTTATTCCTGCTTTGTGTCCAAAGTCCTCCAAATGTGTCTCTGACCACTGCACCAAAAGAGGAAGTTGTTCTGATCCAACTAAAACCTCTTTAAGTCTTTGTAAAGTCTTTTCTGTTGTTGTCTTACAGTGTGGCCAGTGAGTTCAAAGAGGAGCCAGACTGCAAAGGTAAGAAACAGCTGCGGTATTGGCTCGACTATAACCAGACTTTAATGCATGGAGCTGTCTTTGAACTGGTCTGAGGTCAGTGTCATGTGATAAGACTGGGCTAATGCTGCACAGACTGAGGTTGGAGAGAGTACGACATAAACAAATGAGAAAACAGCATGGACACAGGTACAGACAGCAGAGAGACAGATAATGCCACTCTGCCCTGGGACAACTTGGCTCACTCATGAGGTTTACAAAGAGAAAGCTACAGAAAAAAGAAAACCTGCAAAATAAAATGAGTTTTCTGATTTAAATTTAAAACGTTTTTTCTCTCCATTACTTAAAAAAAACATGAGAAACTCCTGCACACTGTGATGATTTATTTACCTGTGTCACAAAGCAACGTTTGGGCAAAAGGATGTTCAGTGGAAAGAAGCCATCTTCAACAGGGAGAGGCCAGGTCATGCCACAGGAGACACAAATGTAATGCACCAAAAAATAATCATAAACATAACTAAAGGTATATATATATCTTGCATCTTCAAAGAATATATATATTTATATAGCACCATTATCCCTCCACTACTTAAAATTAAACTGCGAACAACAGAGAAAGTGTCAAAATAAAACAAGTTTAGCATTATTTTTTCATTTGCTTTTTTTAGGCAGCAGATTTCTCTACAGTCTACCATAGGTTTAAAAAGCAGTCCTCTGGATTTGGTTTTAAAGTTGAAGACATTTCACCTTCATCCCAGAGGCTTTCTCAATTCTGAAACTGATTTGCTGAGAGCTGGTTTATCTGATTCTAGGAAGGAGGAGTTTTAGACACAAAACTAAATTCTCTTGGTTCAGGAGACTAAATAGACGATGCCTGAGTGGTTTCTTTTTTGACAAAGCTTGACAAAGGAAAAAAAGAAGGAAAAAAAAACCTTCTTTAAACAGAAATGTTGGTCTCAGATACAACCTTCCTTCTGTCTACAACAGTTCTCCTGAAACCCAAACAAAACAAACCAGTTTCACTCAGGTCATTAACATCTGAAGGAGCTGAGGCTGGGGAGGGTTAACCACTCTGCCACTCACTGCAGCTGAGGACAAAGGACTCCTAACGACCCGAAACCACTCAAGCTATTCATAGACTCTTTAGTTTCCTGAATCAATAGAAGTTAGTTTCAGGTCTGACTCCTCCTTCCTGGGAGCAGATAAACCAGTTCTCACCAGTTCAACTTCAGAACTGACAAAGCCTCTTGGATGAAGGTGAAACGTCTTCAACTTCAACAAAAAAAAACAAGTCCAGATTTGATTAAAATATCCTGGATGTGTGAGAGTCTTCACAGACATTATTTATTGATTTAAACTGTAGCTTTGTAAAAAGTACTTTGAGTTTAGTTTGAAGACTCCCACCCGCTCATAATCACTTAATGATTAATAAAAGGCTTTATTAATCACAGGCTCATGGTGAAAAATCTATTCAGTTTTATTGTATCAAAGAGATAAAGGGGACAGGACTCACTATGCCTTACTGAACCCAGTCTGAATGTGAGACGACTTTAACTTTTAATTCAAGTTAGGCCACAGCACAGTTTTTCCACTGCTTTCATTTAAGTTCACCAGGCTCTGTGCTGTTTCCGTTCTTCAGACATCAGAAAGATCAGGGCTTGACATTAACTTTCTTTCTCCCTGGCCTCTGGCAACTCCTTTTCAAACGTTACTCACCGAAAAATGTAAATGTATTTGTATTCACTGTGTAGCAAACAATAGGGTTAAAGAAATGTAGAAGTTTGTTAGCATGTGGTTTATCCTAATGCATGTTTTTATATTTTCATTGTTAAAGATAAATTCTACTAAATTGGGTTTGTGCTGTAACATAACAGGAACTGGGGACCTCTGACGTTAGGAAATATGAATAAAATGCAACCGGCCAGAGTGACTCGTTGGGCTGCACGTATACTGTGAAATTATCATGATCACAAGAATCTAAATATACACAATAACACTGTGGTCTCCTTCAGAAGAATCATTTTACCACCAGAGCCTTAAAAGAAACTGCTGGGATGTAACGATTCACTGAAGTCGATTCGATTCACGATTACGTTTTTTTTCCGATTTTTATCAGTAGACTTAGTTGCAGTATAATTATGACCAAAATATTTTTTTACAGAGCTTATTTGTGTCTCCTTATCAAACTTAAATTGTTGTACATTTCATAATTACTGAGATGTAATTAAAAAAGTAGATATTAAAACAATAACATGTAAAAAATTACAAAAATATATAACATAATTTGTTAGTGACTTTTATAAACATCCTTCTACTCTCCTCCAAAAACAGAGAAACTTTAGTAGCAAGCGACTGCACAGAGAAGCAGCTCATCATAAATCCACTCCTCAAGAAATATAAAATGGGCCCAATATAAGTCAAGTCTTATAAAAATCCTTCCTTAGTTAAAGACTCTGATCTCCTATGGAAACGCTCTGGGGGAGGGGCCACTGAAACTTCAGATAAACTTTAGCTGTTGTTAGCCACTTAGCTTTCCTTTAGCTCGCTGCTAGCAACAAGCTACTTTCTGAACCATGGTAAACGGCACAAACAGGTGCAGCTTAAATAAAACTGTGCGCGCTCCTCCTCTGTGTGAGACGCACCGAGGAGAGAACGTACACTCCCGAGTCGCTCCGAGTAATTACTAAAAAGTACAGCCTCTTCACGTTCCCAGCACGTCGGGCTAACGATTTAACAAGTTCTGTAAACTAAAACTTGATATAAATGCATGTTTCTCTTCAGTAAAATGGCCAGGTAATGATGTCCAGCACCAAACACCTGAGCCAGATTACACCAGTGGCCTGCGCTGGATTAAAGCGGCATCACCATTCATTTTTCCCACACAGATTCAAAATGTTTTTCTTTTGCACCGATTTTTAGCCGATTTACAAAGAATCGTTACATCCCTAGTGTTGGGACTAAATAAAAATGTTTAAGAAGTCCACTTTTGGTGGTGTTTTATTTCTGGTTAGTCTGAGTTAAGTTTTGATTTTGACGGTACATTTTTTTGTATAGCTGAATTTACCGGGACTAAACCAGGTCTAAACCAGGTCTAAACCAGGTCTAAACCAGGACTAAACCAGGTCTAAACCAGGTCTAAACCAGGACTAAACCAGGTCTAAACCAGGACTAAACCAGGTCTAAACCAGGACTAAACCAGGTCTAAACCAGGTCTAAACCAGGTCTAAACCAGGACTAAACCAGGTCTAAACCAGGACTAAACCAGGACTAAACCAGGACTAAACCAGGACTAAACCAGGACTAAACCAGGTCTAAACCAGGACTAAACCAGGACTAAACCAGGTCTAAACCAGGTCTAAACCAGGTCTAAACCAGGACTAAACCAGGTCTAAACCAGGACTAAACCAGGTCTAAGCCAGGTCTATACCAGGACTAAACCAGGTCTAAACCAGGTCTAAACCAGGTCTAAACCAGGACTAAACCAGGACTAAACCAGGTCTAAACCAGGACTAAACCAGGTCTAAACCAGGTCTAAACCAGGTCTAAACCAGGACTAAACCAGGTCTAAACCAGGACTAAACCAGGTCTAAGCCAGGTCTAAACCAGGACTAAACCAGGTCTAAACCAGGTCTAAACCAGGTCTAAACCAGGTCTAAACCAGGACTAAACCAGGACTAAACCAGGTCTAAACCAGGTCTAAACCAGGTCTAAACCAGGACTAAACCAGGACTAAACCAGGACTAAACCAGGTCTAAACCAGGTCTAAACCAGGTCTAAACCAGGTCTAAACCAGGTCTAAGCCAGGTCTAAGCCAGGTCTAAACCAGGACTAAACCAGGACTAAACCAGGACTAAACCAGGACTAAACCAGGTCTAAACCAGGTCTAAACCAGGTCTAAACCAGGACTAAACCAGGTCTAAACCAGGACTAAACCAGGTCTAAACCAGGACTAAGCCAGGTCTAAGCCAGGTCTAAACCAGGACTAAACCAGGTCTAAACCAGGTCTAAACCAGGTCTAAACCAGGACTAAACCAGGTCTAAACCAGGTCTAAACCAGGACTAAACCAGGTCTAAACCAGGTCTAAACCAGGACTAAACCAGGTCTAAGCCAGGTCTAAACCAGGACTAAACCAGGTCTAAACCAGGTCTAAACCAGGTCTAAACCAGGTCTAAACCAGGACTAAACCAGGTCTAAACCAGGTCTAAACCAGGACTAAACCAGGTCTAAACCAGGACTAAACCAGGACTAAACCAGGTCTAAACCAGGACTAAACCAGGTCTAAACCAGGACTAAACCAGGTCTAAACCAGGTCTAAACCAGGTCTAAACCAGGACTAAACCAGGTCTAAACCAGGTCTAAACCAGGACTAAACCAGGTCTAAACCAGGACTAAACCAGGACTAAACCAGGTCTAAACCAGGACTAAACCAGGTCTAAACCAGGACTAAACCAGGTCTAAACCAGGTCTAAACCAGGTCTAAACCAGGACTAAACCAGGTCTAAACCAGGTCTAAACCAGGACTAAACCAGGTCTAAACCAGGACTAAACCAGGTCTAAGCCAGGTCTAAACCAGGTCTAAACCAGGTCTAAACCAGGTCTAAACCAGGTCTAACCCAGGTCTAACCCAGGTCTAACCCAGGTCCAAACCAGGACTAAACCAGGACTAAACCAGGTCTAACCCAGGTCTAACCCAGGACTAACCCAGGACTAACCCAGGACTAACCCAGGACTAAACCAGGACTAAACCAGGACTAAACCAGGACTAAACCAGGACTAAACCAGGTCTAAACCAGGTCTAAACCAGGTCTAAACCAGGACTAAACCAGGACTAAACCAGGTCTAAACCAGGACTAAACCAGGTCTAAACCAGGACTAAACCAGGTCTAAGCCAGGTCTAAGCCAGGACTAAACCAGGTCTAAACCAGGTCTAAACCAGGTCTAAACCAGGTCTAAACCAGGTCTAAACCAGGTCTAAACCAGGTCTAAACCAGGACTAAACCAGGTCTAAGCCAGGTCTAAACCAGGACTAAACCAGGTCTAAACCAGGACTAAACCAGGTCTAAACCAGGACTAAACCAGGTCTAAACCAGGTCTAAACCAGGTCTAAACCAGGTCTAAACCAGGTCTAAACCAGGTCTAAGCCAGGTCTAAGCCAGGTCTAAGCCAGGTCTAAACCAGGACTAAACCAGGACTAAACCAGGACTAAACCAGGACTAAACCAGGTCTAAACCAGGTCTAAACCAGGTCTAAACCAGGACTAAACCAGGTCTAAACCAGGACTAAACCAGGTCTAAACCAGGACTAAGCCAGGTCTAAGCCAGGTCTAAACCAGGACTAAACCAGGTCTAAACCAGGTCTAAACCAGGTCTAAACCAGGACTAAACCAGGTCTAAACCAGGTCTAAACCAGGACTAAACCAGGTCTAAACCAGGTCTAAACCAGGACTAAACCAGGTCTAAGCCAGGTCTAAACCAGGACTAAACCAGGTCTAAACCAGGTCTAAACCAGGTCTAAACCAGGTCTAAACCAGGACTAAACCAGGTCTAAACCAGGTCTAAACCAGGACTAAACCAGGTCTAAACCAGGACTAAACCAGGACTAAACCAGGACTAAACCAGGTCTAAACCAGGACTAAACCAGGTCTAAACCAGGACTAAACCAGGTCTAAACCAGGACTAAACCAGGTCTAAACCAGGACTAAACCAGGTCTAAGCCAGGTCTAAACCAGGACTAAACCAGGTCTAAACCAGGTCTAAACCAGGTCTAAACCAGGACTAAACCAGGTCTAAACCAGGTCTAAACCAGGACTAAACCAGGTCTAAACCAGGTCTAAACCAGGTCTAAACCAGGACTAAACCAGGTCTAAACCAGGTCTAAACCAGGTCTAAACCAGGTCTAAACCAGGACTAAACCAGGACTAAACCAGGACTAACCCAGGACTAACCCAGGACTAACCCAGGTCTAACCCAGGTCTAAACCAGGTCTAACCCAGGACTAAACCAGGTCTAAACCAGGTCTAAACCAGGTCTAAACCAGGTCTAAACCAGGTCTAAACCAGGTCTAAGCCAGGTCTAAACCAGGACTAAACCAGGTCTAAACCAGGACTAAACCAGGTCTAACCCAGGTCTAACCCAGGTCTAACCCAGGTCTAACCCAGGTCCAAACCAGGACTAAACCAGGACTAAACCAGGTCTAACCCAGGTCTAACCCAGGTCTAACCCAGGACTAACCCAGGACTAAACCAGGACTAAACCAGGACTAAACCAGGACTAAACCAGGACTAAACCAGGTCTAAACCAGGACTAAACCAGGACTAAACCAGGTCTAAACCAGGTCTAAACCAGGTCTAAACCAGGACTAAACCAGGTCTAAACCAGGACTAAACCAGGTCTAAGCCAGGTCTAAACCAGGACTAAACCAGGTCTAAACCAGGTCTAAACCAGGTCTAAACCAGGTCTAAACCAGGACTAAACCAGGTCTAAACCAGGACTAAACCAGGTCTAAGCCAGGTCTAAACCAGGACTAAACCAGGTCTAAACCAGGACTAAACCAGGTCTAAACCAGGTCTAAACCAGGACTAAACCAGGTCTAAACCAGGACTAAACCAGGACTAAACCAGGACTAAACCAGGACTAAACCAGGACTAAACCAGGACTAAACCAGGTCTAAACCAGGACTAAACCAGGACTAAACCAGGTCTAAACCAGGTCTAAACCAGGTCTAAACCAGGACTAAACCAGGTCTAAACCAGGACTAAACCAGGTCTAAGCCAGGTCTAAACCAGGACTAAACCAGGTCTAAACCAGGTCTAAACCAGGTCTAAACCAGGACTAAACCAGGACTAAACCAGGTCTAAACCAGGACTAAACCAGGTCTAAACCAGGTCTAAACCAGGTCTAAACCAGGACTAAACCAGGTCTAAACCAGGACTAAACCAGGTCTAAGCCAGGTCTAAACCAGGACTAAACCAGGTCTAAACCAGGTCTAAACCAGGTCTAAACCAGGTCTAAACCAGGACTAAACCAGGACTAAACCAGGTCTAAACCAGGACTAAACCAGGTCTAAGCCAGGTCTAAACCAGGTCTAAACCAGGTCTAAACCAGGTCTAAACCAGGTCTAAACCAGGTCTAAACCAGGACTAAACCAGGACTAAACCAGGTCTAAACCAGGTCTAAACCAGGTCTAAACCAGGTCTAAACCAGGTCTAAGCCAGGTCTAAGCCAGGTCTAAACCAGGACTAAACCAGGACTAAACCAGGACTAAACCAGGACTAAACCAGGACTAAACCAGGTCTAAACCAGGTCTAAACCAGGACTAAACCAGGTCTAAACCAGGACTAAACCAGGTCTAAACCAGGACTAAGCCAGGTCTAAGCCAGGTCTAAGCCAGGTCTAAACCAGGACTAAACCAGGTCTAAACCAGGTCTAAACCAGGACTAAACCAGGTCTAAACCAGGTCTAAACCAGGACTAAACCAGGTCTAAACCAGGTCTAAACCAGGACTAAACCAGGTCTAAGCCAGGTCTAAACCAGGACTAAACCAGGTCTAAACCAGGTCTAAACCAGGTCTAAACCAGGTCTAAACCAGGACTAAACCAGGTCTAAACCAGGTCTAAACCAGGACTAAACCAGGTCTAAACCAGGACTAAACCAGGACTAAACCAGGTCTAAACCAGGACTAAACCAGGTCTAAACCAGGACTAAACCAGGTCTAAACCAGGTCTAAACCAGGTCTAAACCAGGTCTAAACCAGGACTAAACCAGGTCTAAACCAGGTCTAAACCAGGACTAAACCAGGTCTAAACCAGGACTAAACCAGGACTAAACCAGGTCTAAACCAGGACTAAACCAGGTCTAAACCAGGACTAAACCAGGTCTAAACCAGGTCTAAACCAGGTCTAAACCAGGACTAAACCAGGTCTAAACCAGGTCTAAACCAGGACTAAACCAGGTCTAAACCAGGACTAAACCAGGTCTAAGCCAGGTCTAAACCAGGTCTAAACCAGGTCTAAACCAGGTCTAAACCAGGTCTAACCCAGGTCTAACCCAGGTCTAACCCAGGTCCAAACCAGGACTAAACCAGGACTAAACCAGGTCTAACCCAGGTCTAACCCAGGACTAACCCAGGACTAACCCAGGACTAACCCAGGACTAACCCAGGACTAACCCAGGACTAAACCAGGACTAAACCAGGACTAAACCAGGACTAAACCAGGTCTAAACCAGGTCTAAACCAGGACTAAACCAGGACTAAACCAGGTCTAAACCAGGACTAAACCAGGTCTAAACCAGGACTAAACCAGGTCTAAGCCAGGTCTAAGCCAGGTCTAAACCAGGTCTAAACCAGGTCTAAACCAGGTCTAAACCAGGTCTAAACCAGGACTAAACCAGGTCTAAGCCAGGTCTAAACCAGGACTAAACCAGGTCTAAACCAGGACTAAACCAGGTCTAAACCAGGACTAAACCAGGTCTAAACCAGGTCTAAACCAGGTCTAAACCAGGTCTAAACCAGGTCTAAACCAGGTCTAAGCCAGGTCTAAGCCAGGACTAAACCAGGACTAAACCAGGACTAAACCAGGACTAAACCAGGACTAAACCAGGTCTAAACCAGGTCTAAACCAGGTCTAAACCAGGTCTAAACCAGGACTAAACCAGGTCTAAACCAGGACTAAGCCAGGTCTAAGCCAGGTCTAAACCAGGACTAAACCAGGTCTAAACCAGGTCTAAACCAGGTCTAAACCAGGACTAAACCAGGTCTAAACCAGGTCTAAACCAGGACTAAACCAGGTCTAAACCAGGTCTAAACCAGGACTAAACCAGGTCTAAGCCAGGTCTAAACCAGGACTAAACCAGGTCTAAACCAGGTCTAAACCAGGTCTAAACCAGGACTAAACCAGGTCTAAACCAGGTCTAAACCAGGACTAAACCAGGTCTAAACCAGGACTAAACCAGGACTAAACCAGGTCTAAACCAGGACTAAACCAGGTCTAAACCAGGACTAAACCAGGTCTAAACCAGGACTAAACCAGGTCTAAACCAGGACTAAACCAGGTCTAAGCCAGGTCTAAACCAGGACTAAACCAGGTCTAAACCAGGTCTAAACCAGGTCTAAACCAGGACTAAACCAGGTCTAAACCAGGTCTAAACCAGGACTAAACCAGGTCTAAACCAGGTCTAAACCAGGACTAAACCAGGTCTAAGCCAGGTCTAAACCAGGACTAAACCAGGTCTAAACCAGGACTAAACCAGGTCTAAACCAGGACTAAACCAGGTCTAAACCAGGACTAAACCAGGTCTAAACCAGGTCTAAACCAGGTCTGTCTGTTTTAAGTGAATTTAACGTAATACGTCAGAAAAGTAGGTTCTATTTTACAATATCGCAATAATATTGTTATAACAATTTCCAGTATAGTTATTGAATGTCACGTTTGTTCCATCTCGTGCAGCCCTAGTGGCTCCTGTGGCTCAGTAAATCCCTGAGTACGAAAACTGAGAATGAGCTCATGTGGAGCAGAAGAAGCTTGTCATGATGTGTTTTATTGCACAACGTTTCATTTTGCTGTTTCACTGCAGCTGAGGAGAACTGAAAAGGCTGAAAGCTTGTCCAAAACTTACAGCACAGGGCACAGTTTGTAAAAGTTTCTGCGGTGGTAGTGTGTTTTTAGCAGGCGTGCTAGTGCTGTAGCGGTCTTCATTTCGCAGGGAGCAGCAGCAGCACTTCTCCCACTCGGCAGCATTGTTTGTCCTCAGAAACTCAGCGCCAGAGAATACAGGATCACTCAAACAGGTGTGAGTGAAACAAAACACAACTCCAGGTATGTTTCTGATGAGGGAATAACATTATAACATGAGAGACAGAGAGGAGAAGGACTTTTGGCAGAATATAGAGACTTTAAATGATAAGTCTTGGTCAAATAAAACTAAGTTTCTTTTAGAACTCGAGGCTACACTGACGACGTCCAGGGAGACTCTGGTTTTTGGAGCTCAGTATAATGGCCTCTGTTTGTTCTGGGTTTAGGAGGAGATTAGGTGTTATCCAGGTCTTTGTCTCTCCGAAATTCGGAATTTGTCAGGTTTCTTTGCTCACCACAGTCGCCCACTAACCCAAATAATGGTAGTTTGATCTCTGCTACCGCCACGGCATGTTGTCACCGTGCCCTTGGGCAAGACACATCACTGTTTTTTGGTTTGGTGGTAGTCTGAAAGGCCGTTTAGACGACTACGCGCGTTGCAGAATCTGCAAAGGTTTGATTGGGATTTGGCCTTTTGTTTACATGAAGATGAGGTTTCTGTTTACCGAATCTAGATAGGTTTGTGACGTGTTCTTTTTCTAATCAATAAAGACTCCAATCAGCTTTTTTTAGCTTTTGTCTTTTTATTCGCATAAGCCAAATTACAGAGCTCTGTGTTGGATCTGTCCCTGCCGCCTACGTCTTACTCAGGGCTTACGCTGGGCGTCCAACAACGACCGTCCCTATCACACTGAATATATACCCAGGCTCAACTTCATACCACCCACTCCATATATGGGCATAGTCCAGGATCTGAACCAGTTCTCAGGCAAAGCAGTGTGAGTTGTAAAGGAGGGGTTGTTATCATTAGCAGAGTTGTAAGGGAGGGGCTATTATCACTTCTGCTCCCATGAAGGCCACATTTCCAGCACAGATTGTTCCCTTGCACTTGTTGTTGCGTCTTGAGTCTGGGTCAGATCCTGGTCACATGATTAGATACATTTCTTCACATTTCATTATAAACTTGATCATGTTAAAATCACATACAACATTTGGAAACTCTGGAGGAGGTGTTTTGGTCTCACAGTGGGAGCCACTCTGAGCCGTTCCACTCTCTGTAAACTCACTGAAAACGATGACGCACCAGCCGCAATCGTAACATTGATTGGCTGACTGCCGGTCACATGTCAGCTGACCCAGGCTTTTCTGTCTCACACGTTCATATTCTGTCCAGTAGCAGTCAGTAATATCCGTATAAGTACTAGAGCTGGGCTGAGCTCAGATTTTTTCACAAAAATTCAATTTACGATTTAAAAATGATTTTTTTTTTTCCCCCACTTACTTAAAATCAAACTGAAGACAACAGAGAAATTGTCCAAAACAAGTTTAGCTTTATTGCTTTGATTTCCTCTTGAGGTTGAAGTGCAGTCAGACAGAAGTCAAACAGAAGAGAAGGCCCTGGGATTTTGCGGGGGATTTTCTTAAAAGTTGCGCTAAAAGTTGCAATTTTTTTTTGTCTATAAGTCACAGGTAACTTGAGCTTTTTCTTCAAAATATTAGCTAGAACTGTAAAAATAACAATCTGTTTTTAAATATATATGAGGTGGTAATAATCTAATTAATAATACCTGTATTTGAACAGGCCAAGCGTACCTACTTTTTAAAATGATATTGCTGTGTTATGAGGCTGTTTGTTTTTTTCACTATTACACTGCCGCTGATTGTGTTCCTCTCAGATCTTCTCTGGTGGTTCCTGTTGTGTGCTGGAGAACATCAGTCATTAAAAAACAGAGGAAGTTTGCTATGCTAGGTTTTCAGGAAGGTTATTAGCCTGCAACGTTAACGTTTAGAGAACAATGACCTCAAACTTCATTGTTGTGTAAATACGCTTTTACTTTTTAGGCAACTATATCACCATGGCAACACAGACAGCTTTTCAGAGCGACACCAAACAAAACTAGAAAGCACCGCGTTCGTCTCTCCTTCAGTCCCATCCACACCGCTGCTGCTGCTGAGCTCCTGGACCTCTGTGCGCTCCACCTCCACGCGATAGCTCCGCTGCTCCTCCACGCCGCTCTGTTTTTGATTGCGCCCGACCTCGGGGCCACACCTCCGTGCCGCTCTGTCTATGAGTGCGCTGCACCTCCACATCGGACCTCCGCGCTGCTCTGACTGTGGCTCAGCCCGACCTCCAGCTGCATTACCGGAGCGCTGCAGCTGAGAGAGAGAGAAGCTGCTCTGCTCGGAGCAGGCAGCGGGGCGCTGTTTGTGCTCCGTCTGACGCCGCAAACCCGAACCAATTCCACACAACTGACGACACTGTGCCTTTCTTAGGAACGAATTCTTCCCTGCTCGCTGCCATGTTGTTTGTGTTCCTCTAGCGCGTGGAGGGAGGGCGGGGCCTACCCACTATGAACTACGGGAGCCCAGAGCACTGGTGGTGGACGTTTTTTTGTTGTTGTTTTTTTTAGCAATTTTTATTAAAACAAATCAACCTGCACTACAAATTTGAATTAATCGAAAACATTGATTTATCGCCCAGCCCTAATAAGTACTGACTTTTAGTGGAGACTTTATGAGAATGGCTCCTGAAAACCACAAGATCCTAAAGCATTGTCACAGACCGGAGCCATTGTTTCCTCTGCAGTTACTCTGTGTGGTGTAGCGCATTTGCGGAGACCACAGCGCAGCTTGCTGGACAGACACGGGTACTACAGTCTACAATTGTTTTCCTCATACTTCAGTGTTTTTGTGTAAATGCAAATCGCGGGTGGCATGACTGTTGCGTTTTCCTGGCCAGCATTGTCGTGTAAACAGGCCCCGAGAGGCCGTAGGCACAGATTAGCAGCCAGGCTTCCTACGACCACAGTCTAATCTCTGCAGTAAGATGCTGTGGTCAGTTGTGTCAAAGGCTGCACTGAGATGTAACCAGGAGTGAGACCAGTCCATTGTCTGCCGCTAACAACAAGACACTGGTGACTTTAACTCATGCTGTTTCTGTGCTATGGTGAGGTCCATGAGTGTAGTCAGACAGCATTGTACATGCAAACATGGGAAGTATACAAGGAGAGTGAAAAATGTGTTTTTTGTCCTCATTGCAGGCGTCCAGAGTCAGCATGAGCCTGGTCCCAGTCTGGTCCACATTAAAGAAGAACCAGAGGAACTGAAAATCAAACAGGAGCCCTTCCAGGAGTTCCCATTCTTCCGTGTCATTGTGAAGAGTGAAGATGAAGAGGAAGAAGATGAGTCCTCTCTCCTGAAAGAGGAGAACAGAGAGGACACTGATGCAGCAGAAATGGGACATAAGCATTCAGAGTTAGAAAGTGAAGAACAAAGTGATAATTCCTCTGACACTGACGATTTGACTCCTTCAGCTGAAAGTCACACTCTGCAAACAACAGGAGAGGAGATTAATGAAGAAAGTACAGCTGTAACTGATGCAGGAGCCAAAACAAAAGAGCACAAATGCTCCGAATGTGAAAAGACATTCCAGTATTCTCAAACTTTAAAGAGACACATGAGGGTTCACACAGGGAAGAGACCATACATTTGTTCAGTTTGTGAAAAGGATTTTACACAGGCATTTTCTCTAAGATTACACATGAGACTCCACACAGGAGAGAAACCATACAGCTGTTCAGTTTGTACAAGGGGATTTACACAAAAATATGCTTTAACAACACACATGAGAACCCACACAGGGGAGAAACCATTCAGCTGTTCTTTCTGTTCAGAGAGTTTTAATGCAAAGGATAAACTAAGCAAACATTTAAGCACTCACACAGGAGAGAAACCATACAGCTGTTCTGTTTGTTCAAAGAGTTTTACACTCAAGGGGGATCTAAGCAAACATGCAAGAAGTCACACAAACGAGAAACCATTCAGCTGTTCAGTTTGTGAGAAAACATTTGTATCAAAATGGACTCTTAAGGCTCATATGAGAACTCACACAGGGGAGAAACCCCATTGTTGTTCAAACTGTGACAAACGCTTTCTTACTTTGGGTAGTCTTGATTCACACATGAGAACTCACGCAAAAGAGAGATTCAGCTGCTCAGTTTGTAATAAAACCTTTGCACATATTGAAACTCTTAAGAAACACATGAGAGTTGGAAGACACCCTTGTTCAAAATGTGGCATAAAAATGCCTGAAAACCTTTACGCTGACCATTTATTACATCACAGTGAAGAAAAGCCCTTTGTGTGCTCAGTTTGTAAGCAAGCATTTGCAAGAATATCTCACCTCAATTCACACATGATAATTCACAAAGCAAAGGCACTTTCCTCAATCCAACCAAAACCTGCTCAAACTGAACAAAGTCCTGTCCAGATCCAGTTGAATCCTTCTCAGATTCAGCTCAATCCAGTTCAGACCCAGCTGAGTCTGGTTCAGACTCCGCTGAACCTGGTCCAAATCCTCCTGAACCCACAGACTGGGACAGCCGTGTTACTGACTCAACCCAACACCTGACTTTGACCTTCTTTTGTTTGTATGGATTTACAGATTGTGGGGAACTGCTCTTGATGTTAATATTTTTAGATTTTATTTTTGGGCCTTTTATTTGTTAATAAAGTATCTACCTTTGCATCTAACTGACTGTCTCTGTCTTCATTTTGTGTTTCTGTCCATATTATTTCTAAGGTAATAAAGTTTTAGTGATCCTTGGAACTTGTGGGCGAGCAGAGGCTCTACTTTGAGCTCCCTACTATGTCTCCTAGGGAGTGCCCATCAACCCTGCAGAGAAACTCATTTTGGCTGTTTGTGTCTGATATCTTTGTTTTGTTTTATATATTGCGATATCGAACATTTTATGTTCATTGGTTACAAACACGCAGAGGGATTTTAATTGTGTTAAAATGTCTTACAGAGCTGAACACTGGAAGGCAGAGGTGAGTGTGACCCAGAAGAGAGTGCTGTGCTGTGAACGGCTGCTGTCTGTGGCGTTAGCTCCGAACAGAACTCTGACACTTGGAGCCCAGAGCGGAGCCTTAAAGCGGACAGAGCGCAGTGAAACATGGCAGAAGTGAAGCTGAAGGAGGAGCCGGAGCTGTGGGAGCCCGCGGAGGTGGACAACAGGTGAGTTTAGAGCCGCTACAGGACGCTCTCAGCACACAACCCTGCGCCCAGCGGACTGCCTTTAAACAACACACCATTGTGCGATTATCAGTCACTTTATCAGACACAGGACCGACAAGAAACTGGGACCATTTTACAACTGTTATGAATCCGACTTGTGCCAAAAGTGGGCCCCATGTGCAAATCATGCTTCATGACAAAGGACAACATCAAAATCTGATTCTAAAAGAAATAGTTGATAGGCCAGTAACATGCACAGACATTTTTGGGGGCACTTACTGAAATGGAGATGTTTACTTTTACTTTACCTGTACTTAATCACATAATGTATATGCTACACTGTATACTATAGCTTTCTTCATTAGACTTTTACACAGTTGAATGAAGAGGCATAGCCAGAAATAAAAGGGGGAAAAAAAACAAGTGTCATGATATTCTTATCTGGTTATAGTTTTAAAAGATAAATGGATTTTGAAGTTTTACAAGCCCCAGATGAAGTATGGTAGGCTTTAAAAAACAGTTCATTTCAACACTAAACCTTTTGACTAACACCAACAAACTGTTATCAGTGTGTTCAGTTTGTTTTCACACTGTATATTTTGTAGAATACTGAAATTTTATCGATGACAATCACCAACTTAAGGCCAAAGGAATACTGTCTTGGTGAATCTCTCACAGAGGGCTGCTGCCTGTTTTGCTGTGGCCCATTCTTGTTTTTTCTTTTTTCTTTTTTTTTTTTTTACTGTAGAACATGTGTCTGCTGCAGAGAGACGTGTTTGCTGTAAACACATGTGGCGCACCAGGTGTAGCCAACAGCTATTAACACAAATCAACCTGGACCCTGCTAACGTGAGCTGCAGCTCCTCCCACAGCACCACAGTGTCCTCGCTCCCCTCTGTCCCGACTGCTCATGGCCCTCTCTACTCTGGGCTCTTTACCGATCAGGGTCTGGGGCTTTGTAAAGCTATGGACCATTCTTAAGGCTGTTACTGTGGTAAAAACATGACTGCCGCTAATCAGATGAGTTCTCTTCCTGCTCTCGTTGGTGGCTGTCAGACGCTTGTTTTGATGAGCGCCAGTTGAGCCGTTTCAGTGAGAAAATTACTCGAGTTTAGCATCTTAATCTAATCTCCCGCTCCTCGAAGAGACTGAACCACCACTTTCTCAGACGGGGGGCAACACAGGCGGTGGATGCTGCCCCGAGAGGACAGAGACCGTGGCAGGGGCCATTACTCAGACTCAGTCAGTGCTGTTCTTCCAAGATACAAGCAAGAACACAGACAATGTAGATCCACGCCACAAACCACCAGAAGCAGAGTTAGCATAGCACTGACCTCAAATCAGACAGACCACAGGCGTGTACCAGAAAGACCACTGCTGCCCCTAGAGGTCTGTGTCATATCAGAACAGACCAGTGTTTTGGCTATATATTTCTGTTTTGTGAAAATAAAGAACTTGTTCAACTTGACCAGTACTGGACAAACTTTTATATGGTTTCTTTCACATTCTGTTCTTTACTTACAGTGCAGTCGTTCAGAAACCTGAGGACGAAGACAGCAAAGGTAACAAGCCAGCACAGTCTTTTTTTATTTACATTCCTTTAATGCCAATTGTTCATGTTTATTTTTCTATTCTGTGTCCTGCAGGCGTCCAGAGTCAACATGAGCCTGGTCCCAGTCTGGGCCACATTAAAGAAGAACCAGAGGAACTGCAAATCAAACAGGAGCCGCTCCAAGAGTTTCCATTCATCATTGTCTCAGTGAAGAGTGAAGCAGATGTGAAAGAGGAGTCCTCTGTCCTTCATCAAACACTGAAAGAGGAGAACAGAGAGGACACTGATGCAGCAGAACCAGGTTTAAAGTCAGAGAGTGAAGAACACCCTGAGGGAAACAGGGAGGATATTAAAAGTGATCAAGAAAGCTGTAGCTCGGATTCGGAGTGGAGCTGGGAATGGGAACCTCCGGTCAAGACCTCTGACGATGGGACTCCTTCAGCTAAAAGTCCAAAAAACAAAAAGTACAAATGCTCTGAATGTGGAAAGGTTTTTCTGAACAGAACCATATTAAGGACACATGAACGGACTCACACAGGAGAGAGACCATTCAAATGTTCAGTTTGTGCAACGGATTTTACACAGTGGTGTACTCTAAAATCACACATGAGGAATCCACACAGGAGAGAACCCATTCAGCTGTTCAGTTTGTGCAGTGGATTTTACAAAAAGGGGTGATCTGAAACTACACATGAGGACTCACAGGGGAGAGAGACCTTTCAAATGTACAGTTTGTGCTAAGGGATTTACAACAAAGGGTTATCTAAAGCTGCATATGAAAATCCACACAGGCGAGAAACCATTCAGCTGTTCAGTTTGTGCAATGGATTTTACAGGAATGGTTCATCTTAAACTGCACATGAGGACTCACCCAGGAGAGAGACTATTCAAATGCACGGTTTGCGCAAAGGGATTTAGAGCAAAGGGTAATCTACAGATGCACATGAGAATCCACACAGGAGAGAAACCATTCAGCTGTTCAGTTTGTTCACAGACTTTTTCATGTAAAGGTAGTCTTCAGCGACACATAAGGGCTCACACAGGAGAAGAGACCATTCAAATGTTCAGTTTGTGCAATGGGATTTACAGAAAAGGGTCATGTAAAACGACACATGAGGACTCACACAGGAGAGAAACCATTCAGCTGTTCAGTTTGTGCAAAGGATTTTACACAATGGCGTAGTCTAAAGATACACATGAGACTCCACACAGGAGAGAAACCATTCAAATGTTCAGTTTGTTCAAAGACTTTCACTAACAACTGTAGTCTAAGAAGACACATGAGGGCTCACTCTGTAAAGAAAACATCAGAGTAGAGCAGCGGTGCCCAATGCGTCGATCATGATCTACCGTCGATCTAAAGGCAGTCGGCTCGATCGCGGAGCCCTGCCTTTTCAAATAAAGTCATATGATTATTGGCATTTGATTGATGTGGAAAACGACCGGTCTGATTCCTTCTAACACTCAGGACACTGCAGAGGTGCGAGTAAACCGTGTGTATTCCGATGTATTCTACCTGTGTGCTCTGTTTTTGTCCTTCAGTGGTTTGTTGTTGTGAGGAAAACTGACTTTGTCGAAGTCTCACAAGCTCCTCCCCTGAGCGTTACCATGGAGCTCCTCCCCTGAGCGTTACCATGGAGCTCCTGTCAATCACCAATGTTACTAAAATAACACTGAGCTTTGATGAACTGCATTGACTGCAATTTTCTATTCATTTCTGGCCTAATTATAAATATATTAGGCCTATTATAATCCACAATAATCAGCTGTTTTAGGAGATGATAGAATGTTGTAAATATCACAAACTTTGTGCTACATTTATCAGATTCAGTAAGAGATTGTATTGAAGTTTTTTTAATGTCAGTTTAATAAGATGTGACTTTATTTAAGTGGTTATTTTCAGTTTTTATGTTCATGTTTAAACACTGCAACCCTGGACTAAAAAGTTAGGGCACCCCTGGAGCAGAGGCTAACCTCTGACACGAGAGACACAATGCAGAAGTTAAACTGTGATGAATGGCCAACAGTTTGTTCTGTATGGAATCTTTGTTATATTCAAATGTAAAAATTTTGTCATACGGATTATACAGTGCACCTGTAAAAGTAATAAAACCGTTGATTGAAACAAACACGACACTTTCTCCTGCATATGACTCACTTTTTAAACATAGCTGTTTGGACCCCTCCACTTGGACATAAAATATCAGTATGACTCAGTCCACTCCACTTGCTCAGTGAGAAAAAGTGTAATTCAATGCAACTTTCTCTGTGAACGAAGAGAGCGGGTTCCTGTGAGCGAGCGTTCTCTGTGTTACCTGCAGCTGTGAGGCCAAGGGAGGGGCGGGCTGTGCTCGTCTGAACAGAAGCGAGACACGAGGATTGATCCTGACAGAGAAGACTTTGAGCTTCCTGACAGCTTTTGTTTCATGTGGATCTGTCCAGAAAAAACTGCGACACATACCACTGAAGTCGAAACAACACTAAAAAATCAAATAACTTTAGCCTATTCATATGTTTTTTAAAGTAATTTATCTGGGTACTAAATAAAAGCATAATAGATAAAATTTGGTAAAATAATTTCAGCTCCAAAGGTTGAAAACATTCTAATAATTCCAGTATGTTTTACTGACGTCTTAAACATGTAGCTCTATCTACAGTTTAATTTATCTGCTAATTTGACCAAAATAATGATATTATTATTTGGGTCTCAGAACACGAAATATTTTACAGAACTGGTGCAGTAGGCTATATATGCACAATCATAAACAGCAAAAACTTGGCTGAATTCCAAAAGGGGGCGGGTGTCTAAATGTGATAATAACCAAAGATTGTACTTTTGTGCAAATACACAGCACTGCTCCCAAACTTTCTATAGAATACACTGGGATCAGATTCAGCTGCTCCAGCTCTGGATTAGTCTCAGCCTGGGTTGCTTTATTACTGTATTTTCCAGACTATAAGTGGCACTTTTTTCCATCGTCTGGCTCAGGGTGCGACGTATACTCAGGTGTGACTTATATATTAAAATATGTCAGGTGTTGGTTATTTTCACACTGACAGCCACCAGAGGGCGCTCTAGGCTTGTGTCCCAGCATCTGCTGCACCTGTACCACTGACAATTTAAAATGTAAACATTAGCGCTAACAACTTAGGCTATAAAGACAACTGAGAAAGAGCGGAATAATTGGAAATGGAACTGATGCTGAGTCTGACGACAGCCACGCAGAGGAGGAAGCGGCGCTTCGTCTACCTCCGGAGTTGGCGGAGTTGTTCAGAAGCGACACCGAGGATGAAGAATTTAAAGGATTTAGCGATTAGGAGTGAGATGGTGAGTTTGGTGAACTTGTTATATTATGTTCTTTATGCTATAGTTATGTGAATAACTGTTAATATATTACGTTAACATACGAGACACCTATTCAGTTCGTTGTTTATGCTTCATGTAGCTGAATAACCATCAATGTGTTACGTTAGCATAGCGCACACCTATTCAGCTGTTGTTCTCTATTCTATTATTACTATAACTTGCCTTTCAACATGAAATGTCTGTTCTTTATGGAGCACCATGAGCGCCACACGAAAAGGAATAATGCTTTTATTAAAAGTTTTTAAAAGAGGATTTAATAAATGGATTAATAGCGTTATTCATTAATCCATTTAGGAAACCGAATTTCTAAATGTATTTACAAAACCTTTTCGGAAAAGCATTTGCAAAACGTATTAGCTTCTCCGATTAGCTTCTCCGTTTAGCTTTTCCGTGGCGTTCCTGGTCCTCCATGGATGTATTATTAGACCTGGATCAGGCACCGCCCCCTCTGCCTTGATGCCAAATTTCCTAGTGGCCGCTCCGTGGAACTGCAGAGCGGCCCAGAAAGGATTTTTTCCCATAGAGCGCAATCTAAAAAGAAACGCCTGGTGCTCGGCGACAGGACACCTACAGCTGAGAAAATGGTCGGATTTTGTAGTGATTTTTTTTTATTATTTTTTTTCACACCATGGACTTTTTCCCTCTTCGAAAAGTTTAATTTGGCTAAAAAATAACTTTTTATGGTTTGTGACGTCACCGCTCTAAGCCCGCCATTGCGCCCATTGGTCAGAGGCGGTCACGTGGTACGTGGTGCTACACTGTGCTTGCTCGAGGGCTGCAGTGCGCCCTCTATGGGCCGCACAACGCGGAAGTAACGCGAAAGTAAAAAAAAAATTTTGTACCATGCACCAATGAGCACGGTCAAAAGCGCGTTGGAGATGAGCCAGACTTCAGTTTGGATCGGTGTCGCTCTGTGGCAGTGCTCAGGTTAGATTTGTGTCTGACTTGTTCCTGAATCGCTCTGATGCCACAGTGCGACGGTCACCGTGAGATCCAAACAAGACCAGCGCCTGAGCCCCCTGCAGGGCATCAGGAGCAACTGCAGAGGCTGCACGGCTCAGTGCATGATGGGAAAACACTCACCTGTCAGCGGTGAACAGGTGATTGGATCTGAGTTTAGAGCTGATCAGAAACGTAACGCACGACACTTCACTGCCCTCCTGTCCTTCTTCCCCTGCATCTTTTTTTTTTTTTTTTTTTTTTTTTTTAATAAAGACTAAAGTTACAGTTTTGACCTGGATAAACTTTGTGCCCTGCTGCTCAGTGTGAAGTAGAATATTATTAAAAAGATTGTGCACAACATCTGCTGTTATAGAAGGCTTTTTAACATTTAAAATGTGTAAATTTAGACATAAAAGCTAAGAACCACTGCTGAATGTGCCTCATTAACACAGACTGTGGTCAAGCACGGGACAGAAAAGTTCTTACAAATCAGTTTCAGTTTTCAGCCAGAAAATTCCTAAAGTTTTATCAAATATGTTGATAATATGAGCACATATTTTCATTTCAGATTATCTTCATTGTAACCAAATATATAATTATTCATAAAACCGGTTAAAATGAGCTACGTGCCCGTAGCAGAGTAAAGTTGTGACTTACAATCACGTCTTCATCCGCCATAGTGGTTATGTCCTAACTACTTCTGCATTCGGCTAAACGGAATGATCCACTTCAGGTCAGAGTTTGTAAGCGAGCAGCCGGACAAGGGCAGCTTCAAAAAACATATTTATGTCGTACACATCGCAAAATAAAATCACCAAACTAACGCTGCTCTGGACTAACGCAGTTTTATCTTCAAACAAGGGTTTTAGTATTTGTGTGTTCAATATTTAACTCATCGCTGAGCACGGAGGTGGGATATTGTGTCAATTAACTAAAGTCGTCACCGGGCGCACTTTATTTCAGCAGAGATAAAGCACACAGCAAGTTAAATTACGTGATACTCAATCACAAACAACACAACTGCCCATTTTAGCACAGTCTTAATTTATTATACACCTATTAAAGCACTTTGACGTATTTATTAATTTCTCCACTCCGAGGCTACAACCGTTGTTTTGAAGCCACTTTCACAGCTCTTCTGTGGCGTTTTCAGATGTTTTTGTGCACACTGTGGCTGTTTTTGGTCACATACTTTAGTAAAATGTTCCTGTGTGCTTTATCTCTGCTGAAATAAAGTGCGCCCGGTGACGACTTTAGTTAATTGACACAATATCCCACCTCCGTGCTCAGCGAATGAGTTAAATATTGAACACACAAATGCTAAAACCCTTGTTTAAAGGATAAAACTGTGTTAGTCCATTGGTGACCACATTATTGTCATACCGCGCTGTTAGTAATCCAACCGCACTGGGGCACAAAGCGACCGCGGTAACCTCAGTTTATCATTTTAGCGATGCACTAATAGGGATGCACAGTTTAATTTTACTGTAAACCATGAAGCATTTAATGTTTACGCAGATAAACGCGCTCAGAGACGCTGGGAGTGGAGAACAGAGGGCTGATGGTGAGAAAGGAAAAGGCTTCTGCAGAAAATACAGTATGATAGCAAAGTGCTTTTTGGTCTGTTAAAATAAATTAAAACTTCAGGTAATGGCACCTGCATCATTCTTTTTTTTATGGGAGAGGACCCCCAGACCTCCCTCAAACTGTCCCCCACACATTTGAAATGTTTCTGATGCTCATGCTTTTTTGGGCTTTTATTTAACTTTATTTGTATTTTTATAACTTTTATCATAATTATCTTTTTTTCTGGAGTCCGTCCTGTGACCATGGCTTTCTATAAACCTCTGTGCAGTTATGTCTGAGCTGAGGTTCAGCCTTTGAGAAGCCAGATCACTCAAGCAAAGCCTGGCTATGTCCAGGTTGGTTTGTAGCACAGGGTATGGTGTAGTACACAGCAGGAGAGCGTCCCCCACTCCTGATCAGCGTGACTGTGGTGCGTCACTAGCTGCGTTTCCATTACACATATGCGCAAAATTTTATCGATATTCTAGAAATGTCGAAAAAACACAATTTCGCAATTACACTGTTTCCATTGAATCATAAGCGAATAAAAACAAACCTACTCTCGCGATAAGTCATTCAAAAACCATGGCGACGGATGTAAACATTACTTTGATTTACAGCAGATGTATCCATGTTTCAGCCACGGCACCAGCGCTCGTCATCAGCCGTCAAAGGAGACGTCGGCGTCTTATTCAGGCCATGGAGCGACAGGCCCCTGATACATGGGAGCGGCTACGTATGAAGCGTTTTTGGGAAATTGTAGTAGGCGATTTTACAGAAGAGCTGTGGATTCAACATTTCCGAAGTGACACGCTCAACTTTTGCTGAGCTGTGCGATGCTGTGGGGCCAGTATCCGGTCGTTGGTCACGTGACTCATTTAATTCGACAAAAGTGTTTCCATTGCAGTTTTGCGAAATATGTCAATTTCGATACGCCTGAAAAAACACCTCATCCAAGCGCAAAAACGTTTTTTCGATAAATGCGAGTTTTTGCGAAATTGTCGTGTTTCCATTTGGCAAATTTATATTCGCAAATCCAATTTGCGCAATTTGATGGTCAATGGAAAAGCAGCTACAGTCATTTCAGTTTTTAAACATCCTAAAGCTGAATTTAGGCTAAGTACGGGTTACTCGAACAGAATCTTTATTTTATTGCTGTAGTTCTTCCCAATTAACATTTATGAATGTTTAAAATTATATACTGTAACAAGGCGAGTTGGAGGAAGTGTCCGGGGAAAGGGAAGTCTGGGTGTCCCTGCTTGGACTGCTGCCCCCCTCGACCTGGCCCCGGATAAAGCGGAAGAATATCACCAATTTTATGGGCCGTGTACAGCAGCTGCACAGTAGTTTGAGTTTAGCTGGAGTCATTTTTGATTTAGTTTGGTTTTGGACAAATGCGCTGCACTTGGCAGCAGCTGAGGTGTGGGTTAAATTCTAAATGAGCTGTAGAGAACTGCACTAAAACAATGTTGATAAAAGAAAATTAATAAATGTATGAAAAAAAGAAACAGCAAGTGTTACAATAAAATACTTGAAAACATCAAACTCTGCTCTTTAGTCACTGCATTTGAACAATAAACAGGTGTGTACCCTATGGCAGGTATCAGGACGTCACATGACCTGTCCATGAGATCAGAGCCTAGACTTTAACCTCTCACACCAGGAAACATCTGAGTTCAGTTCAGAGAAACACAGACGGAGAAAGATCCAACTAAACTGCCATTTTTAGCCACAAAAGTACAACACAGAGAACTAACAACATTCTACTGCAGCTGTGGGTCTGAACTGGACTGTGGTGAGTCTGAAAAACCTTCTGTTTACAGCAGCAGAGAAAGTTACAGTAGATTACTGAAGTGGGGGATGGGACACTTACTGCTTTTGATACAGAGAGGCTTTAGGATTGTGTGAATGATAACATTATGTTTGTAGATGGAACAATCATAAAGAGTCAATAACCCACATGAATAAAGCAGTGTTTCACCTGGATTCATTTCAGCAGAGAGGCTTTATTTTTATTTTTCAAATTTTATTTGACTCTGTAATCATTGCAATAAGAAAATAATACTTATTATAACCATTATGATAATAACCTAACAATGTTTATCTCCCGTCATGTGACCTTTGACTCCATCACTGCCAAGTCTCTGGGCCCAGAGGAAACACTATCCCTGATTATACTGTAACAGTAAATTAAAGATAGTGGATGTAATTAGGGCTGAGTATTATATATATTTTTTTATAACGGTGCTTAAATGATACTTTTTTCAATATTTATGTTATTTGAATTCTATAAGATATTGTGGCAGCAGTAGCTCGGTCAGTAGAGACGTTCGCTCACTAACCCTAAGTGTGACATTTGGAGCCCTGCTGAATGGACTCATGAAGAGCTGAGAAGCTTGTAAAGAGCACAATATAAATCCAGTCCATTATTATTATTTTAACCAGAATGCCTTTTGTTTCATGTGGATAGGCCCAGTAATCACTGAGATATTCACTGTAAAGTTTAAAAACTGTTAAAGATATTAAATACTGCCTACTTACATACTTACACTTACATACATGTTAGGAGCTGTTCCTCTGAGCTGAGCACAGAGAGGGGAGGGGCCATGGCAGCTGCACAGGCGAGAGCCCCACCATCACAGAAACACCAGAGGTTCAGGAGAGATCACACTGTTAGTCAAATAAATATTCTAAAGAAAAGGAGCACAGTGTGTCATAGACAGGTCTGAAGGGTTTCTTTTCTCACAGAGAGCTCCTCTATCACCTGGAGCTTTACAACAGTTTGTTTCTTATGAGTTTGAGCTGAGCTCCATGACTCTGACCCACACACTTTCACCTGCAGTTCCCCTGTTGACCACCAGGGCCCCTCAGTCTGCTGGACTGTAGTATGGAGAGCACTGTTCACTTTGTAAATGATAGAAGAAATAATAATAACTCTTATTTTGCAGAAGCATAAATTACATTACAACAGTGAATAGAATTGAATTATTATCTTTCCAGGCTACAATAATCTGAAGAGGCCTATCCAAGTTGAAAAGTGAATGTGAGCCCTGTGTGTGAAGTCAAAATAGCAGTTTATTATAATGCATTGAGTTTTTGTACATTTTGTTTGGTGCACCTAAACCAAAGTTAGCAGCACCAGTACCATGTAAAAAAGTAAACAATTCTGAGCCCTCAGAACACGGAGCTAAATGAGACGAAGCTGCCATGGAGCTCAAGACCTGGTTGGTTTTGATTGGAACCACAAAGGTTTGATCGATGAAGACGTTACCAATCCTTTTGTTTCCTTTGACCCTGGTTTCTGTCTGCAATTCCTTCCTTTTACTCAGAGACATAACAGAGTATCTTTATGTGATGCTTTGTTTGGTTTTCTGTTCCTTTCTCTTTCTGTTCCAACTGTCAAAACCCAGGACAAAAGCCAAAGTCCACCTCCTACATTTTGATTCTGCTGTTGTTTCTTAAAACAATTCATCTGAAGACAAACGATGAGATGGCTGACATTTTCTGTTCTGTTTCTCTGTGTGGTTTAGAGACAAAATGGCTTCCAAACTGGAGGAGGACCTGTGCTGTTCCATCTGCCAGGAGCTCTTCAGAGATCCTCTTCTTCTGTCCTGCAGCCACAGCTTCTGTAAGGTCTGTCTGGAGAACTGGTGGAAGGACAAACCCATAAAGACCTGTCCAGTTTGTAAGAGACGATCCTCGAAGGACCACCCTCCTTTTAACCTGGCTCTGAGGAACCTGGTGGAGACTTATCTGGAGCAGAGAGGTCAGACTCCTCCAGAGCAGCCTCTGTGCAGCGTTCATTCAGAGAAACTCAGGCTCTTCTGTCTGGACCATCAGCAGCCGGTCTGTCTGGTCTGTAGAGACTCAAGAACTCACAAAGACCACAGGTTTAGTCCCATCGATGAGGCGGCTCAGGACCTGAGAGAGGAACTGCAGACGTCTATGAAGCCCCTAAAGGACAAACTGCAGGTAAATGCTCTTCCTTCTTTTGTCTCGTTTCATTTATTTAGAGCTGGCCACAGGACAGCAGTCCAGTCCTCCCACTCCCCAGACACCTCCCTGTAGTATTAAAAATAGCATACTAGCACCACAGACTGATTTATATTCATATTTAAATTCAACATAAACAAATGTCCTGTTAAGAGGCAGAGAGGAGAGGGACAGAGCAAAGTAGCAAGAACAAAATGTTTAATCTTCAAGATGTTCAATCTTCTATTCCAGACAGCTCCAAAAATTTTGTCCAGATCATAATCAATCAATCAGTTCTGGACCTCAGCGTCACTGGCATACATCCAGGTTGATGGAGCTGACTTTGCTTCATGGTCAGTCCAGTAACAGTTCACCAGTCTGACCCCCGATGGTGTCCAGTCTCCTCCACAGTCTGGGCTGAGATGTCCCGGGACAGTCCTCAGTCTGTGCCACTCTCTGATGGAATACTTTCAGTCACTCACATCCCTGAAGCACCCTTTAATTTCCACAGACAGCGCTGGGTGAATTTGCTGGCAGCTGTCTTACAAATCTTCCGATAGGTCAGGGCAGTCCCAGAGCCAAAAAAGGAACCCCGCTATCAAAAATTCCAAATACGAATAAATCCACATCCTCCACTGACTGGACTTCCAGGCACACGACCTGCCAGCTGGTCCAGGCGCCACTTGCACCAAAGGTCCCGTCCGGGCAGGTAGGTTCCCCCGGTGCACCTCTCTTCGGGAAGAAAATCTGTCAATAGCGCTGAGTGACCAGTTCATCAATTCCAGCTGGTGTTTAGCTCCTCTGGTGTTTTTACCAATGCCCTTCTGTGCTGTGCTCATGTATTGATCCATGTGCCCACTTATCTTAGCCGCTATGATGCCTGACATGAGCTTCCATGTGGTGGGGAGACAGGTTATTGGCCGATAGTTGGATGGGACTGTTCCCCTCAGGGGATCCTTCTGGATCAGGATTGTTCGGCCTTCAGTTAGCCATTCAGGGTGGGTCCCATCCCTTAGCAGCTGGTTCATTTGTGCTGCCAGGCGCTCATGGAGTGAAGTTAGCTTTTTCAGCCAGTAGGTGTGGATCATGTCAGGCCCTGGTGCTGTCCAGTTTTTCATATCTGAGACTCTTTCTTGGATGTCTGCCACTGTGATGGTTACTGGTTCTTGTTCAGGGAGGTTGCTGTGATCTGCTCTTAGATCCTCCAGCCACTGTGCACTGTTGTTGTGTGATGCCTTTCCAGTATTGTTCAGTCTCCAGCCTTGGTGGGTCTGCTCTGTTGTTATTACCTTGCCACTGAGAGTACACTTTAGCTGGTTGAGTTAAGAACAGTCGGTTTATTCGCCTTGGTTCGATTTCTCTCGTGTACCTCTTTAGGCAGGTGGCCAAGGCTTGGAGTCTTTGTTTGGCAGTTTCCAATGCTTCAGGTATGGACATCTTGCTGTACCTCTTGGGTACTTGTTCTTTTTTTCACTGCACCTTTCTGGAGCTCTGACAGTTGGCTCACTTCTCTCCGAGTTGCCTTGATTTTAGCCTCCAACCTTCTTTCCATGGTGGATCTTTATGGTTGCTCTTTGGTTGATAGCCAAGCTCCTCAAGGATCACTGCTGCTGAAGTGTATATCAGCTCAATTGGTTTCAGTGATGGTCATCGTAGGTATTGTTCCCAAAGCTGCATTCACATCTTCCAGGAGACTTTCTGATGGTACTTCACTCAGCCTGTGTAACTGGTGTCGGGGTTGCCTGGTCTTCATTTTAGCCATGATCTTATCTCTCAGGTCAGTTGCTGCCTCGCTCAGCGTGATGGTGCTTATTGGGGCTTTGTACCCAAACTCTGGATGGGGAGTTGGTGTTAACTCCCCTCTGACCTTGTGTCCTGGCTCCCCCTTGCCGTAGCATTTGTGTTGTATCTTGTATATTATATATATATATTATATATATATATACTATACTATATATTATATATAATATATATTATTATATATTATATATATATATATACACACACACACACATATGATTATAATAAGAGTAGTTCAGTTTACAAGACACACAACAAAGAATGTGTCAGGACCTGTGCTGTCAGTGTAAGAAACAAGCGGTAATTTTCAAATATTATCCACAAAAGAGCACAGAACGTCCACAACGTAGTTTAACTCCATATAATTGGACAAAAGCAAAGACTCTATTGTCTCCTTTGTAAACTGTACTCATCATACAACAGCAGTAAAGCTTCCTCCTAAACTGACAGAGGTCATCGCTCTGTAAAACCAAGACCCTAAACATGGAAGAATAATGATTCTTTCAGACTAACTTCCTGACTCTTTCCTTCCTCCAGGTTCTGAAGGAGAGGAAAGTGCAGTTTGATGAAGCAGCGGCTCATATCACAGCCCAGGCCCGACAAACACAGAAACAGATCCGAGACCAGTTTGACAAACTGCAGCACTTTCTTTTGGAGGAGGAAAAGTCCAGGATGAAGGCTGTGAGGGAGGAAGAGGAGCAGAAGACTCAGAGGATGAAGGACAAGATGGCGGCTGTGAGCAGAGAGATAGAGGCTGTGTCAAAGACCATCGCAGAAACAGAGGAGCTGCTGAGAGCCACAGACACCTCCTTCCTGCTACAATACAAGACTGCAGTGGAGAGAGAGCAGCGCTGCCCCCTGGTGGAGGAGCCAGAGATGGACACTGGAGCTCTGATAGACCAGGTTAAACATCTGGGCAACCTGGGCTTCAACATCTGGAGCAACATGAAGAGACTGGTGCAGTTCTACTCTGTTGTTCTGGATCCAAACAGAGCAGCTTCTGAACTCATCCTCTCTGAAGATCTGACCTCAGTGAGACCTGGAGAGAAACAGAAGCTTCCAGAGAATTCAGGGAGGTGTAAGTATTACAGTGTTCTTGGATCTGAAGAGTTTTCCTCAGGGACTCACAGCTGGGACGTGGAGGTCAGTGATAATAAAGACTGGGCTGTAGGTGTGGGTGGGCTTGTTCAGAGAGAGGAAGGTATTGTGCCTGGAATTTGGTGCATACGTTTCACTGATGGTAAATACAAAGCAGAGTCTACTCTAGGCTCAGAAAAATTCCTATCTGTGAAGAAGCTGCAGAGAGTCAGAGTGAAGCTCGACTTTAGCACAAAAACAGTGTTGTTTACTGACCCCGACACAAACACAGACCTACAAACCTTCACAGACACTTTCACTGAGCTCCTTTCATATTTTGGGACAAAGAATGACATTCCTCTAAAGATTTTACCAAAGAATATCACTGTACAAGTCCAGTAGAAATGAACACACAGGATCTTATTATTGGACTCTTCTGCTGAAACTGTGGCTTTCTGTAAGACTCAGTATCTCTCAGTGTATTTAATGTGAAACACCACAGATGTTTAAAGGAGCCACTACACCAAGCGTTAGCATCACCAGCTACACAACGTGACCAGACTGGATCACATTCAATCCTGTTTGAATCAGCGCACCACATGGGCGAGCCGTGAGAGTAAGCAAGGCAAGCAGTGCACACAGATTAAAACTAACATTTCATTTTGCCGTTCACTTCCATAGTGAATCAGTCATTACCTGCTTTCAGTCACTCTGTTTGTTTCTGCCCCTGCTGGCCACTCCAGGTACTGTCAAGGCAAGCTAGGTTTCCTCTCTGTCATTCATTTCTGTCATTTTCACCTCCGTGGAGGCGGAGTCATGGTGCACTGTTTCTACCTGGAGCTTGTCAAGCTGAGGGCCAGCAGCTTGTTTTGGACGCTGCGCTGTGGTCTCAGCTCAGTGACAGTGATCTCTGGCTGACAGCAGGGGGCGATAAGAAGCGCACTGTGCAGCTTACGGCCCCATACGTTACAGAGCTGCGCCGCGTTAGACAACAACACTCTCCACAGCCAAAGTCAGAGTTTGTAGCTTAAACCCTGTTCATGTTCCTCATGAGTCCATGCTGCTGCAGAAAACTGCTGTCATATAAACGTTAGCCTCACGAACATCGTTAGTGTCGGACGTTCATAAGAAGTGGAGCTGGGGGCGGAGCCAGCGACAGTGAATGTGAATATTACAGAACTGTGAATGAACTGGGCTCTGGTTATTGTGGACACACTCAGCTGCAGGAAACACAGGACGCTTCTTCAAAAAAGTAACATGGAGTGGGTTTGCAGCTTGAGTAGAGAGGAGAGAGTCAGTGAGGTTTAGTTAAAACAAAAACTGAGGGCATATTCTTTGATAAGGCGACAGAGAAGGCCAGCTCTGTGGGGAAAAAAAAGTTGTAGTATTGTTTTGTATACAAACAGCGTTACTAATAGTAATTATATAGGAAGAGTGTGAGATAGTTTGAAAACAGCTTTCTACACAAACACTGATCAAATTTAAATAAAATCAAAATGTTGTCATATTAAACTTAATGAAGTCAAGATGTTTGCTTACCTGCTTGAAAAAGTCACCGCACGCTACTGCCGCACCGACTGAAGCCTGTGTTTTCATGGGTTAATACTGAATTTAAAGCTCGTCATTGGTTGGCTGTTACAAAATAATCCTGACTTTTCTGAGGCCTGCTGTAGTGGAGCTTCAGTTTAATGTGTTTTTGAATATAATGTGTCCCAGTCCCGGTCCTAGTTCTGGTCTCAAGTGTCTAAGAGATTCAGAACCATGTTGGATCTACACTTTACAGACTCTGACCATAAAATGTTGTGTAAAAATGTAAAACAGGAGATTGTGTTGTCTTTCCCTTTGAGGTAATGGCCTTTCTCAAATGAGCTTTGCTGTTTAAAATACACCTTTAGTTTAATGTACCTTAATCTAACAGTATACAGTAGATTAGTATTTGTGTATAAATGTAAAGGTATTGTTTTAACTGTTAACATGAGTTACATAATGACTTGTAATGAGTGATATTCTGATGTGATTCTTGTATTTCGGTGTGGACCTGTGGCATCAGGACGTCCTCAGCCCTGATTGGATGGAATATCATCAACACCTACAGTATGTGTATAAAAGGAAGAGGGTAAGGGCTGTTCCCAAACTGAATCAGATGGACTGAAATGCTGCTTCATAAATGAATGAGAAGTCAGAGCTTGTTATAGAATGTGGGCTTTATTTCTTTGCTGTGGCGAGGTTCTGTCCTGACACTCTTTGGGGACAGGGACACAACAGCTCTTACTACTTTTACTAAGAACTTACTGTATTTCCTAATTTTATCTGTACATTTAGATTTTCAGGGTCCTGTACATGACTTTGTATGGGCTTTAAGTGTTTTTGATATTTCTTGCTTTGTTAAGGACGAAGTAATAATGTTTTTCTGATCAACAACAAAATAAATGAAAACTGAAAAAGTCTCTCTCTTTTGCCAAAAATGAGTAGGACTGAATTATACGTGACATTTACAACAGAAAGTGTGGTCTTTACATACAGTTGTCAGTTCTCCGCTCTAAGGTTTCCTGCCATCTTGGGAACAGGAATATCTACTCCAGTAAAAGTACTGTTACTATATAATATTACTGAAGTAGAAGTAAAAGTATGGAGTTACTAGTGAAGCAGGAAGACTCAGCGGTCAGATAAATGTGTTCTCAAATATCTGAGTTATGGCTGGTGGTTGATGAGTCCACAGCAGTCCTGAAGAGACGCTCTGTGCTGTGAAAGTCTCTGCTGCCTCCAAGTGGCAATAAACAGTATCACAGCTGATTTATTTAGATTTACAGTGGGACTTGATCTCAGGACTGGCGTGAAAAAAGACACACGTGTACAGGTGAACTGGAGAATGAGAGTGAATGGCTGTCTGGAGCTGGAGCTGCATTGATAAAAAAGTACAAAACAATAATTACTGGATGCAAACCTGGACTGACCTGGATTTGTCTCAAGCCTGAGCCTCTAAAGCAGCGGTCCCCAACCTTTTTTCTCCCACAGACCAGTACTGGACTAACAACTTTTTTCGCGGACCAGAAACATTATATTTTTTATCTAAGGGTAATATTTATATGTCATAAATAAACTATAGGAGCTTATTTGTATGTTCTGGCCTATTTCAATCTAACCTCGCGGTCAAACAGAGCAGGATTGAGCGTCTGTGCATTGATCTCTGCCTCTGAAAGGTATAACGTGGGAGCGTGGCACGTCTCTCTCCTCCTCTGTGCTCCGCTGTGACCTCCTCCTGGACCTGTCTCCTCTCCCACTCGCGTCTCTGAACCTAACTGCTGTCTCCTGTGTCGTCGGTCCGCTGTGAGAACGAGCTGAGATATGATGAGCGGCGCACTGAAGCGGCGCGTTTGGAAGTGAAAGAAAAGTGACGCCGTGCGCTGTGTGGGCCGGGCCTCGGAGGAAACCCCACAGTTCCCTGCAGTGCCCTCTGTAGGCCGCTCATATCTGACCACAGCTGGAGTTACATTTGGTGCTTGGTCAGTGTGGACGTCCAGCCCTCGTTACCACGCGCCAAAAACTAGTTGTTAGTTTCTCTGTAATTCATTAATCGCGATTAAAGTAGACTCAGTGGGACTCCTGGGCCCCTGCAACAAGATCCTTCCCTTGCTTCACTGTCAGGTCTCTCCCCTTCTTTTAAAACTCTCAGGTGACGATTGTTTTTACTGTTGCTGGGTTTATCCGCCTGGTTTAGTGACACATCACAAAAGTGGGGAAGTGCGAGTCAGTAAGACGCTGCAGCAGAAGTAGGAGTTTTTCAAAGTAAAACACATGGAAATTGCAGCAAACTAAAAAATAGCGATAAAACAAAAATTATATGTATTTATATTTTCCTCTGAGGCCCAGTACTGAACGGCCCACGACCCACTTCTGGGCCGCGGCCCTAAGGTTGGGGACCTCTGCTCTACAGCACAGTGAAAGAGTCGGTGTTTGCATTTGGCTTTGTGTAGAGAAACTTTAGTGTTTAGACAAGCTGCAAGAAATCTTATTGGATGGTGGTGTTGAAGGGCGGAGCTTAGTGACAGAGCTCTCTAAGTCATGTGATGCATTTTAAAGCAGCGAGTGTTAAATCTTCTCTTCATGATTCATCTGAGGACAAATATTTGGTTGACATTTCCTTTTTCATTCAGTTTTGTTTGGTGAAACTGTTCATTTTCATAAACCAAGTGGTCAATAAAACACTGTCATTTACATTTTTAACTGTTCTTGTGTTGTAAAGTTGTTCTCCAGTGGAAATACCTAATCCACACTGTCCATCTAAGCCACAGGTTAGTGTCAGTCACAGCAGGCTCACTTTCTACAATCTGCAGTGTACTTTCTGTCATGTCGGTGTCGTTGTCAGTTTGTGGTCACTACAATTTTACAACATCCAAGCGGGTCACTTCCCCTTGTGTCAATACTTATGTCATACATGTGCGTGTCCAGTTCATTAGGGTACAGTAAGGTCATGAGTAGGGGTTACACTGTTTTGGGAAACATACAGGTGATGTTGAGGGACATCTTGATATTTGTTTGGTGATGCAATCTCTAAAACCATCTCCGGGAGGAGGTAGTTTCTTTACAGTCAGTCGGGTGAATAGTGTCGTGTCATAGCCCTTCCCAAAACCCCTGAATTTGTTATCACCCATCCCCAGGTAGGACAGCTTGGTTGTCCCTCACAAACAGCTGCAGCACAGCTGTAGATCTGGTCCTCTGTACATTGTCTGAGTGTCATGGGTGCAACTTACAACATGGCAGAGTTCAACCTTATGTGCAGCAGTTTTAACCTTCTCAAAGGTCAGCGGGACCTCCTCGTGGGCCAACACGAGAGTCATGCTGCAGATGGACAAGGACAAAAACATAATTATTCACAGAAAATTCAAACGACAAAAACAAACAAACAAAAAACACAAAGCGACCGTAATTTTGCAAGCGCGTACCCCGTTTTAATTTGTATTATTGTATTTATTTCAAATTAGCTCCCAATCAAAATTTTAATTAGATTATTTCTGGTTTAGCTCAAATGTCACAATTACAGCGGCTTCCGATCTTGCACATTATACCCACTTATACCCACTGGTGCCCTTTAAATGTTGATGTATTTCTCTCTCAGTTGGCGCTTCACATCTTGCCCATGGACTATGGTTGAAAACTAGCTCAGTTAACCCAGGTGCAGTTACAGAGATGTTATTGTGTACTGAATCGCATTGTTTACATAACAATGTATGTATGTTGTTTATCTGTTACTGCTGCTAATGTGGCTGTAGGCTGCATAATTATTAGCAATAGCTGTATTATTAGGAGTAACAGTGATTCAGGTGGGAGAGAGGTTGTCCTATAACCAGAAGGTTGGTGGTTTGCATCCTGCTCTCCCCAGTTCATGGCAACACACTTCACCCACCCCTGCCTGCATGAATGGGTGTTTGGTGGTGATCGGAGAGGCCTTAGGCACAGAGGCTGTCTGCCCCAAGGCACTTGTTAATTATAATTGTTGTTCACTGTAAAGTGACTTGTGTGTAGAAAAGCTATTTATTACTGCATTATTATTATTATTATTATTATTATTATTATTATTATTATTATTATTATTATTATTATTTTTAGGCCCGAGCCGGCAGGCATCGCCGGCGAGGGACTATTAAGATTGATGCGTTCCGTTTTTTATTATTATTATTATTCCCTACAAATCTTAAGCCAAAATTTGACCCCCTGAACATTAACGAAAAGTCAATTTTATTTGACCCAAAATTCAAGGTTGGCGAAAAATTTATGTATTGAAGTCCGCAAAAAAAAATATTGAAAAATGGCTGAGTGGCGGCCCCTGGAAAAATCAAAATACATTGCGCCTATGGGAAGTGACCGCAAACATTTTTCAAGGTAGAAAAATGAAACTTGGCAGGATCATAGAACATGTCAGGACAAGTAAAAAATTATATTATGGCTCCGCCCTAAACCCAACAGGAAGTCGGCCATATTGGGTGGAACCCGAGACCTGCAAAATCGTACCCCTCGTACAAAAAGTATATAAGTTTGCAGTTTTCATCAAAAAGACTCCAAACTCAGGCAAAATCACCAAGACACCTGTGCGGTCAAAAGTTATCAAATGATTTTTGGATTCAATGTCGGGTGTGGCTGTGGCGAGCCCGCAACGAAGCGGCCATTTTGAGAACTATAAAAACTTGAGTATCTCTTACAAACAAGGTCAGATTGAGTCGGACCCAATGGAACATTTGTGCACAATGACGACCTGAACACAATGATATGTCATTGTTATGGCTGTCTTATCAAATGGCTCTCCAGCGCCACCTGGAAATTTAAACTGGGACCTGGCTTTAGCTGGAAAGAATGCGATCAGAAGCACGAGGCGCGGCCCTCTCGGCGTTGCGTGCTCCCCGCGGTCGCAAGGGTCGGCGAGGGCCTTTAACCCCGCGTACGGTTTTAATTATTATTATTATTATTATTATTATTATTATTATTATTATTATTATTAATACCTTATTATGTTGTTACTGTTGATTAGGGAAATATAACAGAAATATAGTCTATGTAGCCTGTATGGAAAGATCAGTAATTTAATATTATTTACTATTTTTTATAACAACCTGAAAGAAAAAACTTACCAGTAAATTTGTGGAGTCATATATTTTGTTGATGCTAGAATTTCTTTTTTGCCTGTCTTTCCAGTCGTTGTCAATTTTTTCTTTCATTTTTTGAAGCTTCTCTTTCATTGGTTGAATGCCACCACAGTGTACACACTTTTTGCTCGCCACCCCAATTTTTTTGTGGCACACTCGGCACTCTTTTTGAAGCGGCATCTGTAGGAAGAAAAACACAATGATGATGATGATCAGGCTTAGAAGGCACTGTCAGTATGGCCCTACACACCACTGAGGTCACTGTCTGGACCCTAGAAAGCTATTTTTATATTCAAACATAAGATTAAAGAAGTTCCCAAGCTGAAACCAGGGCTAAACAAGAAAGATGCAAGGGCCATACTAGGTTTAAAAAACAGGTCTAAAATCAGAACTTGTCTAAAGTCTAAACCAGGATTTAACCAGAACTGAATTAGGTTTTAATCTACTCCAAGATCTCAACAACAGGCCCATGGTATTGGTTTGGTTCGTTTACTTTTTCACAGTAATTGAAATGCCACTATGCCAGCCACTGACTTCCGGGGAAACTATGTTTATGGTGTCATGGCAACGAGCTCAACAGTGCCCGCCCACCCCCTTTCCAGAAGTAAATTTCCCATTAATTTCCCCTTGAAAATCGAAAAATCCATATATTAAGACGGCTAATCAACTCTGTGGTAACTCACGACGATAACACGATTATTTTTTATTAAAAGGATTAACTAAAACTTGAAAATTCTGTAAAGTGCG
This sequence comes from Bostrychus sinensis, assembly GCA_020698575.1. Lineage (NCBI taxonomy): Eukaryota > Metazoa > Chordata > Actinopteri > Gobiiformes > Eleotridae > Bostrychus > Bostrychus sinensis. The sequence continues at coordinate 1,703,829 of CM036247.1, forward strand.
CTTGTATCTTTGCCTTTTGACACGTTTCAGATACGTATTTATAGGGAAATTATTAGTTTTATGGTGATGAGTTACCACAGAGCTGATTAGCCTTCCTCGAGCCTATGGATTTTTATTATACGTATTTTTCAAAAAGTCAATAAATAGGAATTTTACTTCAGGAACCGGGGGTGGGCGGTCACTGTTGAGCTCTAACTGTGATATGGTGCTTAAAGTCGTAAAACTGGTGCAGATTCTTTAGAAATGATACTAGTTAAATGTATATAGAATATATGCAAACAACACTTATATATGTATAAGTCTATATAAATTCACTGTCCGCGACCAGAAAACGCACCCTGCACTCATTGCGAGTGAAAATAGCGCGAAGTAAAACCTCATGCAAGTAGCTATTATTATTATTAATAATATAATAATAATTCATCGAATTTATATAGCGCTTTTTTGGACACTCAAAGACGCTTTACAATTGATCAATTATTCATTCACTCCTCAGTCACACTTGGTGGTGGTGAGCTACTTCTGTAGCCACAGCTGCCCTGGGGCAGACTGACGGAAGCGTGGCTGCCAATCTGCGCCAACGGCCCCTCCGACCACCACCAAACACAGCCACACTAACACATTCACACAGGCAAGGTGGGTGAAGTGTCTTGCCCAGGGACACAACGACAGTATGCGCTTCAGATGGGATTCGAACCGGCTACCCTCCGATTATTAGCTATATTTTTAAAATCCCCCATTAGGTGCTCAAGAGAGTCAAGCCTGCGTACTTTCTGGACGAACCCTGGCTATATGAGTCCGAGCCGAAGCGGACTTGGACCGACATTTTTAAATAACTTTTAGACAAGACATTGCTGCAAGACACCCGTCACATGTCACATGTCTGATTTCCCCCGGACTGGCTCAATCACTGAGTTTACACACAGAGCATATTCAAAGCATTGTCATAACAGGATTTAGCCTCACATTGGAAGATCTTACCTTTCCCTGAGACTAAGCTGAGCTGCAGAGTGTGAAGAAGTAACGTTAGTATAAAACTTAGTTACTGTCTTTCAGCGCTGATGGTGCGTTTAAGTGCCCTGGATATTTATCAATAGCGCTAAATGCTAAAAGCAAACAATTAACTATAACATTAGCTCCTGGGCTGCTATAATGTAAACAACTGCACAACATACCGATACATACACATTCTGTTATTCTGTAATCATTTTAATTAATATTTACTTGCCGTTATCAACCGTTGAAACATATCGCAGTAGGTTAAAAAAAACAACCAAAAAAAAAACAACACCTGGGATAATGCACCGAGGGGAAAAGTGCAATGCCGCCTGCAGGGGCGCTGTTTTAAGATACGCTCATATGGGTCGTAATGAAGTGTAGGAATAATCGACCTATTTGGTCGTTTGGAGTTGGAGGGCTTGTGTGGAGACAGAGGCTGGAGTGTGTCAGCAGTTCCTGCAGACAAGGCATTGATGCAACTGAGCACATCTGGGACATCATGTCTCGCTCCATCCACCAACACCACGCTGCACCACAGACTGTCCAGGAGCTGGTGGATGCTTTAGTCCAGGTCTGGGAGGAGATCCCTCAGGAGACCATCCCCACCTCATCAGGAGCAGGCCCAGGAGTTGTAGGGAGGTCATACAGGAGGCCACACACTACTGAGCCTCATTCTGACTTGTTTTAAAGACATTACATCAAAGTTGGATCAGCCTGTAGTGTGTTTTTACACTTTAATTTATTTTTTTGAGCAGTGTATATTCTCTGTACTAATAAACTGTACTCTTCTGGCCTTGCCAGATGTTCACAGGCTTCAAATAAGAGTCATTCTCTCACATTTGAAGATTTACAAAGTGAATACTGCTCACTATACAGTTTACTGAATAGCGACACCTGTGGGAAAAAGGGGTACTGCAGGTTCATGATGTATGGTCAGAGCCATGAGCTCCAGCTCCAACACAGAGACAACACTGCAGAAAGCTCCAGCTGTGTTCATGTTTCACTGTTTACTGTCTGAGCTCACCTGCACAGGTAAAGATCTCCTCTGTGTCATCACATAAAGCCACGAGTGCGTCACGTGATCCACGGAGGCTAAGTCTCTCAGACTCCACAGATTCACCTTTAGACCTCGATTGCAAATTATTATTTTTTACGTTTAGATTTTTTTTATTTGTTGATTTTGTTTTAGTTTTTATTAAGTGTAATCTGCACCTGAACGCCTCATGTCTGCACCTGAACGCCTCACGTCTGCGCCTGAACGCCTCATGTCTGCGCCTGAACGCCTCACGTCTGCGCCTGAACGCCTCACGTCTGCGCCTGAACGCCTCACGTCTGCGCCTGAACGCCTCACGTCTGCGCCTGAACGCCTCATGTCTGCGCCTGAACGCCTCATGTCTGCACCTGAACGCCTCACGTCTGCACCTGAACGCCTCACGTCTGCACCTGAACGCCTCATGTCTGCACCTGAACGCCTCACGTCTGCACCTGAACGCCTCATGTCTGCGCCTGAACGCCTCACGTCTGCACCTGAACGCCTCACGTCTGCACCTGAACGCCTCATGTCTGCGCCTGAACGCCTCATGTCTGCGCCTGAACGCCTCATGTCTGCACCTGAACGCCTCACGTCTGCACCTGAACGCCTCACGTCTGCGCCTGAACGCCTCACGTCTGCGCCTGAACGCCTCACGTCTGCACCTGAACGCCTCACGTCTGCACCTGAACGCCTCACGTCTGCACCTGAACGCCTCACGTCTGCACCTGAACGCCTCATGTCTGCACCTGAACGCCTCACGTCTGCACCTGAACGCCTCACGTCTGCACCTGAACGCCTCACGTCTGCACCTGAACGCCTCACGTCTGCACCTGAACGCCTCACGTCTGCACCTGAACGCCTCACGTCTGCACCTGAACGCCTCATGTCTGTGTCTGGGTGAGCTGCTCTCAGCTGTGAGGAGAGGGAGGGTCACAGAGGCAGCAGCTCCCTCTGACAGTTAAAACTAAGTTCTGGTGATTAAATAACTCTTTTATGATTGTGTTTGGAGTAAAACATCGGAGGAACTGTGTGAAAAGTCCGCGAGTTCTCGACGATAGAGCGTTATAATTAGACGCGCGTGTATTTGAGATCATTAATGGTTGTAAAACTTTAACGCTCCGTATCTCTGTGATTTCTGAGTCTATCAACACGAAACAAAGACTGACACAAAGCTTAAAATCTACTCTGCTTATGTCAAAATGTCATGTGCTGCTACAGCTCAGTACACTTTGAAATGTGCATCAGAAAACATGCACTAGTAACATGCGCGGGGAAGAAAGCGCCCATTACTGCGCTGAGGAGTTTAATTAGGCTCATTGTTTCTCGCACACAAAAAAAAAAAATCATACTTTTATTTCTTTGAGAAGCATCAAGTCTTCTCAAGTCACAGGGCTCAAGTCCGAGTCAAGTCCCAAGTCATTGGTGTTCAAGTCCAAGTCGAGTCTCAAGTCTTACCATTTCATCAAGTCGAGTCTAAAGTCATCAAATTAGTGACTCGAGTCCGACTCGAGTCCAAGTCATGACTTTCAAGTCCACACCTCTGGAATATGGTCATCAATGGAGGAGCTATCACCAGCTTCAAGAGAAATATTTAGATGCAGTATACCAGAAAGAAAAAGAAGCACTCAAGATGCAGCTTGACAAAAAACCTGTTGCCATTATTTTTGATGAAACTCCAGATGTAGAGGGGAGATGTGTCCTTAATATTCTCATTGCTCCACTGGAGAAGGATCAGTCTGGGAGTATTCTAGCCTATCTTGCAGACACAGTTTTTTTGGAAGAATGCAATCATTCTACTGTATCAATGGCAGTGGTCCAGTGTCTCCATGAATACTCCATATCTAATGAAAATGTCATTGTGTTTGACACAGACAATGCAGTTTATATGAAAAAGGCATACAAAGCTGCTTTGCAGTCATTATTCCCTAATTCAGTCCACATTACATGTATGGACACACATCATGAATCTAATTGGTGACGCGTTCCGGAGACCTTTTGACCAAGTGAATGCATTCATGCTGAGTTTCTCACAAATGTTCTATCAAGCTGGCTCACGCAAAAGAAGATACCTTCAGTTTATGACAAAGAAACTAACCTCAGGGAAGAAGGCAACTATGGCCCCTAATCCGTGTGCTACGCGGTGGAATTCATGGTTCAGTGCAGTGCAGTATCACTCCGAACACTTCACATGGTACAAGGAATTCATCAAAATGGAAGTAAAAGTAAGACACACAAAAATGTTTTATATAAACTTAAAATTACATTGCAAACATTTCATTATTCTGTTTCTCATTCATAGGCATGTGGCAAAAGCACACCACAATCTGTGGAGAGATTGGATGAAATGCTGCACGACAACGATGCAGCTAAAAGACTCCAGGTCCAGATCAACATTATGGCTGACAAATGCAAGATTATCCTTCGCCTTCTTGACATCTTTCAGAGCAGACACCCCGCCACCACCAAGCTCCTTGACTACTTGAGGATCTCCAGATGAACTTTGCTGCAAACAAGGAGCTACAGTATGAAGCATGTGCACAGTACTTTGAGGGCCATGACCTAGAGTTTGAAACAAAGACAGAAATACTGAACACAGTCGAGAAAGCATACGACAATGCAGAGGATAAACTCTGCAAATACAGTGTCTCATGGACAAGCTGCCATTAACTTTTTAAAAGAGGTCAGGGCGTTTGATCCTCGCAACATTGCCTTTATGAGCAGCACCGCGTCTAGCTACAGATCCAGCCCAGGCTTCAGTGCTGTTCCAGAAATAGAAATGGGTTCCTACTTTACTCAGGTAGGTCCAGCAGCCCTAAAGGCTTCAGCCAGTGGTGTGGTGGATCTTGATGTTTTCTGGGATGGGTTGCAAGAGAGGCTTCCCACACTAAGTTCTTTAGCCAAACGTTACAAAGATGTTGTCATAAACTCAGCAGATGCTGAACAAAGCAACAGCATTTACAAGCTTGTGTTGTCAAGCCGGAGGAGATCCACATTTATGTAAATAAAGCATATTTTGTTGATTTTCTTTGTGTTCCTGAGCATCAATGACAAATGTACATCAAAAAAGGGGGGAAGAGTTTGGTGTAATTGTAAATAGCATAAGTTATAATAGGGGAAAAAATGCAACTTTTCATTGCAACTTTTGGAAAAATGCCCCGCAACATCAGGTATTTAAGCCCGCAACAATCACAAAAAATGCCCGCGAAATCCTGGAGGGACTGATTAATATGTGAGGAGTCATAATCTAAGAACGCTATTGATACACACATAGAGCCTAAACCTGGGCAAATTATTTATGATACTTTAGCAAACTTAACTTTAACTTTAGCATTTGATGTTTTTTCCTGATAACACTTGTTTTAATGTTGTCCCTGCATCAAAAACAAACCTGGAGTTGTGTTTTTGTTTCATTCACACGTTTGAGTAATCCTCTGTTTATTCACTCTGACTTGCTGAAAGGACAGAAATGTCTCATTTCACCGATGTCTGCCATTTTCTCCTGACCACGCCTCTTCTCTTGAGTTTTAAATAATTATTGCATTTTCTGACCAACATAACATGCTGATCTAGAGGTGTCCTAAATTAACTTTAAAAAAAAACATAAAATGGCCCCTTTAAATCCACCAAACCAAGTCAACCTGAAAAGCCACATGAAGTAGTTTTTATTCTGCTAATGAATGCGTAAAATAACAATTGGATTCAAACAATAATATTCTAACATTGAATGGGTCCAAGCATCACCAAGCGCCATTTTAAATGTGAGTCACATGGTTACCCGTTGCCATGGAAACCTCCGTTGCTATGGGCAGCGCCTTTGAAGTCTTTGAAGATGTGACATCAAAGTGATGCGTCAAAGCACGAAGATTCCGAGACCACAGCAGTGAGTCTGAGACAGCAGCAGCAGCAGCAGCAGCAGCAGCAGCAGCAGCAGCAGCAGCAGCAGCAGCAGCAGCAGCACATTATCAGCAACATCAAGAACATTAGAAAACTATACTAAACTAAACTATTTTATACATTAATAATACTGATCCAACAACTGATCAAAATGAGCAGCCTCAAATCCCCCGCCCCAACAAGACTCCAACCAACTCTCCAGGAAAATATGCGAACACAGGCCTCCCCACGACCAGCGTCCGGAGCACAGAGGCCACAAGGGGCCCCCACAGAGGCTCAAAGAAGGGCCTTCGAATCGGCTCAAAGAGTCTACTCAGCAGCTCAGAGAACAGCTCCCACAGCGGCTCAGAGAACAGCTCCCACAGCCGCTCAGAGAACAGCTCCCATAGCAGCTCAGAGAACAGCTCCCACAGCGGCTCAGAGAACAGCTCCCACAGCGGCTCAGAGAACAGCTCCCACAGCGGCTCAGAGAACAGTTCCCACAGCAGCTCAGAGAACAGCTCCCACAGCAGCTCAGAGAACAGCTCCCACAGCGGCTCAGAGAACAGTTCCCACAGCAGCTCAGAGAACAGCTCCCACAGCAGCTCAGAGAACAGCTCCCACAGCGGCTCAGAGAACAGCTCCCGCAGCCGCTCAGAGAACAGCTCCCGCAGCCGCTCAGAGAACAGCTCCCACAGCGGCTCAGAGAACAGCTCCCACAGCCGCTCAGAGAACAGCTCCCGCAGCGGCTCAGAGAACAGCCCCCACAGCGGCTCAGAGAACAGCTCCCACAGCCGCTCAGAGAACAGCTCCCACAGCGGCTCAGAGAACAGCTCCCACAGCCGCTCAGAGAACAGCTCCCACAGCGGCTCAGAGAACAGCTCCCACAGCCGCTCAGAGAACAGCTCCCACAGCCGCTCAGAGAACAGCTCCCACAGCCGCTCAGAGAACAGCTCCCACAGCCGCTCAGAGAACAGCTCCCACAGCCGCTCAGAGAACAGCCCCCACAGCGGCTCAGAGAACAGCTCCCACAGCCACTCAGAGAACAGCCCCCACAGCTGCTCAGAGAACAGCCCCCACAGCCGCTCAGAGAACAGCTCCCACAGCAGCTCAGAGAACAGCCTGCACTGTGTGTCAGAAGCTCAGAGTAGAGTCCCCAAAGCAGCTCAGACAAGAGCCCCCACAGTGGGTTAGAGAAGAATCTGCACCACAGCTCACAGCAGATCAGATAAGAGTCTGCAGCAGTGGCTCAGAGGAAAGTCACAGGAGCTCAAAAAAGAGCCTCCAAAGTGGCTCAGAAAAATGTCACAGTGGCTCAGAGAAGAGCCCCCTCAGCAGTGGCTCAGAGAAGAGCCCTCTCAGTGGCTCAGAAAAATGTCACAGTGGCTCAGAGAAGAGCCCCCTCAGCAGTGGCTCAGAGAAGAGCCCTCTCAGTGGCTCAGAAAAATGTCACAGTGGCTCAGAGAAGAGCCCCCTCAGCAGTGGCTCAGAGAAAAGTCACAGGAGCTCAAAGAAGAGCCTCCAAAGTGGCTCAGAAAAATGTCACAGTGGCTCAGAGAAGAGCCCCCTCAGCAGTGGCTCAGAGAAAAGTCACAGGAGCTCAAAGAAGAGCCTCCAAAGTGGCTCAGAAAAATGTCACAGTGGCTCAGAGAAGAGCCCTCTCAGTGGCTCAGAAAAAAGTCACAGGAGCTCAAAAAAGAGCCTCCAAAGTGGCTCAGAAAAACATCACAGTGGCTCAGAGAAGAGCCCCCTCAGCAGTGGCTCAGAGAAGAGCCCTCTCAGTGGCTCAGAAAAATGTCACAGTGGCTCAGAGAAGAGCCCTCTCAGTGGCTCAGAAAAAAGTCACAGGAGCTCAAAAAAGAGCCTCCAAAGTGGCTCAGAAAAACATCACAGTGGCTCAGAGAAGAGCCCCCTCAGCAGTGGCTCAGAGAAGAGCCCTCTCAGTGGCTCAGAAAAATGTCACAGTGGCTCAGAGAAGAGCCCCCTCAGCAGTGGCTCAGAGAAGAGCCCTCTCAGTGGCTCAGAAAAATGTCACAGTGGCTCAGAGAAGAGCCCCCGCAGCAGTGGCTCAGAGAAGAGCCCTCTCAGTGGCTCAGAAAAATGTCACAGTGGCTCAGAGAAGAGCCCCCTCAGCAGTGGCTCAGAGAAGAGCCCTCTCAGTGGCTCAGAAAAATGTCACAGTGGCTCAGAGAAGAGCCCCCTCAGCAGTGGCTCAGAGAAAAGTCACAGGAGCTCAAAGAAGAGCCTCCAAAGTGGCTCAGAAAAATGTCACAGTGGCTCAGAGAAGAGCCCCCTCAGCAGTGGCTCAGAGAAGAGCCCTCTCAGTGGCTCAGAAAAATGTCACAGTGGCTCAGAGAAGAGCCCCCTCAGCAATGGCTCAGAGAAAAGTCACAGGAGCTCAAAGAAGAGCCTCCAAAGTGGCTCAGAAAAATGTCACAGTGGCTCAGAGAAGAGCCCCCTCAGCAGTGGCTCAGAGAAAAGTCACAGGAGCTCAAAGAAGAGCCTCCAAAGTGGCTCAGAAAAATGTCACAGTGGCTCAGAGAAGAGCCCCCTCAGCAGTGGCTCAGAGAAGAGCCCTCTCAGTGGCTCAGAAAAATGTCACAGTGGCTCAGAGAAGAGCCCCCTCAGCAGTGGCTCAGAGAAGAGCCCTCTCAGTGGCTCAGAAAAATGTCACAGTGGCTCAGAGAAGAGCCCCCTCAGCAGTGGCTCAGAGAAAAGTCACAGGAGCTCAAAGAAGAGCCTCCAAAGTGGCTCAGAAAAATGTCACAGTGGCTCAGAGAAGAGCCCCCTCAGCAGTGGCTCAGAGAAGAGCCATCTCAGTGGCTCAGAAAAATGTCACAGTGGCTCAGAGAAGAGCCCCCTCAGCAATGGCTCAGAGAAAAGTCACAGGAGCTCAAAGAAGAGCCTCCAAAGTGGCTCAGAAAAATGTCACAGTGGCTCAGAGAAGAGCCCCCTCAGCAGTGGCTCAGAGAAGAGCCCTCTCAGTGGCTCAGAAAAATGTCACAGTGGCTCAGAGAAGAGCCCCCTCAGCAGTGGCTCAGAGAAGAGCCCCCTCAGCAGTGGCTCAGAAAAAAGTCACAGGAGCTCAAAGAAGAGCCTCCAAAGTGGCTCAGAGAAGAGCCCCCTCAGCAGTGGCTCAGAGAAATGTCACAGTGCACAGTGGAGATCTGACATCAGTGCACCGCATCAGGGCGAGGACGAAGAGGAGACAGCCCCGAAGACCAGGGGCCGCCACATCTGGGACAAACTGAGAACTTGCTTTACTCTTAGCCCCGTGCCCATCACAGTCTGCCCCACACCACAGGCGTCCACAGCAGCTGCAGCCAGGGCCCCCCAGGACGAGTGGAGCAGGAGGTCCTGGGTCGGCTTGGTCCATGAGGTGGCCTCACGTGTCCTGCAAACTCAAAATGGGCCCGATTTCCAGGATCTGTGCGAGGAACTGCTGCAGCTGCTGGAGCCACACATGTCACAGTGGGACATTCAGGTAACACCAGACGTCCGCCACATCCAGGACGTGGCCAAAGCCGTGTACAAAGACCTGCTCAGAGGCGGCAAGAAGGCCTGGGTGACCATCGCTGCCCTGGTGGAGCCCGGCTACAGCTCTGAGATCCTGGTGAGTATTCACAAGCACATGGTGACGCCCCAGAGGAAACGCACACTGGGATCATTCCTGAGGTCCATGTGCAGCGCCCTCTGCAGGAGGCACTAAGCGCACACACCACACAACACACACCACACCACAAAGTCCTTTAAAGACCTCTGGGTTTAAGGAGGGTTGAGTTTGCCTCAGGACCTCGGATCTGATGGGACTGACTTCAGATCCACCGGGACATGAGCCTGTGAGCTCCTCTGTATCGAACTGCCTGAAACTGGAGAGTCCTGCACTCGTCTCAGAGTGACCTCTGACCTGCTCCAGGGTCCGTCCTGAGGGACTCTGGAGGAGGAACAGTCTCCAGTCTGTCAGGTCTTTCTCTGAGACCTGTGAAGGACATTCTGGCCAAGCGCAGGTTTGGTGTGGAGGAGTAAAAACAGGTGAGAGCAGTGAGTGGATGAACAGAAGCTGAAGAACCGAGGCCTGAGTGCGACTGAAGCTGTCCCTGATCCTGGGTCTGAGAGGACTTCAGCAGAGCCTGCAGCATAGCTTTGTGCGTGGCTGTTTCAGGGCAGTGCTCGGGTGGTGTGCTCCTGTCACAGCTGCAGACAGGTGAGGGGCGGGGCTCCTGTCACAGCTGCAGACAGGTGAGGGGCGGGGCTCCTGTCACAGCTGCAGACAGGTGAGGGGCGGGGCTCCTGTCACAGCTGCAGACAGGTGAGGGGCCGGGCTCCTGTCACAGCTGCAGACAGGTGAGGGGCGGGGCTCCTGTCACAGCTGCAGACAGGTGAGGGGCGGGGCTCCTGTCACAGCTGCAGACAGGTGAGGGGCGGGGCTCCTGTCACAGCTGCAGACAGGTGAGGGGCGGGGCTCCTGTCACAGCTGCAGACAGGTGAGGGGCGGGGCTCCTGTCACAGCTGCAGACAGGTGAGGGGCGGGGCTCCTGTCACAGCTGCAGACAGGTGAGGGGCGGGGCTCCTGTCACAGCTGCAGACAGGTGAGGGGCGGGGCTCCTGTCACAGCCGCAGACAGGTGAGGGGTGGTGTGCTCCTGTCACAGCTGCAGGCAGGTGAGGGGCGGGGCTCCTGTCACAGCTGCAGACAGGTGAGGGGCCAGGCTCCTGTCACAGCTGCAGACAGGTGAGGGGTGGTGTGCTCCTGTCACAGCTGCAGGCAGGTGAGGGGCGGGGCTCCTGTCACAGCTGCAGACAGGTGAGGGGCCGGGCTCCTGTCACAGCTGCAGACAGGTGAGGGGCAGGGCTCCTGTCACAGCTGCATACACGCACTGTTGTGCTTTTCCGTCGTGCAAAAAAGCAAAGGGGAAAAAAGATATAAACTGTTCCATACTCCTGTATGTCAGCCGCGCCTGGCGCCCTGAAAGAGCGGACGATCCGGCCCATTGTCTTTTGGAAGCCAGAGAACATTAAAATGCTTCAATAGCTCAGCAACAACACAGTTTTAAACAGCGTTGGTAAATTACAATATTTATAACTAATGAAGAGAACGCATTTCAACTGAAAATGTTTAATAAAATATTATTTATTGTTGTAAACCTTTTGGAGTTGCAGTTACAACGTCCCCAACACTTGGGAGTGCTGGAGTCAGCACCCCCCTTGCTGCGTCCATGTTACAGGACGCTCTCAGCACACAACCCTGCGCCCAGCGGACTGCCTTTACACAACACACCATTGTGCGATTATCAGTCACTTTATCAGACACAGGACCGACAAGAAACTGGACCCACAGACCATCTGAACCACTGTGGAACCGTTTAAAATCCAGATTAGATTAAATATGTGTCGGGGAGATATCATAACAGAACGTTTGGCTGTGCTAACATGCTAATAACACTTTAGCATCAGTGTGAGCTTACAGTCTAAAGATGGCGGCCGGAATCGCCCCCGCAGCGGTGGGCAGGTCCCTCTAGTGTTCTGTTCTATCTCAGGATGAGCCCATAGTCAGATGTGACTTACTTCAGTGCAGCGTCTGCTTTGAGATGATCACATTCTTTGTCAAACACAAAGCCTGCGAGATCACTCCTTCTCACTTTTAAAGTAAAAGTGTAATGTAAAATGTAAAGAGATGTAGACCTCATTTTTAAAAAATAAAGAAAGATAATAAAGAGGGAAAAACATATTTTGGTGGTGGCTCATTTCGCTAGTTTGAAAAGTGGATCAATGTAAAGAGATAAATATAGCACTAAAAAAGAAAGAGGACAATGTATTAGATGAGGACACAAACTGATCAGATTTTACTGAATAAATGTTATTCTGTTGTTACACTTAAAAAGGGTTTATGATACTGCAGTAGTATTTCTTACCACTGTACTGATTATGGTTTGTTGGGGCTGAATGAAAATAAACTGTAAAGTATTTTATGGTTTACATTTAAAAAGAGGAAAGAAAGGTTATTTTGATTGTATGTCACTGTTTTTACATTTTACTGAGGACATAAACTGATCTTTTACTGAATAAATGTAATACTGTTGTTAACTTCTCCTGCGATGTTTGTGTAGTGTTGTGATGTTTGTGTAGTGTTGTGATGTTTGTGTAGTGTTGTGATGTTTGTGTAGTGTTGTGATGTTTGTGTAGTGTTGTGATGTTTGTGTAGTGATGTTTGTGTAGTGTTGTGATGTTTGTGTTGTGATGTTTGTGTAGTGTTGTGATGTTTGTGTAGTGTTGTGATGTTTGTGTAGTGTTGTGATGTTTGTGTTGTGATGTTTGTGTTGTGATGTTTGTGTAGTGTTGTGATGTTTGTGTAGTGTTGTGATGTTTGTGTAGTGTTGTGATGTTTGTGTAGTGTTGTGATGTTTGTGTAGTGTTGTGATGTTTGTGTTGTGATGTTTGTGTAGTGTTGTGATGTTTGTGTAGTGTTGTGATGTTTGTGTAGTGTTGTGATGTTTGTGTAGTGTTGTGATGTTTGTGTTGTGATGTTTGTGTTGTGATGTTTGTGTTGTGATGTTTGTGTAGTGTTGTGATGTTTGTGTTGTGATGTTTGTGTAGTGTTGTGATGTTTGTGTAGTGTTGTGATGTTTGTGTAGTGTTGTGATGTTTGTGTAGTGTTGTGATGTTTGTGTTGTGATGTTTGTGTAGTGTTGTGATGTTTGTGTAGTGTTGTGATGTTTGTGTAGTGTTGTGATGTTTGTGTTGTGATGTTTGTGTTGTGATGTTTGTGTAGTGTTGTGATGTTTGTGTTGTGTTGTGATGTTTGTGTAGTGTTGTGATGTTTGTGTAGTGTTGTGATGTTTGTGTTGTGATGTTTGTGTAGTGTTGTGATGTTTGTGTTGTGATGTTTGTGTAGTGTTGTGATGTTTGTGTAGTGTTGTGATGTTTGTGTAGTGTTGTGATGTTTGTGTTGTGATGTTTGTGTAGTGTTGTGATGTTTGTGTTGTGATGTTTGTGTAGTGTTGTGATGTTTGTGTTGTGATGTTTGTGTAGAGTTGTGATATTTGTGTAGTGTTGTGATGTTTGTGTAGTGTTGTGATGTTTGTGTAGTGTTGTGATGTTTGTGTTTTGATGTTTGTGTAGTGTTGTGATGTTTGTGTAGTGTTGTGATGTTTGTGTAGTGTTGTGCAGGGTTGTGTCTCTTGCTGTCGTACTTGAACACATCACTGTGTAGTGAGTGTGTAACAGTGTGTAGTGAGTGTGTAACAGTGTGTAGTGAGTGTGTAACAGTGTGTAGTGAGTGTGTAACAGTGTGTAGTGAGTGTGTAACAGTGTGTAGGGAGTGTGTAACAGTGTGTAGTGAGTGTGTAACAGTGTGTAGGGAGTGTGTAACATTGTGTAGTGAGTGTGTAACAGTGTGTAGTGAGTGTGTAACAGTGTGTAGTGAGTGTGTAACACTGTGTAGTGAGTGTGTAACACTGTGTAGTGAGTGTGTAACAGTGTGTAGTGAGTGTGTAACAGTGTGTAGGGAGTGTGTAACACTGTGTAGTGAGTGTGTAACAGTGTGTAGTGAGTGTGTAACACTGTGTAGTGAGTGTGTAACACTGTGTAGTGAGTGTGTAACACTGTGTAGTGAGTGTGTAACAGTGTGTAGTGAGTGTGTAACACTGTGTAGGGAGTGTGTAACAGTGTGTAGTGAGTGTGTAACACTGTGTAGTGAGTGTGTAACACTGTGTAGTGAGTGTGTAACAGTGTGTAGTGAGTGTGTAACAGTGTGTAGTGAGTGTGTAACAGTGTGTAGGGAGTGTGTAACAGTGTGTAGTGAGTGTGTAACAGTGTGTAGTGAGTGTGTAACAGTGTGTAGTGAGTGTGTAACATTGTGTAGGGAGTGTGTAACACTGTGTAGTGAGTGTGTAACACTGTGTAGTGAGTGTGTAACAGTGTGTAGTGAGTGTGTAACACTGTGTAGTGAGTGTGTAACAGTGTGTAGTGAGTGTGTAACAGTGTGTAGGGAGTGTGTAACAGTGTGTAGTGAGTGTGTAACAGTGTGTAGTGAGTGTGTAACACTGTGTAGGGAGTGTGTAACACTGTGTAGTGAGTGTGTAACAGTGTGTAGTGAGTGTGTAACACTGTGTAGTGAGTGTGTAACAGTGTGTAGTGAGTGTGTAACAGTGTGTAGTGAGTGTGTAACACTGTGTAGTGAGTGTGTAACAGTGTGTAGTGAGTGTGTAACACTGTGTAGTGAGTGTGTAACAGTGTGTAGTGAGTGTGTAACAGTGTGTAGTGAGTGTGTAACACTGTGTAGTGAGTGTGTAACAGTGTGTAGTGAGTGTGTAACAGTGTGTAGTGAGTGTGTAACAGTGTGTAGTGAGTGTGTAACACTGTGTAGTGAGTGTGTAACAGTGTGTAGTGAGTGTGTAACACTGTGTAGTGAGTGTGTAACACTGTGTAGGGAGTGTGTAACAGTGTGTAGTGAGTGTGTAACAGTGTGTAGTGAGTGTGTAACACTGTGTAGTGAGTGTGTAACAGTGTGTAGTGAGTGTGTAACACTGTGTAGGGAGTGTGTAACAGTGTGTAGTGAGTGTGTAACACTGTGTAGTGAGTGTGTAACACTGTGTAGTGAGTGTGTAACAGTGTGTAGTGAGTGTGTAACAGTGTGTAGTGAGTGTGTAACACTGTGTAGTGAGTGTGTAACAGTGTGTAGTGAGTGTGTAACAGTGTGTAGTGAGTGTGTAACAGTGTGTAGTGAGTGTGTAACACTGTGTAGTGAGTGTGTAACAGTGTGTAGTGAGTGTGTAACACTGTGTAGTGAGTGTGTAACACTGTGTAGTGAGTGTGTAACAGTGTGTAGTGAGTGTGTAACACTGTGTAGTGAGTGTGTAACAGTGTGTAGTGAGTGTGTAACACTGTGTAGTGAGTGTGTAACAGTGTGTAGTGAGTGTGTAACAGTGTGTAGTGAGTGTGTAACACTGTGTAGTGAGTGTGTAACAGTGTGTAGTGAGTGTGTAACACTGTGTAGTGAGTGTGTAACAGTGTGTAGTGAGTGTGTAACAGTGTGTAGTGAGTGTGTAACACTGTGTAGTGAGTGTGTAACAGTGTGTAGTGAGTGTGTAACACTGTGTAGTGAGTGTGTAACACTGTGTAGTGAGTGTGTAACACTGTGTAGTGAGTGTGTAACACTGTGTAGTGAGTGTGTAACAGTGTGTAGTGAGTGTGTAACACTGTGTAGTGAGTGTGTAACACTGTGTAGTGAGTGTGTAACACTGTGTAGTGAGTGTGTAACACTGTGTAGTGAGTGTGTAACAGTGTGTAGTGAGTGTGTAACAGTGTGTAGTGAGTGTGTAACACTGTGTAGTGAGTGTGTAACAGTGTGTAGTGAGTGTGTAACACTGTGTAGTGAGTGTGTAACACTGTGTAGGGAGTGTGTAACAGTGTGTAGTGAGTGTGTAACAGTGTGTAGTGAGTGTGTAACACTGTGTAGGGAGTGTGTAACAGTGTGTAGTGAGTGTGTAACAGTGTGTAGTGAGTGTGTAACAGTGTGTAGTGAGTGTGTAACACTGTGTAGTGAGTGTGTAACAGTGTGTAGTGAGTGTGTAACACTGTGTAGTGAGTGTGTAACACTGTGTAGTGAGTGTGTAACAGTGTGTAGTGAGTGTGTAACACTGTGTAGTGAGTGTGTAACAGTGTGTAGTGAGTGTGTAACACTGTGTAGTGAGTGTGTAACAGTGTGTAGTGAGTGTGTAACAGTGTGTAGTGAGTGTGTAACACTGTGTAGTGAGTGTGTAACAGTGTGTAGTGAGTGTGTAACACTGTGTAGTGAGTGTGTAACAGTGTGTAGTGAGTGTGTAACAGTGTGTAGTGAGTGTGTAACACTGTGTAGTGAGTGTGTAACAGTGTGTAGTGAGTGTGTAACACTGTGTAGTGAGTGTGTAACACTGTGTAGTGAGTGTGTAACACTGTGTAGTGAGTGTGTAACAGTGTGTAGTGAGTGTGTAACACTGTGTAGTGAGTGTGTAACACTGTGTAGTGAGTGTGTAACAGTGTGTAGTGAGTGTGTAACACTGTGTAGTGAGTGTGTAACAGTGTGTAGTGAGTGTGTAACAGTGTGTAGTGAGTGTGTAACAGTGTGTAGTGAGTGTGTAACACTGTGTAGTGAGTGTGTAACAGTGTGTAGTGAGTGTGTAACAGTGTGTAGTGAGTGTGTAACAGTGTGTAGTGAGTGTGTAACAGTGTGTAGTGAGTGTGTAACACTGTGTAGTGAGTGTGTAACAGTGTGTAGTGAGTGTGTAACACTGTGTAGTGAGTGTGTAACAGTGTGTAGTGAGTGTGTAACAGTGTGTAGTGAGTGTGTAACACTGTGTAGTGAGTGTGTAACAGTGTGTAGTGAGTGTGTAACACTGTGTAGTGAGTGTGTAACAGTGTGTAGTGAGTGTGTAACACTGTGTAGTGAGTGTGTAACAGTGTGTAGTGAGTGTGTAACAGTGTGTAGTGAGTGTGTAACACTGTGTAGGGAGTGTGTAACAGTGTGTAGTGAGTGTGTAACACTGTGTAGTGAGTGTGTAACACTGTGTAGTGAGTGTGTAACACTGTGTAGGGAGTGTGTAACAGTGTGTAGTGAGTGTGTAACACTGTGTAGGGAGTGTGTAACAGTGTGTAGTGAGTGTGTAACAGTGTGTAGTGAGTGTGTAACACTGTGTAGGGAGTGTGTAACAGTGTGTAGTGAGTGTGTAACACTGTGTAGTGAGTGTGTAACACTGTGTAGTGAGTGTGTAACACTGTGTAGGGAGTGTGTAACAGTGTGTAGTGAGTGTGTAACACTGTGTAGTGAGTGTGTAACAGTGTGTAGTGAGTGTGTAACACTGTGTAGTGAGTGTGTAACACTGTGTAGGGAGTGTGTAACAGTGTGTAGTGAGTGTGTAACACTGTGTAGTGAGTGTGTAACACTGTGTAGGGAGTGTGTAACAGTGTGTAGTGAGTGTGTAACACTGTGTAGGGAGTGTGTAACAGTGTGTAGTGAGTGTGTAACACTGTGTAGGGAGTGTGTAACACTGTGTAGGGAGTGTGTAACAGTGTGTAGTGAGTGTGTAACACTGTGTAGGGAGTGTGTAACAGTGTGTAGTGAGTGTGTAACACTGTGTAGGGAGTGTGTAACAGTGTGTAGTGAGTGTGTAACACTGTGTAGGGAGTGTGTAACAGTGTGTAGTGAGTGTGTAACACTGTGTAGGGAGTGTGTAACACTTAGGCAAAATAAACCTTAACTTCTTTTTCCTCTGCTAAAAACCCACAGTTACAAATGAAGTGAGTCTTATTGTTCAACCTGGAGCTGCTTTTGTTTTGGTAAATTTGTAACACGACCTTTTTATCAAACTTCAAACAAACCTTATTTGTGATTTTTTTTTTTTTTTTTTTTTTTTTTTGTAGAACACCATCTTGTTTTACAAAAACTGTATCAAACCAGATTTACAAACGTGAGGCACCGGTGTTATTTTCTCTGTGATTAGTGAGGAGTACAGACTAAGTCCATATGAAAAGAACATTGTAAGCTTTGATTTATTAACTTCACAGCCTGTAGTCAACTTTGTGATATCACAGCATTGGCCATGGTCTGAGTGATTAGAAGCCAATATTTCCCATCAGCCACTGCACTAACAACTCTCCCTCATGCAGCAGCAGAAACAGAAACACTACAGGTCCACTAAAGCAGAGAGGAGTCAGTCTGTTTCATAAATGATAAGATACAACACACTCAGTGACTCTGGGGGAGGGGCTTATAGCACATGACTCCTCACCATCAACACCAGGCCACAGACAGCAACTGTTCCACTTCCACACCAAGAAAATATGATTTAATGCCAAGTTCTCACACAAACACTTGCACATAACGTCAAGGTACAACTCAACAATAATGAACCAGATCAGACAACGCACAACAGCTCCTTACCTCACTGTTTTCTCCAAATACATCTCATCTAACAACCTGACAATGGCAAGAGGTGAACAATAACAGAAGAAGCAGAAAAGGAAAGGCTGGTGTCATTTTTCAAAGACAAAAACAAACTTAGTTTTTATAGTAAATTAATATATCATTTTTAATAATCTTATATGTGTCTTATATGAGATTCTAATCTTGTACTGGCTACATGCTTGCTGTTGTTTTTTGTTTTAAAATAAACCAATATAGTCCAAGAACTGCATGCCTGTCAATCACCACAGTAATGTACTGTGTCATGCAGCTCGGTGGTGACAGTTCTTTTGTTGAAAGTAGCCATTTTTGCAGAAGATTTTCAGAAGATTTTTATTGCCATTGTCAGTGAACAACACAATTCACAGACTAGGAACTTGTTTCAGTGCTGATGTGCAACATATAACACTACTACTAATAATAAAAAATATCACTATGATAAAAAAGAAACTTTAAAAATATAAAATACAAAGTATAAGGGCATGCAAAGGAATAAGTTTACTAAGTTAAATAGCCAGATCAATTAGGGGATAACAACAGAACAATAATGCAATCTGTCAATGCAAATAGATAATATTAACATGATTAACATGTTAATAAAGTGACAAGTGTAAAGTGACCATGTGATGAGCCAGTGCAATGTTTATAAAGTGTTCATAAGTCCAATGGCAGAGGGAAAGAAACTGTTCTTATGGCATTTGTACACCGTAAGAAACTGCTGTTAAAAAACGACAAAAACATGACAGTAGCCTACTGTTAATCATTTAAAACAGTAGCATGCTGTTAATAGTTCATGTATTCCGGGAAAAAGTTTGAGCTGTTGGGAATTTTCTCAAAATACTGTATAATATTGTAAACTGTGTTGCATTCTGGGAATGAATGTTGAATCCTGCAGTTGAGAGTTATTAAAATCCCAGTCCACTACTGTCCTGCAGCCACTGAGCTCAGAGAGGACACAGCTCAGACTCAAACATGAGCCACTTCAGTCCTGCCTCTGTGAGATAATCAAAGGTGAGTTAAAGCACATTTTATTATTGGTGATGTTTGCTTAGTAATGTAATCATCATCTTACTGTTCTTGAACAAACTAATGCTGATCTGAGCATTTAGCTAACAGATAGCCTGAACAAAAAACGCTTTACTTAGAATGGGATTACAGCTTTTTTTAAATTCCAGAGTTAATAGTGTTTCTTATATTAAAAAATACCACTTAATATCTAGATCTGTACTTACTTTGCTAAAAAAAAAAAATCCCTCTGTGGAAATCAGTCACCCAGTGGACTAACATTACTTTTTACTTTGTAGAAAAGAAGAATACAACCCAGCAAGACGCTCTTCAGACAAAAGAAGTAAGTTGTGCCAAATGTATTCAGTTAAAAACACTGACATCCCATGAATGGCGCTCAGTCACTGAGTCCAGTTTTCTGCTCCAGTCTTGGTGTTTAGGTGGAAGCATGTGTCCTCTGGGCAATGTCTCAGCTGAAATAAGTAAGTAATATTTATTTTCTGTTAGCAAGTTAATTATATCCACTGTAAATTATTTGATGACTTCTTTCCAAAACCCTAATCTCAGACATTGTGTTTTTTCAGGTGAGTTTGGATTAAGCCAATAAAGGCCACTTCAGGAGAGATTATCTCGAAGAAGATGAAGGGTTTTGCAGAAAAAGATGGTAACAGTCAGCCCCCCCCCCCCCCCCCCCCCTGAAGTCCACATAAATAAGGTTGTTTTGAAGGTTCTTTAAAACATGGAGACATCTAAAAATGTTATCAGTGTGAATTTTGAAATAAATTTAAATTAAAGCTAAAGATGACGTTGTTGTACAGCTCATCTATGACTTTGTAATTCTTGTGATATTTGTAGAGCATTCATTTAGCCGAATGTATGTACTAAGATTTTTTGACTGGTTTTGGGAATTGAAGTAACTGAGAAATGCATTTTATTGTGAGACTCTGAGTGGTCCCAGGACACTGCCCAGTGATTAGTTTTACAGTTGATTCAAAAATAAAGTGATTTATGCGTTCTAATAATTATAAACTATAAACTGCAGTATATACCTTTATTTTACTTGTACCATAGGCACAGCAGGACAGTATCCATCCATCTTCTTCCGCTTATCCGGGGCCGGGTCGCGGAGGCAGCAGTTCAAGCAAAGATGCCCAGACTTCCCTCTCCACAGACACTTCCTCCAGCTCTACCTGGGGGACCCCAAGGCGTTCCCAGGCTGAGAGACATAGTCCCTCCAGCGTGTCCTAGGTCTTCCCCGGGGCCTCCTCCCAGTGGGACATGAACACCTCCCCAGGGAGGGACCAGGAGGCTCAGGAACAGATGCCCGAGCCTCAACTGACTCCTCTCGATGTGGAGGAGCAGCGGCTCTACTCCGAGCTCCTCCCGTGTGACCGAGCTCCTCACCCTTTCTCTAAGGGAGCGCCCAGCCACCCTGCGGAGGAAACTCATTTCGGCCGCTTGTATCCGGGATCTTGTCCTTTCGGTCATGACCCAAAGCTCATGACCATAGGTGAGAGGAGGAACGTAGATCGACAGTAAATCGAGAGCTTCGCCTTTCAGCTCAGCTCCTTCTTCACCACAACAGACTGATACAACGACCGCATTACTGCAGACGCTGCACCGATCCGTCTGTCGATCTCACGCTCCATCCTTCCCTCACTCGTGAACAAGACCCCGAGATACTTAAACTCCTCCACATGAGGCAGGAACTCTCCTCCGACCTGGAGAGGGCGCCACCCTTTTCCGGTCGAGAACCATGGCCTCAGACTTGGAGGAGCTGATTCTCATCCCAGCCGCTTCACACTCGGCTGCAAACCGCCCCAGTGCACACTGAAGGTCCTGGTTTGATGAAGCCAACAGGACAACATCATCTGCAAAAAGCAGAGATGAAATCCTGTGGTCCCCAAACCTGACTCCCTCCGGCCCTTGGCTGCGCCTAGAAATTCTGTCCATAAAAATAATGAACAGAACCAGAGACAAAGCAGGCCAGTATTTCAGTATAAAATCACCTTTTACCCATAGTTCCACTGGCCCTGGGTCTTGGTGTAGTGCAGTTAGATGATCTTTGTGGTTTTTTTCTTCTTCTTAGAAATCCTGTGGATTTAAAACTAGATTATTTCATTAGGCTAAATAATGTATGCAGGCCCTTTAAAAACTAAAACACTAAAAACACTAAAAACTACAATCCCCAAAAACAACCTGTTATGAAGCGACACTAACACTGCTGTGTATGAGGTGGAAATCATCACAGTACCTACTACAGAAATATAAACTACACCACTGATTTCTATTGTCAGCGCTGGTAAAGACGTTTGATGAACGCCCAGAGTCCTCAGGACGTTTGAATCCTGCAGCTAAACTACTTCAGAGCAGGTTTTTCAAGATTACCTGAAATATTTGAAATATATAAAAAAAAACAATAGTTTTTTAAAAAGAGGTCAAACTGGATGAGGAGCTTTTTTTCTATTTTTATTTTTTATTTATTAACACAGGTACACAATTCAACAAATATTCATACATATATAAAACAAACATACAAACAAAATTATTAAAGAAAAAACAAACAACAACATTTAACAAACAAAGCACAAAGGCAAAACAGAACAAAACGAAACTAAAGAACAGAAAAAAAAAACTAGGGCTTTTCACTTAGGTCACTGTCATCAGTAATACACAGTAGTTTTATGGCACTTGTAGAGTTCATGTTTTTAAGCTTTGTACAAAGTTAGAAACTCGTTGAAAAAGACATGGAAATTTGGGGCAGTTTTTGACCATTTGCACTTTGTGTATGGAATTTCCCCAGCACAATAATATTGTTGACCAGAAAAGTCAGTTTGGAGTCCTTCTTAATGCATCCATAGATTACGTGTGTTATTTTAAATGGACTGATGTCTGGTAATCAGCTGAGAGCCAGTTAAAGAGATCTTTCCATAGGGCAGTGGCAGGTACACTGTAAAAAAAAAAGATGGTCTGCAGATTCCTTATCATTGCAGTAAAAACAGTTTTCAGTAACAATCTTAAATCTGTGCTGAATGAACTCATTGGATGGATTTATACCATTCATAGTTTTAAAGTGTATTTCCTTAGCCTTAGCGCTAATTGAACATTTTAAAATTTTTGTACGTAATAATGTGATTTCTGACTTAGAAAAATGATTTAGTATAAAATTACGATAAGGCATAACTGGGTGTATAATATTTTCAAATCTCTGTCTAATAAATGTATTAGTTTTATTAAAGGCACGTCCTTCAATTAACATTTGAGGGAGAGCTGGACGTCCCAATGGGGAATAATGTAAATGATTTTGGATCAGACCCAGTATTGTTTTCTGAACAGCTCTGACAATTAAATAAAAGGTTGTTGGGTCTGTTTTAAAGTTGAATTTGTCACAAAAATCAGGTGATAACAGTTTGCCCTGAGAATCAGTCAAATGTAGTGGTGACTGTAGACCTTTTTCCATCCAAAGTTCATTCCACACTGATTTGTTATTAATAGTAATGTATTGATTATTCCAGATGGTGGCGCTGTGGGGAGTAAAGTTGTGCTGGTAAAACAGTTTACCAGTATAACAGTGCCTGGCGATGAAAGGCTGAAAGGGCATTTGGTAATCTTTGAACAGAAAAGTCACATTTTAAGAGAAAAGTTATGCCACCCAGTTTTTCGAAAACTTGTGCAGGAAAATGAAACCACACACTGTTACTGTTTAGGAAAGATTTTAACCGTTTTATTTTTAGGGTTTCGTTCATGCACTCAAAATTAATAACATTTAAGCCACCGTCTTTAAATTGTTTACCCATGTCTGCATTCTTTATGTAGTGAAATTTATGTTTCCATATAAAGTTGAAGTTAATTTGATACATTTTTTCACCTTAAAGATGCTTACGTCTCATTTTCTAAACTTTGTAGGTGAGTGGAAAAGTTGTACTTCATACCACTGCTGTGTACACAGTGTTACACACTCACTACACAAACATCACAACACTACACAAACATCACAACACCACACAAACATCACAACACTACACAAACATCACAACACTACACAAACATCACATCACTACACAAACATCACATCACTACACAAACATCACATCACTACACAAACATCACAACACCACACAAACATCACAACACTACACAAACATCACATCACTACACAAACATCACAACACTACACAAACATCACAACACTACACAAACATCACATCACTACACAAACATCACTACACAAACATCACAACACAAACATCACATCACTACACAAACATCACAACACTACACAAACATCACTACACAAACATCACAACACAAACATCACATCACTACACAAACATCACAACACAAACATCACAACACTACACAAACATCACAACACAAACATCACATCACTACACAAACATCACAACACCACACAAACATCACAACACTACACAAACATCACTACACTACACAAACATCACAACACTACACAAACATCACTACACTACACAAACATCACTACACAAACATCACAACACAAACATCACATCACTACACAAACATCACAACACTACACAAACATCACTACACAAACATCACAACACAAACATCACATCACTACACAAACATCACAACACAAACATCACATCACTACACAAACATCACAACACAAACATCACAACACTACACAAACATCACAACACAAACATCACATCACTACACAAACATCACAACACTACACAAACATCACTACACAAACATCACAACACAAACATCACATCACTACACAAACATCACATCACTACACAAACATCACAACACTACACAAACATCACATCACTACACAAACATCACAACACAAACATCACAACACTACACAAACATCACAACACAAACATCACATCACTACACAAACATCACAACACTACACAAACATCACTACACAAACATCACAACACAAACATCACATCACTACACAAACATCACAACACAAACATCACAACACTACACAAACATCACAACACAAACATCACAACACTACACAAACATCACAACACAAACATCACATCACTACACAAACATCACAACACCACACAAACATCACAACACTACACAAACATCACAACACCACACAAACATCACTACACAAACATCACAACACCACACAAACATCACAACACTACACAAACATCACAACACTACACAAACATCACAACACTACACAAACATCACAACACTACACAAACATCACAACACAAACATCACATCACTACACAAACATCACAACACCACACAAACATCACAACACTACACAAACATCACAACACAAACATCACATCACTACACAAACATCACAACACCACACAAACATCACAACACTACACAAACATCACAACACTACACAAACATCACAACACAACACAAACATCACAACACAAACATCACATCACTACACAAACATCACAACACCACACAAACATCACAACACAACACAAACATCACAACACAAACATCACATCACTACACAAACATCACAACACCACACAAACATCACAACACTACACAAACATCACAACACAAACATCACAACACTACACAAACATCACAACACCACACAAACATCACTACACAAACATCACAACACTACACAAACATCACAACACTACACAAACATCACAACACTACACAAACATCACAACACCACACAAACATCACTACACAAACATCACAACACTACACAAACATCACAACACTACACAAACATCACATCACTACACAAACATCACAACACTACACAAACATCACAACACTACACAAACATCACAACACTACACAAACATCACTACACAAACATCGCAGGAGAAGTTAACAACAGTATTACATTTATTCAGTAAAAGATCAGTTTATGTCCTCAGTAAAATGTAAAAACAGTGACATACAATCAAAATAACCTTTCTTTCCTCTTTTTAAATGTAAACCATAAAATACTTTACAGTTTATTTTCATTCAGCTCCAACAAACCATAATCAGTACAGTGGTAAGAAATACTACTGCAGTATCATAAACCCTTTTTAAGTGTAACAACAGAATAACATTTATTCAGTAAAATCTGATCAGTTTGTGTCCTCATCTAATACATTGTCCTCTTTCTTTTTTTAGTGCTATATTTATCTCTTTACATTGATCCACTTTTCAAACTAGCGAAATGAGCCACCACCAAAATATGTTTTTCCCTCTTTATTATCTTTCTTTATTTTTTAAAAATGAGGTCTACATCTCTTTACATTAATGTACCCAGTGCCTTACAAACTGTGCATTTTTGTTTACAACTATAGCCGTTAACACTGCTAACTACATTTGTCTAGATTTAAAAACAGTGACACACTATCAAAATAACCTGTTTTTTTTTTTTTTTTTTTTTTACATGGAAAATAACTAAGAGAGAAAAGTGTCAAATTTAAGTAAAGATCTCTTTTCTGGCTAAATATAACACATCCTTAAGGTTTTTTTTTTTTTTACATAGTACGCAGTTTTACACAGTTTTGTATTACTATGGGGGCTAAAGCTAGTGCTTATCTTTAACTCTTATTATAACTCTTTATCACTATCATGTAACTCTACACTATGTGTTGAAAACCTGTGATTACATGGCCAACATACACCCAATTACAGATATAAAAAAAATAATGTTTCATTTGATCATAGCGAGTGGGTTTGTGACATCTACAACAGTCATAGTTTTAAGACCTTCATTCATTTTTAAGACATTTCTCCTTTATAGTTTTTGAACAACTGCCATTGTCAGCATCCATCCACAGGTCACAGTTAGCATTAACTCTGTGGGGAGGGCATCATTAGACAGCAGACTTTTGTATTCACAGCTCTCCCACAAACACATGGTTATCTCTGCAGACAGAAGACCAATGTATTGACTGTTCTCCCGCAAAAACATAAAATAAACCTCCAACAGTACACCATTGTATCTGCTACAGAACTGAAAACAAGTAGAGCTATCTTTAGAGGACATCTGACTTGGGAGGATGTAGTGTGGACACCTGAACAAAGGGTTAGGGGTAGGGAGGGGCATGGGTCAAGGGGTCACTCGGGGTCGCTGCGGCCCCGCCGGCAAAAAAGGATAAATAGGAAGTGGGCTGTTAGTTTCCGTGGGAGGCAGAGAGTTTGCTGGGCCCACGCCGCGCGTGGTTGTAATCAAGGGATTGGTAAGTTTTTTTTATAGTTTTTACAGGGTGTTACTTTTAATTGAGTAAATGTATTTTTAATGTGTTACTTTGTGGTAGGACCACGCCAGGGTTTTAAAGATCTGTCTACCTGGGATTGAGGAATGGCTGTGTGTGAGGTGTTCACGACGCACAGGACGTACATTTTTAATACAGGTTTTAGGAACATTAAAAATGTTGTTTAAATATTGTGTTTTGTAATTTTGTATTTTGTGTTTTCTACAGTTGTGTTTATGTCCTTACTGTCCTTTAGTTTGAGTTAGATGAGTGTTTTTAGTGAGTCCGCCTCGCCTTGCGGCCTGCTTGCCTACACCTGTAAAGGCGGACAAACTTGTTTTTTTCTTTTTTTTGTTTGTATTTGTATTTTTGTTTTCTCTGTAGAATAACACAGAGACATATCAGTCTGGATTTTCCAGGCGACATTGGCATTGGCTAAGGCAATAATACAGTGGAGTTAATCAGGATTTGCAATGTGCTATACCAACTTCCACCACTGGATGGCAGCACTGTCAGTGAGACGACATGGATGTTCTGTCAGTCCACAGAAGCAGAGCTCAAGGACACAAGCGAAATAACGGTGTCTGTTCCTTTTGTGTTTTTCAGGTTAGTACAGTTTCCTAAAGCACAAGCCTGACTCTTATAAAGTCAGTACAATATAACATTTGGTACAGTTTAAATTTGTTGGATGTAGACGTCATTTTCACTCTGTATTGGTAAGTTTTGTTTATGCTATTAGCTTAGCATGCTAATTGCCGCGCTAGCTTAGCGACCCGTTTTCTGTCAGGCTCCATTGTGGCTGTCCCTAGCCACACTGTATGATGTCTAAAGTTATTGTAATGCTGTTAATATGTTCTTGGAAATTGGTAAAAGCTAAGTGTCGTCCTGTAACCTGCTAAGACTGGTAAAGCTAATTGTATGTGACAGTGTAATAGTGAAATGCTAATGTAATGTGGGAGAACAAGAAGTGTGATATTTTTGCTGAGTTAAGTTGAAGTTGATTGTAGAGAATAACAGTAACAGTATAGAGAGACTAAATAATATTTGAATGTAATATGGTACAGTATAAAACCTAAAGCACAGTTTGTTAACTGAATGTAATTGTGTATTTGCTGAACACAATTAAAAGTCAGTCCACAGACGCAAAGCTCAAGGACGCAAGCGAAATAACGGTGTCTGTCTTCCTTTTGTGTTTTACAGACAATATACTTCCCCTAACAAATAATTTTAAACTGCAAGCAGTGTTGTACCGGCCCAATATCTGCTACAGTTTGTTATTTTAGTTGTTAACCAAAACATATTGAGACTACAGTTAATTAATATGGGCTAAGTGCAAATGTAACTCCTGGAATCCAGAGTCCAGACCTTTTACCTGCTCAGTTTATGATGGATTCCTGAGGGAAAAATCCATGCAGCTTGAGAAATAGCATTTAAAGCATCTGTCCAATTACTTTTGAGCCCTTGAAAAAGAGGCGGCTGCACATTAAAGAGCTGTAATTCCTAAACCCTTCGTCTGATTTGGATGTGAATACCTCAGATCACAGCTGAGAGTCTAGTATTTAAGCTCATATTAGTTATATCTCTGTATTTTAAGTATGTTTGCGTAAAATGCTAAAATATCAAAACCTGTGTCAGTGTCCAAATACTTATGGACCTAACTGTAGATCTGTGTCCTGCAGGTGTCCAGAGTCCAAACAAGGCTGGTCCCAGTCTGGTCCACATTAAAGAAGAACCAGAGGAACTGCAAATCAAACAGGAGCCGCTCCAAGAGTTGCCGTTCATCTGCGTCATTGTGAAGAGTGAAGATGAAGAAGAGGAAGAGGATGGAGCAGAAGCAGGTTCAGAGAAACATTCAGAGTCAGAGAGTGAAGAACACACTGAGGATTCCTCTGACACTGACGGCTCTGAAGACTGGACTCCTTCAGAGAAAAGTCACACTCAGCAAACACAAACTGAGGTTACTGAACAGCAGAGTGAACCAGCTCAAACTAATGACTCAAGCAGAGCTGCAGGTGAGGCGGGAGTGAAAAACAAAGAGCACAAATGCTCTGAGTGTGGAAAGGTTTTTCAGACCAGCACCAGATTAAAGAGACATGAACGGACTCACACAGGAGAGAAACCATTCATATGTCCAGTTTGTGCAAAGAGTTATACGGAAAAGGGTTCTCTAAAAGTACACATGACGAGCCACAGCGGAGTGAGACCATTCAAATGTTCAGTTTGTGAGAGGGATTATACAGACAAGGGGAAACTAAAGAAACACATGAGAACTCACACAGGAGAGCGACCATTCAGCTGTTCGGTTTGTACGAAGGGATTTACAGAAAAGGGTACATTAAAGAAACAACCCAACAAACCAGATCAGCACCACACAAACCACATCAGCACCACACAAACCACATCAGCACCACACAAACCAGGACAGCACCACACAAACCACATCAGCACCACACAAACCACATCAGCACCACACAAACCAGGACAGCACCACACAAACCACATCAGCACCACACAAACCACATCAGCACCACACAAACCAGGACAGCACCACACAAACCAGATCAGCACCACACAAACCACATCAGCACCACACAAACCACATCAGCACCACACAAACCAGGACAGCACCACACAAACCACATCAGCACCACACAAACCAGGACAGCACCACACAAACCACATCAGCACCACACAAACCACGATCAGCACCACACAAACCACATCAGCACCACACAAACCACATCAGCACCACACAAACCAGGACAGCACCACACAAACCACATCAGCACCACACAAACCACATCAGCACCACACAAACCACATCAGCACCACACAAACCACATCAGCACCACACAAACCACATCAGCACCACACAAACCACATCAGCACCACACAAACCACATCAGCACCACACAAACCACATCAGCACCACACAAACCAGGACAGCACCAAGAACATTAGAAACTATTTTATACATTAATAATACCTGCCTCAGGACCTTGGATCTGATGGGACTGACTTCAGATCCACCGGGACATGAGCCTGTGAGATTGGAGAGTCCTCCACTCGTCTCAGAGTGACCTCTGACCTGCTCCAGGGTCCGTCCTGAGGGACTCTGGAGGAGGTCAGGTCTGGCCAGGTGCAGGTTTGGTGTGGAGGAGTAAAACAGAAATGGCACTTTTGAAATTTGTAGATAAAATCATCACAGATCTAGACAATAAAAATATTTCTCTTGATATATTTTTAGATTTGGCAAAAGCATTTGATACAGTTAATCATAAAATTCTGATAAAAAAATGAAGTATATATGGTATAAAAGATGTTGCTTTAAAATGGATAAAAAATTATTTAGATGAAAGAGACCAGTATGTTTATATTAATACTCAGAGGTCAAATAGAGCTAAGCAACTTTGTGGGGTTCCTCAGGGTTCCATTTTGGGGCCACTTTTATTTTTAATCTATATTAATGATTTAATAAATGTTTGTAAAAATGTACTGCCTCTTATGTTTGCAGATGACATGTCTTTTATTGTTTCATTCAAATGTTGACAGTCTGAGAAGAGAAGCAAATGAAGAACTGTTTAATATTTCAGAATAGTTTAGAGTTAATGAACTATCTCTTAATATACAAAAAAATAATTTTATGATTTTCAGTAGGAAATACAAAAGTTACTGTAAAGAGGACATTAAAATATGACATCAAAATTAGCCTGGTGTCTCAAACCAAATTCTTGGGGGTTGTAGTTGAAAAATTAACCTGGAAACAACAAACTCAACTTGTTTGCAGAAAAACTATGAAATCAATAGGCATTTTGAGTAAAATTTGTTTTTATTAATTGTCCATGTATGACGACATTATATTATAGTTTAATCCACATATGTCAAACTCTGGCCCGCGGGCCAAGTGTGGCCCGCAGGATAATTTCTTTTGGCCCGCGAGATCATTTCCATTTTATATTAATAATGGCCCGCCGATATATTGTGCTCGATCTGTTTGAACTACATCTCCCATAATGCACTGCAGAAGCGGCGCCGGCACTGCCCCTCCCCCGCTGTTTTAGCGAGCGGCATTTAACGAGCCGCAGGAGCAGAGAGAGAGTGAAGGATTCTCCAACAGGAAATTTAACTTTCCACAAAAGAAATGGACAAAGAGGGGTCAGTGAGAGCAGGAGCTTCTTAAACACTGGGACTCTCTGTAAACGCTCTACACTTTGTTTGTTGAGCTCATGTAGCAGTAATAAAACCACGCTCCAACCACACAGCAGTGTAAGAACATCTCCTTTACAAACCGTACGTCTTTAAAAACAGAAAACCAAGTTGTGTCTGTAAAACCAAGTTATCAGCAGAGAGTTGTCTAAGTTCATTCACAGCACTGCCCTCCGTCGCTCTTTTTCCTTTCTCTCTGTCGCTGCTTGTGCTCTAATGCACTCATTAACACACAGCGAGCTAAACCTGCCCAGAAACAGGTCTCATCCTGCTCACACTGTGTCCTGCAGAGGACAGAGAGGTGGACAGTAGTTTGCTCAGTAAATGTTAAATAAGCCTATAATACATGTTTGTGTGTAGGAGCTGACTCAGATTAAAGTTGTGCTGGGCTTACATAAGGGGCATGACATGCACCTAAATATTTATCTGCTGTAGTGCACTGTCACAGTAAAACAGAGTGGACCTGATGAAAACATCTGTCTTATATGAGGAGTTAGGTAACTGTGGCAGTAAATAATACTTCATAAATAATTGGCCAGTGTTAGTCAGTAGTCTGTGGCCTATTTGTTGTTATTTGTTGAGTTCCAAGTTCTGATTTAAAACAAAACTACAAAGTCCCTTAAAACCACAAATCTACAGCTGTAGTTCTGTGGGGAAGTATTATTCTATGTTAAAAAGCCTAACTGAGAACAAAAATACAGAGGCTGGCTTTATTATTTATACAATTCTCTTATTCGGCCCACGACCAAGACTGGTTTTCTAATTTTGGCCCCAGCTCCGATTGAGTTTGACAGCCCTGGTTTAATCTATCCACATAAAACATATTGTAATATCATCTGGGGCGCTACAAACCAAACAGTATCTTAACAAGATTTTATTAATTCAAAAGAAATTCTTGAGAATAATGAATTATTCAAACAGACTGTCTTCATCAGCACCTCTTTTTAGAAAATAGAAATTTTTGACAATATTTAATGTTAATATCTGTTGTATTTGTCTTTGTATGTACACTTAACTACTGAGTTACCTATTGTTTTTCATAATTTTTTCACTTATTCTTCAGATATTCACTCCTATTCAACACGTCACTCCAGAGACTTTCATCTCCCATTTTGTAGAACTTTAGTCAATCAATGTACTCTCAAACATCGGGGGCCTTCTCTTAGGAACAGTTTACCTCCAGCTCTTCAGTCTATGTCCACACTTCTATCTTTTTAAAGACAATTAAGAATCACGTTAATTTTTAAAAATGTTTAACATTTTTTTAAACAGTTGATGTTCATTGGATTTTGTGTTTAATGTTGACATATGGGGAGGTGGTTTTATAAGACCTTTTGGTCTTCTTCACCTCTCCTGCAAAGTCTTTTAAACTGTGTACTATTGATTTTTATTGTTTGTTTTTTGTGCAAATAAATAAATCTAAATGTAAAAACAGGTGAGAGCAGTGAGTGGATGAACAGAAGCTGAAGAACTGAGGCCTGAGTGCGACTGAAGCTGTCCCTGATCCTGGGCCTGAGAGGACTTCAGCAGAGCCTGCAGCTGTGGGCTCCAACTCAACTCAGACACCGATTAGGATCCAATAAAGAATTAAAAAGTAAAAATATTAAAATTCACAGTTCCAGAGTTATTTTGATCCAAGTTTGTCATTTTATCGTTTTGAAAGTTCCTGTTTTACAGACACTTCACATTTAAACAATAAAAATGCTCCAGATGCTCCTCGTTAGTGTCTCTGACTGTTTCTGCAGCTCCAATAGTTCTCCTTGTGGTTAAAGTGCTGCTGCTTAAGTCTTCTGCAGAAATCCACTTCCTAATCTAGAGTCACTCCATACATCTGTATTTTACTGAGAAAATAAACGCTCATGACCTTTAATATCATACATTTCTCTTCCGATTCACTCCAAAGAATCGGCTCTCAGAGCCGGCTCGTTCACGAACTGACCCATCACTGAGAGGGGAACAGGAGGAGAGAGGCTGTAAAGAGTTAGCGCTGGGCTCCACGAACAGAGACAAAAGCACTGAGGAGATAATGATTGTTACGCATCATTGCGCGCTTTGAAGTGGGTATATGGAAACTCTGCATATTCCTAGTGGGTATACGATGTATACCTGCGTATCACATAAACTGGGACACAGCTATAGACTACACCACTGAATAAACTGGCTCTGAACTAAACTGTGTTCTGAACCTGAGCAGCAGGGGGCAGCAGAGGTGAGTGTGGCCCAGATGAGAGAAGAAGAACGGCTGCTGTCTGTGGCGTTAGCTCCGAACAGAACTCTGACACTTGGAGCCCAGAGCGGAGCCTTAAAGCGGACAGAGCGCAGTGAAACATGGCAGAAGTGAAGCTGAAGGAGGAGCCGGAGCTGTGGGAGCCCGCGGAGGTGGACAACAGGTGAGTTTAGAGCCGCTACAGGACGCTCTCAGCACACAACCCTGCGCCCAGCGGACTGCCTTTAAACAACACACCATTGTGCGATTATCAGTCACTTTATCAGACACAGGACCGACAAGAAACTGGACCCACAGACCATCTGAACCGCTGTGGAACCGTTTACAATCCGGATTAGATTAAATATGTGTCGGGGAGATATCATAACAGAACGTTTGGCTGTGCTAACATGCTAATAACACTTTAGCATCATTGTTAGCTTACAGTCAAAAGATGGCGGCCGGAATCGCCCCCGCAGCGGTGGGCAGGTCCCTCTAGTGTTCTGTTCTATCTCAGGATGAGCCCATAGTCAGATGTGACTTACTTCGGTGCAGCGTCTGCTTTGAGATGATCACATTCTTTGTCAAACACAAAGCCTGCGAGATCACTCCTTCTCACTTTTATTTACCCCCTGACGGTATTTAGCCTGTGCGTGACTCGGACTACAACTCCCATAAAGCCCTGCCCCTCCCCCGCTGCTTCCTCTACTCTCGATTCTGCAGTGAGACAAACACAAACACTGCTCAGACTTTAAATCTACTGATTATCTTTGCTTTGTGTGATGTATCAGCTCCCACCTTTACAAACTCCTGAGTGTGACTGTCCCATATTCTACAGATATCTCAGTATCTACTCTGACAACTTTCCACTCAATAATTCTTTTACTTTTAACTAGGGCTGCACAATATGTCGCAAAATTATTATTGCAATATCATCAAACGCAATATCTGTATCACAAGAATCTAAATATATCACAATAACGCTGTGGTCTTCCATCTGACAGAGATTTACACTGAAGAATCATTTTCCACCAGAGCCTTAAAAGAACATGTGTTGTGACTAAATAAAAATGTTTAAAAAGTCCAGTTTTAGTGGTAATTTAATTAATTTAGTCACAGCTTAGCCTTGTTTTATTCCTGGTTTAGTCTGGGTTAAGTTTTGATTTTGTAGCTGTTTTGACTTGTAAATACAGGAACTTACATTTTTGTGAAATGTAGTGAATTTAACTTACTGTTTGAGCTGGTTAATCCAACTATAATACTAAAACAAGAAGAAACACAGACACGTTAAATGGTTTACTTGCAAGGAGAGCAGACAGAGATAAAGACCCAGTGACATGCACCGGGGACATTCCCTCCATGTGCTCTGGGCTCCCTGGTGCTCTCATGCTTTTTATTGAACATCACGCCCCTGGTTACATGCACCGTCTCTGTCCGATAAGGGAATTGGGGAACTAGGACAGAGACAGTCATCAACTCTACATATGATAATTTAACATTCAATTTAACATTCAACATTAATTTAACAATTTAACAGCACTTTCTTATCCAGTTGGTCATTCTTCTGCGACCATGCCATGCTTAATCTATATGGTCAGTATAGATTAAGCAGTCAGTCGTGCGTCAGCATTATCTACTGGAACACTCTGTAACTCAGCACATGATTAATACATTCATAACACACATATTGTACTTAGGATTTTAAAAGTAGATAACTTATATACACATTTCTCTAACATTTCCCTCCTGTTTATCAACTTTTATTTTATCATCTCATAACCACTTCTAGTAGATTTTTAGTTACGGAATCATTGTGTTTTGCACTCAGAGGGGTGTTTAGACATTGTCTTCATTGAAAAGTTCTGCTAACTGCTCATGAACGTCCTCAGGCCCCTCTTCTACTGTCAGCAAAGGCATCTGCTCCACATGTGGTGTAGGAGCGATGGCAGTAGTAATTAACCTGTTCACTAATCCTCTAATGCAGGGAATACAACAACATCCACACAATGTGAGCACCGCAATAAACACTGCTATTGATACCAGTGCACTCGAAACTAGGCCCTTCCATTGTCCGAAGTAATTCATCCAACCATCCCACATAGAACGATCTATTCCAGATTGATCTTTCATGAGTTTATTCATTGTGCGCAGCCCCTCCAGGGCTCTGGTCAAGGTACCATGTGGAGCCGTGTTGTTAGGGATGAAAGTACAACACTGATCTCCAAACATGGCGCACACAGAGCCTTTTTCAGCCAACAGCATGTCTAGAGCAATTCTGTTCTGGAAAGCCATTAGGGATGTCACAGCCAGCTGTTCATGAACAGCTCTCAGAGCGTTTTCCGTGTAGTTTCCTAGTTTCTGCACATTGTAATGGGTGTAGTTTATTCTATCTACATTCTTATTAGGAGTGATGGGTATTATGGCACTTATTATAGGTATGTTTTCGAAACCTGTGCAATTTGGTCTGCCAATTTATATTCATCTGGGACACCCCGAGGAACGCCTATAGCATCAATATATGTTGGGTCATCTGCGAAATGTATTGCTGCATAGATATCCGTTACTACTTCCTGATCTTCCTCATCGTACCCCAACTCTTTCTGCAACTTGTCTAGTCACTCTATTCTCTCTCTCTCTGATCTCTCTTTGTCTCCCTTCAGCTTTCTGCATTCTGCTTGCCTATGGCCTAGTTTTCCACAATACCAACATTCAAGGTCCTTATCTTCTGATCCCCACTCATTGCTTGTTTGACCTTTTCCTCGTCCTCTGCCTGTACTTCCTCATCCTCTTCTCTTACGTACTCCTTCCATGTAGTAAACTTGTGCTTCACCTTCTTCAGAGGTGAGCACCAGGGCTGCACTTTCTCTTGCCTTTTAATTCGGTTAGTCCTTGTTTTCTCATTTTCCCTTCATTTCCCTTACATTTTGTATGTATTTTTTCTTGTAGCTGCGCCAGCTCTATTGTGCTGAGTTTACCATTGAAGTTATATTTTTCTATCCATTTGCGGAGATATTTATTTAATTTAGGGTCATGGTTTTGTACTACTTTGTAATCTTTGTGTTTTAGTTGTTCCGGGTCGGCCGCCCTTTTTCCCTGGTTGTTTCCCATTTTTATAATTTAGTTCCTCCTGGCAGGACCTAAGGTCACTCTAAAGAGGAAAAGATTTCAGTCAGACAGTGACAATAGTTAATACAGTATTTCTCAGGCTTCTACCTGCGGTCAGGTGGAGAAATCTTGTCTAGCACATCTGTATTACTTCACTGTATTTTTCTGACTGTTTTACATGAACTTTCACCGTTGCAGTTCCTTTCACGCTCACATGCATGGCCTGTGTCTGCTTATGTTTTTTTTTTTTTTTTCTCTTTTTTTAAAAACGTGATATTTTAGTAGACCAACGTTTACCGATCTGCCGTCGGAGGGTGGTTCAGCCCTTTTTTTTGCATTTACCAACTACTAGTAACCTCGAGTTACTTGTTGGATGACTTCTCTGTTACCCTGCCAGAGCCTAGGATGCCACAGGTTTCTTTTCTACTGCGCGTCGCGTCTTTTCTCCCCCATTCACACTCACATTCAGTCTACAACGGTTACTCACTCTTTGCGTGTCTGTCTTTCTCCTTCGGATTCTCGTCAGCCGTCAGACTCCAGTCGACAACGAAGAGCCAGCCGGTCAAACGGTATTTGTGCAGCGGCCGCTGTCTTCCTGGGTCTCAGTTGCCCTCCGGAGTCCTCAGGCGTCTTGAGATCCGGCTCGAAGGACCAATTGTTTGAGCTGGTTAATCCAACTATATAATACTAAAACAAGAAGAAACACAGACACGTTAGATGGTTTACTTGCAAGGAGAGCAGACAGAGATGAAGACCCAGTGACATGCACCGGGGACATTCCCTCCATGTGCTCTGGGCTCCCTGGTGCTCTCATGCTTTTTATTGAACATCACGCCCCTGGTTACATGCACCGTCTCTGTCCGATAAGGGAATTGGGGAACTAGGACAGAGACAGTCATCAACTCTACATATGATAATTTAACATAACAACGCTGGTTATCAGTTCTGAGGCCGCACTTTCTTATCCAGTTGGTCATTCTTCTGCAGCCACGCCATGCTTAATCTATACGGTCAGTATAGATTAAGCAGTCAGTCGTGCGTCAGCATTATCTACTGGAACACTCTGTAACTCAGCACATGATTAATACATTCATAACACACATATTGTACTTAGGATTTTAAAAGTAGATAACTTATATACACATTTCCCTAACACTTACTATGTTCCAAAAGTAGGCTCTATTTTCAAATATTGCAATAATATCGTTATCGCAATTTTCAACATAGTTATGGAATATCGCATGTTTTCTCCATCTCTACATTTAACCCAGTAATAATTGTGTTGGATACTTTGCAACCACCAGAGTAACTTTAACTTCAGTACTAAAGGTCCAGTAAACTTTCTCACAGCTCTATGAACTCTGGATTTACAGGAAATGTACCAATCCTTTTCTTTTGTTCTCTCACAGTGAGGCCTCTCAGAGCAGCGTGGACACAAACAGAAAAGGTAACAAACTTCAACCTGAGCTCCCACGTTTCACTGAACACAGTTTGATTATTGTTCAGCAAAACAGAACTTTAAAAATACATGTTACTGTGTTTGTCTGATGGGCAGTAAGTAGTTCATTGGCAAAAATGCATAGTTCCTTAATTCTCAAACTTTCTCACCAGCACCATAATAGAAAATATTTGGCTTTAAACGTTCCATGTTTAATGAGCCTAAATGTGAACTAAACCAGCACTAAGCAGGATTAAACCAGGTCAAAGCCAGGACTAATGAAACAGAAAAATGACACATACATCCAAAACAAATAATCTTGTATACTGGAACCAAAAGACCAGAAGTGAAAATTAAAAATTACGCTCTGCAGAACAAATGAAGCTCATTGGCATTTGCCTGGAAATTCCAGACTCAAAGCTGTACCAGCGATGAGTCTGGTCGCCTTAGAATCAATTCGATTTCTAGGGCGGAGCAAACCCGAGTTAACGGACAGTGGAGTTAGCCAATCAGAAAATGGCGGACGTGACGTTAACAAAGCGACAAGAAAGTGAGAAAGTAAACAAACGGAGTAGTGAAGCCACGAGGGAGGAACGAGGAGTTATTCCAACATTTACCGTACCATACGCTGAGTGAAACAAACTCTCGCTCCTCGGTCGCCATCTTGATTGTTGTCGGCGAGGAGACGCGTACGAGTGACGCTGCTCGCGAAGAACACGTGACTTAAATAATCCAATCAAAATGCACGGTACGGTTGGGATTTGAGTAAACCACTGGTGACCAGACTGATATTTCTCTGTAGAATAACACAGAGACATATCAGTCTGGATTTTCCAGGCAACATTGGCATGTGCCCGAAATGTCACGTGTGTGTGAAAAATGAAAAAATCTGGGAGCTTAATTTATTGTGCAGAGCCTAATTTTGAATTTTTACCAAACCTGGACTAAACCTTGTTAAAACCAAAACTAGCTCCTACTAAAACAGAACAAAAAATATAAAACTGTCTCTAAATAAACTTAACTAAACCAGGACTTGAACTGTTAAAGACTCCTGAGCCTTACCAGATGAAGCCTCCGTATCTCCAGTGGTACCTGTAGCACAGTTTATTTTAGTTGTTAACCAAAACATATTGAGACTACAGTTAATTAATATGAGCTAAGTGCAAATGTAACTCCTGGAATCCAGAGTCCAGACCTTTTACCTGCTCAGTTTATGATGGATTCCTGAGGGAAAAACCCATGCAGCTTGAGAAATAGCGTTTAAAGCATCTGTCCAATTACTTTTGAGCCCTTGAAAAAGAGGCGGCTGCACATTAAAGAGCTGTAATTCCTAAACCCTTCGTCTGATTTGGATGTGAATACCTCAGATCACAGCTGAGAGTCTAGTATTTAAGCTCATATTAGTTATATCTCTGTATTTTAAGTATGTTTGGGTAAAAGGCTAAAATATCAAAACCTGTGTCCGTGTCCAAATACTTATGGACCTAACTGTAGATCTGTGTCCTGCAGGTGTCCAGAGTCCAAACAAGGCTGGTCCCAGTCTGGTCCACATTAAAGAAGAACCAGAGGAACTGCAAATCAAACAGGAGCCGCTCCAAGAGTTGCCGTTCATCTGCGTTGTTGTGAAGAGTGAAGATGAAGAAGAGGAAGAGGATGGAGCAGAAGCAGGTTCAGAGAAACATTCAGAGTCAGAGAGTGAAGAACACACTGAGGATTCCTCTGACACTGACGGCTCTGAAGACTGGACTCCTCCAGAGAAAAGTCACACTCAGCAAACACAAACTGAGGTTACTGAACAGCAGCGTGAACCAGCTCAAACTAATGACTCAAGCAGAGCTGCAGGTGAGGCGGGAGTGAAAAACAAAGAGCACAAATGCTCTGAGTGTGGAAAGGTTTTTCAGACCAGCACCAGATTAAAGAGACATGAACGGACTCACACAGGAGAGAAACCATTCATATGTCCAGTTTGTGCAAAGAGTTATACGGAAAAGGGTTCTCTAAAAGTACACATGACGAGCCACAGCGGAGTGAGACCATTCAAATGTTCAGTTTGTGAGAGGGATTATACAGACAAGGGGAAACTAAAGAAACACATGAGAACCCACACAGAAGAGAGACCATTCAGCTGTTTGATCTGCACCAAGAATTTCACACGAGAGAGTCACCTAAAACAACACATGAGAACTCACACAGGAGAGAGACCATTCAAATGTTCAGATTGTGAAAAGGATTTTAAACAAAAGGGTGACCTAAAAGTACACATGAGGACTCACACAGGAGAGCGACCATTCAGCTGTTCGATTTGTACGAAGGGATTTACAGAAAAGGGTACATTAAAGAAACACATGAGAATCCACACAGATGAGAGACCATTCAGCTGTTCGTTTTGTACAAAAAAATTCAAAGTTGAGGGTAATCTTAAAGCTCACATGAGGACTCACACAGGAGAGAGACTATTCCAGTGTCCATTCTGTGCCAAGGATTTTACAGAAAATTGTACTCTAAAAGTACACATGAGAATCCACACAGGAGAGAGACCATTCATCTGTTCAGTTTGTGCAAAGGATTTCAATGTAGAGAGTGCTTTAAAGAAACACATGAGAACTCACACAGGAGAGAGGCCATACAAGTGTTCAGTTTGTGCAAAGGATTTTGCAGAAACCGGTTCTCTAAAGAGACATATGAGAATTCACACAGGAGAGAGACCATTCAGCTGTTCAGTTTGTGCAAAGGAATTTACAGTAGAGGGAAGTCTTAAAGTACACATGAGGACTCACACAGGAGAGAAACCATTCAAATGTATGGTTTGCTCAATGGCATTTGGAGAAAAGGGTAAACTTAAGAGACACATGAGAATCCACACAGGCGAGAGACCATTCAGCTGTTCAGTTTGTGCAAAGGATTTTAATTTAGAGGCAAGTCTTAAAGGACACATGAGAACTCACACAGGAGAGAAACCATTCAAATGTTGTCTTTGTGCTAAGGATTTTGCAGAAAAGAGTGCTCTGAAGATACACATGAGAACCCACACAGGAGAGAGACCTTTCAGCTGTTCAGTCTGTTCAATGACTTTTACACAAAATAGCAGTCTAAGAAGACACGAGAGAACTCACTCTGTAGAGAAGACGTTAGATTAGAGGGTAATCTAAAACACTTTCCATGGGTTAGATCACTGTAGAATCACTCGC
Organism: Bostrychus sinensis; assembly: GCA_020698575.1. Taxonomy (NCBI): domain Eukaryota; kingdom Metazoa; phylum Chordata; class Actinopteri; order Gobiiformes; family Eleotridae; genus Bostrychus; species Bostrychus sinensis. The sequence continues at coordinate 1,744,033 of CM036247.1, forward strand.
AGCAGCGCGGACCTGGGCTGGAGCAGGTTATGTTCCTGAGTTTGGGCTCTGATCTGTTCCTTTAGCATTTTATCACTTTTTTTCCTCGTGTTTTGTTGAGCAGCGCTACAAACTTGTTCTCTGTATTACATTCCATTGGCGCACCACGCCAAATGTCATTTTGCTTTTCTTACTCTCAAGAAAAACTGTAGAGGTTCCCTGTTGCACTCTGCTGCAGCTACAGCAGTACTGTAAAGTATGACCAACACTTCCTCCTGAATGGAATTGTGAGCCAAATGTTATATTCCAATGTTAGAAATTTGACATATGCATTATGTGTGCACCTGTTAATTTGGTTATTACAAAGTAATAAAATAGCTCATTCCAACAAACAACACTTTCTGCTGCATATGACTCTATTGGGCTTTTCTTTTTTTACATTATTTTTAGTAGATACATTTTGATCATTATGTTTTTAATCTCAAGTCCAGCAGGGGGCAGATTTCTGAGTAAAAAGCCTCAGATGACACTGCGCTGAAAATCTGAAAATAAGCTATTGACCTGTAGGTGGCGACATAACTGTTTAACTACAACTCTGAAAGGAAGAGTTGATCTTGGTCTATAATTTGCGATAGATTTATAGTTAGTAGGGATGTAACGATGCACTGAAGTCATGATTTGATTCACGATTTTATGTTCATGATTATGATTATTTGCAGATTTAGTTACAGTATAATTATGACCAGAAGGATTTTTTACAGAGCCTATTTGTGTCTCTTTCAAACTTATCTTCTTATCAAACTTAAATTGTTGTACATTTCTTATTAACTGAAACTGAATTTAAAAAGTAGATATTAAAACAGTGACATGTGAAAATAAAAAATATATATATATATAAAATAATTTGTTTGGTTGGATATTGGATATTCAGCAGATATTTGCTCCGGGAAAAACTACGGCACTCGAGCCGAACGAGAAGCCTGTGAGGCGGATTGTGCAAGCAAGAAGAGCCGGCTACGTTTTCCATCAAAAAATTACTCTACAAAATGATGCCGCAAAAATAAAATATACATTATCCAAAAGCATTTTCTTATGGGATCATATTACAATAGTGACAAATATAATATAATTATATAGCCCCAGCTCAGCAGTTTACATTGGGTTTGAATGCTTTTTATGATTTATAATTTTTTTTACAGTCAAATTTCTAGTTTTTCTTCAATAGCTTTTAAGTCATGTGACCCACTCACACAAAACTACACTAGAATATACTGCTAATTAAGGACTATCAGGCTCAGCAGTTTTGATTGGGTTTGAATGGTTATGGAAAGTTTTCCTACTTTTAATACATTTTTCTAAATTTTTCAAAGTTAAACTTACAATTTCAATTTATTATTACTTTTTTGTGTGTGTAATCTGGTCACAGAGTTGTAAGTTTCACAACTTGCCTTTTCCTGTCTTCTACCTGAACTTTGTCCAGGTAAATACAGCTTTATATAGTCTAAAACCTTTAACTTGGTGAACGTTTCGTTATTTAACTTTCCATTGTATTTGTTATTTTTTATGTTCTTTTTGTTTTGGTCATATCTGTCTCTGTCTAGACTCTGTCCAGGGCGATGTTGGAGGGGAGATATTTGGGCTTTGCCCAAGAAGGAAGTCAAATTGGGCCGTTTCTCATTTCCTAGTTTGCAGATTCTGGACTTGTGTACTCAGAGGTACAGACTTGTGGAAGCCAACTCGGAGAATGCAGTTGAGGAGAAGAGAGCAGACTTTGCTTTTTTCATATTTTGAGACAAGGTGAACTTGATGACATTAAAGGAAGTAGCTCTCCTGTGGTTCTGACCCCAGACGTTTGTTTTATTAATAAAATGTACTTTCTGTTTTGTCAAATGCACAACAATAAAATCCAGCATCTGATGATATTTATTTAAATAAACGAAAAATGCCCTCAGTCCTTATTTTTTTTATTTCTTCATGTTAAATAAATAGTAAAATTTTGAAAAACAGAAGCATTTAATTGATAATTCAGATGTATACAACACAAAGACAACAGCCGACCTGCTTGCATTTGTCCTTGTTAGATAACATTTACTTATATTGAATAACATAAGGAAATTAATGCATGGAGTGACTGAATCTGCTTCAAATCAAAGTCAGTCACGCGGTGAGGCGGCCATGTCCTGAGCACAGTCGGACACAGAATATGCCGCTTGTAGTGCAGAAGCTTTCTTTATCAGCTTAGTCAGGATCATTCTTTTCCCTTCAGGACATGTTTGCAGGACTTGGGCTCTGCTCGCCTTTAAAAGCAGTGCTTTCTCTCTGATTTCTTAATTGCTTTAAACACAAATCTAACCTTTTCCCAAATGCACAGCTGTCACCCAGCTTAGATTTGCGCCAGTTAAAGTTCTGCCTCTTCTGCCCAAGCCCAGACCAGGTCCAACTTCTCCTCTACCTCCTGCGCTAAGATGCGAAAGATCTGGCCCCAACGGTTTTACTCCAACAAGTCCAGTCATTACAATTAAGGGCTCAGCATGATTCAATTATTGCTTGGACACTACCTGGCTTTGCCACTTTCAAGACAATACTATTTGACTACACTCCCAACCTCCAAGTAATAATCTGTAATCTGTAAAAACTGTGTCCATCACTGCTGTTTTAATACTTTTAATCTTTTTAAAAACGTTTGTGCATTTTGTCCATTTAACTGTTTTTTTCAAAATCCTTGTGGTGGGGTGTCACTGTGGTAATTATTTGTAATAGATTATTGATAAATAAAGACAAAATGTAGTGGGACAAAGTGTTCTTTTTTGTCATTAACAATTCTGAACAATAATAACACAAGTTGACTAAAAAACGTTGTTTTGTTATGAATTTTTGAACATTGTTACATTACCACAAAATTCCTAGCATCCACACCATCTGACTTTTAAATGAAACAATAATATAATATAATATAATAATAACAGAGTAATCAATTATCGATTACAATTATTATTAATATTTAGTTGCCACCCTATTATACACAAAGAACACAAAACCACACGTCTTCTTTCTTCTTTTCTTTTTTCCTGAATTCTTGAAGCCTCATTTCAATGCATGTAGTGTGATAGCAGCTTTCACATTTATCACACTGGATCTGTAAAGGACGGAATCCATTGATTTTCACTTGTATTTACTTTTTATTGTGTGTGTGAGACAGACTTACCCAGCATCTGTGTGATCTGTGTGATCATCTGTGTGATCTGTGTGATCTGTGTGATCATCTGTGAGATCTGTGTGATCTGTGTGATCTGTGTAATCTGTGTAATCTGTGTGATCATCTGTGAGATCTGTGTGATCTGTGTGATCTGTGTGATCTGTGTGATCTGTGTGATCATCTGTGAGATCTGTGTGATCTGTGTGATCTGTGTGAGCTGTGTGATCTGTGTGATCATCTGTGTGATCTGTGTGATCATCTGTGTGATCTGTGTGATCTGTGTGATCTGTGTAATCTGTGTAATCTGTGTGATCTGTGTGATCTGTGTGATCATCTGTGTGATCTGTGTGATCATCTGTGTGATCTGTGTGATCTGTGTAATCTGTGTAATCTGTGTGATCTGTGATCTGTGTAATCTGTGTAATCTGTGTGATCTGTGTGATCTGTGTGATCATCTGTGTGATCTGTGTGATCATCTGTGTGATCTGTGTGATCATCTGTGTGATCTGTGTAATCTGTGTGATCTGTGTGATCTGTGTGATCTGTGTGATCATCTGTGTGATCTGTGTGATCTGTGTGATCTGTGTGATCTGTGTAATCTGTGATCTGTGTAATCTGTGTGATCTGTGTGATCTGTGTAATCTGTGATCTGTGTAATCTGTGTGATCTGTGTGATCTGTGTAATCTGTGTAATCTGTGTAATCTGTGTAATCTGTGTAATCTGTGTGATCTGTGTGATCTGTGATCTGTGTGATCTGTGTGATCTGTGTGATCTGTGATCTGTGTAATCTGTGTGATCTGTGTGATCTGTGTAATCTGTGTGATCTGTGTGATCTGTGTGATCTGTGATCTGTGTAATCTGTGTGTTCTGTGTGATCTGTGTAATCTGTGTAATCTGTGTAATCTGTGTAATCTGTGTGATCTGTGTGATCTGTGATCTGTGTAATCTGTGTGATCTGTGTGATCTGTGATCTGTGTAATCTGTGTGATCTGTGTGATCTGTGATCTGTGTAATCTGTGTGATCTGTGTGATCTGTGAGATCTGTGTGATCTGTGTAATCTGTGTAATCTGTGTGATATCTGTGATCTGTGTAATCTGTGTGATCTGTGTGATCTGTGTGATCATCTGTGTGATCTGTGTGATCTCTGTGATCTGTGTAATCTGTGTGATCTGTGTGATCTGTGTAATCTGTGTGATCTGTGTAATCTGTGTGATCTGTGTGATCTGTGTGATCTGTGTAATCTGTGTGATCTGTGTGATCTGTGTGATCTGTGATCTGTGTGATCTGTGTGATCTGTGTGATCATCTGTGTGATCTGTGTGATCATCTGTGTGATCTGTGTGATTATCTGTGTAATCTGTGTGATCTGTGTGATCTGTGTGATCTGTGTGATCTGTGATCTGTGTGATCTGTGTGATCTGTGTGATCTGTGTGATGTGTGATCTGTGATCTGTGTGATCTGTGTGATGTGGACAATGCACACATAGCACAATAACTGTCCTCATCAAACACTAAAAAAAAAAAAAAAAAAAGATGAGTAAAGGTTTGAATGTTATCAGTTGTAACTGCAGTGTTATGTAGTTTGCGGCTGACATTACAGTATAGTTTTATAGTATAGTTTTACAGTAAAGTTTTATAGTATAGTTTTATAGTATAGTTTTATAGTATAGTTTTATAGTTTTATAGTGTACTATAGTCGCTGTGGTCGGGAAAGGAATTATGTCATAGCCAGGGTAGTAATGGATTACATTTTTTGCATTTGCAGTAAGCCTACAAACCAGTACCCACTGTAAGTGAATACAAAAATGTATGTTGAGAAAAAGAAAGAATTTTTTTTTTTAAGAGTAATTTTTTCATGTATTGATTATTGATTGAAAAGACTATAATTTGTATACAATTATTTGATTTGTCTGCTTGATTACAACAATACTCCATGATCAGAAAGGTCCAGAACCGTTCAAATCAAATTAGATGAGCACTGTTTTCATTTCAATCACTTTTGGATTTGTAAAATGAATATTCATTGGAAACATAATAGAATAAAGCCAAGTAATTATATTAAAGACTCAAATGGGCCCTAAAATAAAACTTTTGAGTGGTGCTGAAGAGTGGAAAATGGTAAAGACAGTGCAGGATTTGGTTTGTGGTTTATTTTTTATTTTGCATTCAGTCATATTTATTCTTCAAAATATGTTTTTATTGGTTCATAATAGATCTTGTTCAAATAAGAAGACATTTGTGAATAATAATCTCTTGTCTTTATTGCATTTCTTATCTTTATTATATTAGATACTGTTTATATATCTATGTCTCATTGGGTGGGCTAGAGATGGTAAAGAGGTGAAGATGAGAGTGCAGCAGGTTGGAAAGGGAGGAGAAAATTCCATCCTCCAGCATCTCATGTTAAATATTTCATAGATAAAGTGACGTGTTTCCGTACTGAGATGGTTTGGAGATGAACACAGAAGGGATAATAAAAATATCGGTCGACTGACGCTGAGGTGAGAGCTACCAGGAAACAGAAGTAAGATCAATGAGAAGTAGGGATGCACCGATACCGATACCAGTATCGGGTATCGGTACCGATACCATGTCCAAGTACTCGTACTCGTATTCATAAAAGTGGGCCGATACCAACAACCGATACCACTTTACAGCGCTGTCACGTGACCTTCCCCTCTCAGCTGAGCAGTGAGAACCGAGTGGAAGGATTTCAAAGTGAACTGTATTTAGATAAAAGCAAAGCTGGCTCTACATTCTGCTCAACCAGACTTATCCCAAATCATACGTGAGTCCTGAAACTTAGGCAGTTGTCCTTTTGTTGTCCTAGTTGTCCTGAAAATGATATAAGCGCGGAGTCTGAAGCAGTTGTTTTCTGATAAAACATAAGAAGTACCGTTGCTAATTGTGTTAGCTGCTGTGTTAGCTGCTGTATGTCTTGGCAAATCTCCGCTGGTTATGCGCAGATGCTCAATCTGTCTTTAAAATAATTTTAGCGACTGAACAGAGGAGAATCTAAGCTTTAAAATTAGGTAGAACATGTCCACACTGAGCAAAGTTTAGCCATGGTTAGCTGTGTTCAAACCTCTCTGTTGTAAAAATAACTTAGCATCGCAGAGCGGGGACAGACGGCAAAAAGACAACACAGTATGGGATGGATGAGATACAGCAGTGTGACTGTATAAACTATAAAGTAACCCCTATATAAGTACTCGTATCGGTACTCGGTATCGGCGAGTACTCAAATGGAAGTACTCGTACTCGTATCGGTTTGAAAAAATGTGGTATCGGTGCATCCCCAATGAGAAGGTTTATGTTTGTAGTGAAAGAGGACATGACGTTAGTTGGTGTGAGAAAGGAGGATGCAGAGGAAACGTCTGGAGGCAGATTTTTCTGTGCGATGTCTAAAAGGAAACACACTGTAAAAAATATCTGTAGATTTCATGGTAAAAATCTGTAAAATCTCAACAGTAAAAGACCGTAGTTGATATATCGGTAAAATACTGTTTTGGTTACGGTAATTAACTGTAATATTAAAAATAAGGCAAAATTGTATTTTTTAGTTTTATTTTTTGTAATGTATACAGTATAGCACTGTTAAAAAATTGAGTCCAGTGTTTATTACAGTTTAACACCTTTTCAAAAGATAATAACTTTAAATTTTACAGTAAATGTTGATTAAAATGTAAACTGTAAAATATACAGTTAATCTATTTTTTGAAAGATTAATAACTTAATTTTACAGTAAATAATAATAAAAACTCAAGTCAAAAACTGTAACATTTGTGATATTATACTGTAAAATGAAATAAAGGCCTCTTGTAATTTTTACGGTAGAATTCTGGCAACCACAGCTGGCAATTTTTTACCGTAAAATTTACAGATTTTTTTTTACAGTGTAGTTAAAAGGTAAAGAGGACAGACCACATAAATGTTTAATTTAATCTTCGATTAAAGTAGTTTTAAAGCAGTCTCTAAACCATGGACTGCAGCCTATGGTGATGTCTTTAAGTATGTTGACTGTCAGTAGAAATACATTTTCTAGCATTTATTAACACATTAATACATTTTTTATAATCCAGTTTCATCGGGATTGTTACATACCTGATGCCTGCAAGATATCTTTAGCCATTTGCCGTCTTTCATCTGCCATATTCTTTGTTGTTGTGAGAAAATTCATCTCAGGCAACTGGGGGAATGATGCCATTATTGCTTTGGCCATCTAAAGATTCAAAAAAATACCAATAATTACTCAGACATTCACATATATAAATATATTTATATACATAAAATCCAAAGGAAAAAGATAGATAGATCCTGACTTATTACATCAAGTCACCCCAAACATGACAAATGTGTATCACAATGAAGAGGCTCAACTTTGAAATAACAAAACAGTTTTTTCAGTGTGACAAATGCATTTGAGCGTGTGATTGAGGTGAAATGTGAGTTTCACACAGGAAATCCATTAGACATAAGAGTAATAGTCACTGATTATTGGTAGATATCGGTGTCACTAATACATTTTTGATGTATTTACCATCACGACTCCAACCCCACAGCTGCTTCCATCTCGTTGAAGGGGTGCTTTATGACTCTTTCCACTCAAGGGAAGCCCACTCCTCTCCAGTGCGCCGCTTGTTTCTGATGGATAGATAGGCCCTGAAAAAACACAATTCACAAATAATATTTACTTTTTTGTAAATGTCAAAATTAACATCTGCAAATAAATATAAAATATTAAAATGTTCTAAAAGTACGAAAGATGAAGAATAAATACTTTATTTGCCCAGCTGCGTTGTCTGAACGATGCAGTTCTAAAGGAAAGTTTAATGGATCCATCAGATTTACTGTTTGTGTTCCTTTGTGAACGTGCTGTACACACAGAGAAAGTGTCAGTTAACCAGAACATTGTCACATTTGGGCGCTGGGTCTTGATGTGAATGGCCATAAAAATATAACTCACCAGCAAATTCCAGTGATTGTTATTGATTAACACAAATCCGAGGATTGCGTCATAGTTGTCCAGGTTTGTCTATAATGGGTGATAAAATATTTTATAACTGACAGTTTTTAAATGGACAAACATCCAGAAAAGAAAATAATAATAATCACAATCACTGATGAAGAATCATAAAATCGACCAACAGGGGTTCACACAACATTGTTTTGCTGTGTCTTTTACAAACATGGATATATGTATAAGTGTAATTGTGTTTTATAGAGCTATACTTATAGAAATATAGGTTAGAAAAAAAGAGTATGTGTGGCTGAAAGGAGAAGTTAAATACAGAGAAAGGAGAGGCAGGGACACCATGTCATTTTAAAAAGTAGTGACACAGGTGGATTGCATCTTGCTTAGACGATGTAATGTTAATGTTTGACAGTGCAGAATGGGACGATGGGGTGTGTGGTGTAGGGAGATGAAGCAGCTGAAACTTAAACAAAGAGCACTGTTTCCACACTGCATCTAGATTTGTTTAAATGACTACAATTGAAAATATTAATCTTTATTCAAAAAATTTAGACTTGTTAAAATGTTTTTTACTTATCCAGCGAACATTGTGGGCCTATCTGTGACATTCGGTTTCTATTGGTTAATGCTAAAGGCTTAAGCTGGGGACACACTGCATGATTTTCTCAGTGGTTACAGATTCTGAAAAGACCAGGAGCTCACACTAACGACTGGTTTCAGCAGATTTAGTTCTGACGACTGAAAGACTGTGCCTCACACACTACAAGATCTGTAACTGCAACTGACGCCAAACAAACGCAGCAAACTCTGGCGAGAACTAAATGGTAAACAAACATGGAGCTCCCTGGGTCGCTGTTGCCGTTGTGTGCGCAGCTCTCTGTTTGGAAAAAGGGAAAGAAAAAACGGCTTTGTATCTAGTTTCGCTTGGGTAGCGCTCAACTTTCTTCGGTGTTTGCCATGGTTGTTTATGTTTTCTTCTTTTTCAAATTTCTGCTTGTATTTTCCCACCGCTTCCTGTTTCTTCGTCTGCGTCCTGACGCTATTTCCTGTGTCCCATCAGCTGTTTTCCATCGGCCGCTGGACTCCATGAATTCCCAGATGGATCTGTAAACGTCCCACACTACAGGAGTGTGCTCCAGAGTCGGTGTTTGATTGCTTGCGACTGACGTCAGGCCAGGTTTTTGCGGCGCACACACTTAACGATTCAAGTCTTTGAACATCACACAGTAACGGATTTCAGGGCCGACTGCTGATTACGATTCCCTGCAGCTGTTGTTGACTGAGACAGACTCGGCGCAACTGTGAATCGTTATAAAATCGGGCAAAAAAATCGTGTAGTGTGTCCCCAGAGGTCAACACAGACCTTCAGTACAGATGAACCAAATGGCCAGGAAGGGGAGAAGCCTCTCTTTTACAACCCTCTGGTCAGTAGCTGCCTGCTGGACTAAGGCAGGTTTCTGTGGTGGCCAGACCGGGGTGGCTGACCAGAGGAATACAGAGCTGAGCCAGGAAACAGAGATTAGGCCACTGTGGGTAAAGCATGGGCTTTCTTCTTCTCTTTCCTCCTTTTTCTCCTTCTCTTCACTCTTCTCTCTTTTCCTCCCTCTTCTTCTTATCCTTTTGTCTGAATGGGTAGGGCTTTGAGAACATATGGGCCACAGTCCAAGGATGCTGGCTTAACTTCTGATATTTTTTATGCAAAGAGAACATAAATATTTCTGTTAATGTTTTTGTAAAGAGCACAAGGTGATCATGTAATGGATTGTTTTTGCAGACATAATAAGGGTCTGTTAAAAATCAATCAAATCTTTCCTCTTACTATTGTGTGCAGAGGAGAGATAGTTAATAAATGGGCAAAAGAATGAAGTTGAGGTTTGAGCTGCCAGGAAACAGGAAGCCTAGAGGATGATAAAAGAGGAGACTTGTGTGTTAAAAAGTCATGGTGTGCAGGATGATGCGAGGTGATGCAGAGGGTTAGATGAAGGCAAATGATTCACTTCCGGACCTTTAAAAGTAGTAACTGTAATAATAATGTAATGTATGAATTGTGTTTGTCTTACAAAAAAGAAACAAAAGAAAAGATGAATTAAAATAAGACATTTTTAGTATGTACATAATCAGACTGGTGACTATAATATAGGCTACTCACTATATTCATGTTTATTTAAACTTCCCACCATCCTGACAAAGGCATGTACCTTTCTCAAGCTGTGATGAGACGTCTCTGTTTCCTCTCCTTTCAGGATGATGCCGGCAGTGTAATGGTCCATTATGTATTGCCTTTGTGACACTCCATAATTTTGAGCAGGCCCTCCATCACCTGGAATAAATACACTGTGGTTAGCTCTAAAACGCCACAATTAAGTTTATATTAAACTCTTTGTTTATGATCTAAGACTATGCTCCTCTCCAATCAACCACTGGTGTGGCTGAAGTGTTCTGGATTCTCTGTGATGGATTAGAACGGTCCGCCCAGACTGTGACGCCACTCCTGAGAGAACAACTCCCATCTCCCTTTTTTTCCACAGCGAGGTAACCTGTAAAAATAATTACAAATATGAATTTCTCTGTGAAAAGACTGGAGATACGAGAGGTAAAGATTTCAAGGTTATTCAAGGTTAATTTTATGGATAAGGCTGTTATTACAACTGTTATTTGATTTTTTTTTTAATGGTTAGTTTTTTTTTCTCAAATAAAAATCAATGTAACGCTACATGGACTGTAAATATGCAACCAGCACTGTAAAAAATATCTGTAGATTTCATGGTAAAAATCTGTAAAATCTCAACAGTAAAAGACCGTAGTTGATATATCGGTAAAATACTGTTTTGGTTACGGTAATTAACTGTAATATTAAAAATAAGGCAAAATTGTATTTTTTAGTTTTAATTTTTGTAATGTATACAGTATAGCACTGTTAAAAAATCGAGGCCTGTGTTTATTACAGTTTAACACCTTTTTAAAAGATAACTTTAAATTTTACAGTAAATGTGGATTAAAATGTAAGCCGCAAACTGTAAAATATACAGTTAATCTATTTTTTGAAAGATTAATAACTTAATTTTACAGTAAATAATAATAAAAACTCAAGTCAAAAACTGTAAAAACAACATTTGTGATAATATACTGTAAAATGAAATAAAGGCCTCTTGTAATTTTTACGGTAGAATTCTGGCAACCACAGCTGACAATTTTTTACTGTAAAATTTACAGATTTTTTTTAACAGTGAGTGATTAACTGACACCTCTGAAAATGAAAATCCAAAAAAAGGAAGAATGTTGTAAAAGATTATTAAAAGGTTTAAAAAATATACCTTTTCATCTGTTTGGTCTCTGCTGACTTTACTGACTTGTGTTCCCTTTGGAATTTGCTTTGGGGGATTAAAGTATTTAGATTTTTTTGATTTGGCCTCCCACTGAACTGTCCCTTTTTTGCCAGTTTTCCTCCGGATCATCAGGAGGGCTGGATGATATGGCTTTCTTTGCCAATATTGTCATGGAGAAATGATGCTGAACAATGTGCTCCACATATCTGCCTTGAAGTGTGGCAAACATTTTATTTACAAACTCTGCAGGCCGTAAATATTTCTTTTTTTGAAGAACTGATTTCTTTACCATCCAAAACCATAACTCTACCTGGCAGTTAGTGTCACGGGTTTTGTGTGTCTCGGCAGGCATAGTATGGCCTTCAGAGTGTGGCCTTAAATCTCCCAGCAACACCACTCCACAAAGGGAATATTCCCATGTAGGTCTGCATCAACACATTGATGACCTGTGGGCAGTAGTGGTCATTTTTTATTCCAGTGCATCCCTCTGATAAAATGTCAACTTGTGCCTGATCTTTTTGGACACTGAAGATTTTGGAAAAGGGAGACTTTTCCATGATGGACTTTGTGTTTTCAGCTATGGAGTTATCCAAGCTGATTCCACTTGTGTCTACCTGCTGGACTTTTTTATCTGAGATGCACACCCGAAGAAAGTCCTCGCTTTTAGTAACAAGGTCATTGCTCTGTTGTGATAGCAGAACCACACATGTGATAAAACACGACTGGCATGACTGATACTAGTGGTGTTGATGAGGTAGGCAAAGCAGTAGGTCCTATAATCACAAACACCTTTGTCTTTGCACTTTTTGGTAATTGCATTTCTCACTGCCTTCAGGATGTGTGCTGAACACAAATGAAGCAAAGTAAATTTAGGTATTTTTGATTTTAGTTTTCCTGTTGTAATTCCAAAAGCTCTGGTCAGATTGGCTACAACTTCCTCTTTGTTAAAAGCCAGAAGAGCACTGTTAATTAAAGCCCAACTGTAATCCGTTTCTATTTTTGTCACATTTTTTTTGGTGCAGAAAGACAAGTTACGCTGAAAGTGCATTAGCCAGTGACAGATGGATGGAACACAGTGGCTGTTGCTAATGACTTCAGCTACAGGCAGTGGGGGTTTGGCCCTTCCATCTCCAGGCAGAACAAGCGCATAATAGAGGACACGTTTTCTTTGTCCAGGTATTTTTTTAACAACACCACCTGTTGCATCAAGATAAAGAGAAACAGGTCCCTTTTTGAGGTGCTCTGACAAAATATTGATTGCTGTGTCCGTATAAAAATGGAGGCACAGGGGGTCTACCTGAACAGTTTGCAGATACCCTTTTGATGAGGAAGGACTGACTCTTAGTATTTTCTGAGTCAGCATTAGCTCAAATGTAATGTCGTCATGCAGATGCTGACTTTTTTTAATCTCGTAGGAGATCCTTTTCAGGACACCTTAGGTGTGGCTTGCTGTTATGTTGCCTGCCATCAGCTCGTCTGGTGGTGTCGTCTGCAGCAGGGTATAATAAGTGTTGCTGATGCCATCTTTGATTAATTTTGCCATTGCCCCATGTCTACACGAATTTGCCGGTCTGAATTTTGTCTCCATTTTGCTGTGTTTCACTTTGCCAATTCTATGGACCTTCAGGACTATACTTTGTTTATTTTTCTGAGGGGGTGTAGTTTTTATGAAATGGTATGTAGCTTTACAGCGGGTGAAGCTACATTTGGCTATAGCATGGAAAAATGGACTTTTATTTTTTCTGCTTGTTGTTTTCTTCACATGCTGGTCTCGAAATACCAAAGGACAGCAAGGATTGTGTTTCACAAATTCTTGGTAAAAGTATGTGGTCCATGGTCTTTTTAGTTTAGTTTCTCCATATTTTGGTCTAATTATTTCCCAATGTTTTGTTGGTATCTGAATTTGAAAAACTTTTGGCCCTGCTTGATCATTTCTAAATTTTGGGCGGGCAATTTTTTTTTTCTGTTGGTGTGTCTTTTCATGCTCTGTGGCAGAAGATGTAGGAGCAGTTACTGCATCAGAATCACCTATGTCATCACCAACAGTTGTGTGGTCAGCTGAGGCGGCTGCATACTCAGCTGGACAGAAAAGTTCTTACAAATCAGTTTAATGCATTCATTTTCAAAATCATATCCAACACACGCGAGAAGTGGAATTTGGGTGTGATGGTGCGTGATCTGAGCCACAAACTGTCCCACTTCAGTACAGGAGTATTTCCCCTGCTCCTGTTGCTGCCGTGCTCTCTCGTTCACAATCCAGGCTCAGTTCATCTGGAACGAGCCCACTATAGAACAAAAAACTCTAACCCAACGCTGGGAGGAATCAGAAACAGGGCTGGAGAGAGATTTTCTGAGTAACACCGGTTTAATGAACAGATTGTAACATTGCTAACAGATGCATGATGTTGCGCACTCCGATACAGTAGCGTCATCCAGCTTTTACGCTGGTTTGTAGCCCGCCAATAAATTAAACGAAGTAGAAGGATATCAACCTTGAATATTGAAAATAAACTTAAATAATGTAAATCCAAACTAAACTTATGGCTTCAGAGGGATATTTCTATTTTAGGGCGGATGTGTCAGAAATGGAAAGTTTATCGAGGTTAATCTACCCAACTTCAGTCCCAAATAGGTTGATTAAAATAATATAAATCTCAACTTCATTTGGAGAAACAAGCCACGATATCTTAAAAAAAGTCACAAGGTCCAAGAAAAAAAAGCTGGAGGCCTGAAAGAAATAGAGTTTGACAGCCTTAATGGAACCCTAAAAACTGGTTGAAATCCTGGATCAGAAACTCAGACTTGTTCTGGTATTGTGTCCCTAACTGCATCTTTAACAAGGTGAATCAAAACTTCTTCTGGCTGACTGCAATATAGATAAACTGTCCATTAAGTTCCATAAACAAATGTTATTATATTGGAAAATGTATGTACACAACTGCTCACCACATTCAAACGTAATATGGAACAACAGATTTATACTACACCAAAATAAGTCACTGTTTTATAAAGACTGGATGGAGAAGAATATGATCTATTGTATACTTAATGGACTCAGATGGTGACGTGCTAAGCCATGAACAACACTGTATCAAACCTCCTATCTGAATTCTGTTGATTACACAAAACAATAAGAATTTATTTACGAAATTTGTAATATAATAGTATCCAACCTATAAACCCACAATTAGGTACCTTATCTATTCAGGGCATTTCAATTCCTGACACAAAATATTAATCAATACTAACCATATCATTAGACAAAATCTGACAAAATATCTATTTCCTGGTAAAGTCAACAAGAATGACATACTTTATAAATTTAATAAAACATCCATAGAGAAATTAAGAACGCTGTATCTAAAACTTTCTATACAATCAAAAGCTAAAGAGACACATTTTAATATAATGAATGCCACTTACCCTTCCAAAGAATTAAGAAATCATTTTAATATTGATGATAATTTGTGTTTCCTCTGTGAAAATGATATAGAGACAAGAGACCATCTATTCTTTGAATGTACCAAAACACAAACAATCTGAAATGACATACAAAGCTGAATAAACAAAACAAAACAAAACTGTTTCAAGGTTTTATTTCTAGGGACATGGTGACATTTGGAATTCTTTTACGGAAAAAAAAGTATTAACTCTGCTGGAACTTAATCCTCTGTTTAACCAAATTCTTTATACACAAAGAGTTCTAAAAACGTCCCCTAATTTTTATCTGTTTTAATTGAATTTAATATGCATTTAAAATCTCTAAAATGTCTTACAACAAACATCTGTAAAGATCTATATTCTATATTATTTGATTGATTTCCCGTAAATGTAAATTAATTCAAAATTGTAACCCGCCTTGTATCAGCTGGTATTATAATTGTATTGTTGTATTGTATGAATATTGTTTTGATTACTGGTTAGTGTATGTTTACCTGACCTTTACCTTTTTAGTAAGTGGAAGTCAGTGTATTTGCACAATTGTACAATTGCTGTACGTGTTTTGTATACCGAATAATAACAATAAAAAATAATAATAAGAAAATATACAGAACAGATGTATCACGGATTATAATGTTTTTCTTGTGTTCGCTTTTTTTTTGCAAACCATTACCGATAGAAAACAGTGCACTGGGACACGGTGGCTTCGTGCTATTTAAAGCCCAACTCCTCCTCATATGCAAAAAGAATTATTGCTACATCTTATTTGGTTGCACTTCTGCAAGTATCTAAAAATTGATGTGCAAATGGGAGCGCTGATGATACTTATGTCTAAAAGGGTTTTTCAGCACATATTAATTACAACTGTGTTTGAAGTCTTGGTAAAAAAGCAAAAATAACAAAACTTATGCTAGCGTCCCAATACTTATGGACCTACAGTGTGCCTGGATTAATTACCCAAAATAAAGCAATGGCCACGAGTTTCGTGATGTTTACCAATTTTTAGTAAAATTTGTTAATGTCGTGGAGAAAGGCGTTAAGCATTGTGACACCATGTTTGGTTTATTACAGTTTGCCTGGAAAATCCAGACTGATATTTCTCTGTATTATTCTACAGAGAAATATCAGTCTGGTCACCGCCGTCTGCAGTGGTTTCCTCAAATCCCAACCGTACCGTGCATTTTGATTCGCTTATTTAAGTCACGTGTTCTTCGCGAGCAGCGTCCGCAACAACAACAATCAAGGTGACGCACTGAGGAGCCGAGTTTGTTTCATTCAGCGGTAAATTCCGTTTTAAATGACCAAAAACATATCGAGTCATTAAAACCACAGCAGCTTGCAGCACTAGAAGCCTTTATTAAAAAAAAAAATGTTTTCGCGTTGCTTACTTTCTTGTTGCTTTGTTAACGTCACGTCCGCCATTTTCTGATTGGCTAACTCCGCTGCCCGTTTGCTCTGCGCTAGAAATCGAATTGATTCTATGGCGACCAGACTCATTCACTGGTACAGCGGTGAGTCTGGAATTTCCAGGCAATATTACAGTCACACATTTCAATACAGCCTTGAAGAGTAAGCTTCACTGAAATGGACATTACTGCCACCAAGTGGCGTAACATAAGTACTACAAAATGGCTTACTAATTTAATCAATAGGTGGCTTTTCTTTTTATAAGTGGCACAAAGCATAAACAGGAACACAGTAAGAAAAGCTTTATAAACTTTATTAGTATATTTAAATATGTTATACTACAAATGTTTTTTTGTTTATTTTGCTGACAAACTGAGTGTACAGTATGTTTGTGTCAATTAGACAATAAAATGATTTGGCACAGGCTTTAACTTTGAAAATCAAACTGAGGGTCGTCCGGATGTGGGTGTGTCCTGATGCCTTTTTTTTAAAATTTTTTTTAGATAAAGTATTACTGCCTCTCTCAAGTCTTAGTGCTTAGATATGGAAGAGGCTGCAAAAACAGACTGAGATAGAGAGAGAGCATGCACTGAAACAAGTGCGTGCTGACAGATTCTGCTCGCTCAGTCCTGTACCTGCTGCACAAATCCAAACCTGTTCGCTCTCAACTGGGTTTGTGCGCGCTCAATACATTTGGCGTGATTATACTTCCATAGCAAACAACTGTCCACACTCGTCACAAATGTGTGTCTTTTTTCTCCTGTGTGCGCGAGTTTATGGGTTTTTAAATCTCTTGATCTTGAGAAAGACATTCCACAGAGTTCACAGGTGAAGGGTCTCTTTCCGGTGTGGATGAGCTTGTGACGCTTCAGAGTCCCCTGTATGCATGTTCTGATGGTCTTTCAGACTATATTTTAAGGTGAAAGATTTGCCACACTGCTCACACTTGTACTGTTTATTCTCATGGTAGCTTTCCACATGCTGTTTGAGTGCCTTGGCACTTTTAAATGTTTTCCCACACTGGCTGCAGCTGTGAGGTTGAGCTGTCGAATGGGAGTTTTCATGTAATGCTAAACGACTTGGCGTAGAAAAGACTTTGCCACATCTTTCACAATAGACCAGATCATGTCCAGTATGGAGTCGACTGTGTAGGGTCAGAGTCCGTTTGTTGCTAAAACATTTTCCACACTCATCACAAGGGAAGCTTCTTTTAGTGTGAATGAGTTTGTGCAGTTTTAATCTTCTTTGATCCAGAAAGGTCTTTCCACATTTGTCACAGCGATGACTCTTGTCTCCCTTGTGAATGAGTTGGTGTCTTTTTAAGTTCGATAATCGTCCAAAACTTTTACCACATTCATTGCAGCTGTGTGGCCTCTCTCCTGTGTGTACGACTGTGTGTTTCTCGAGGTGGCCCTTTAGCTTGAATGACTCCTGTGTGAACACGTGTATGTCTCATGAGCTCTTGTTTTGTAGTAAATTTCTTGTCACACTGGTCACAGCAGAATAGATTTTCCCCTGTGTGAAGTCTCTGGTGCTTTGTTAGTGTTGCCTTGTAGCTGAATGACTTCCCACACTGCTCACAGCTGTGCAGTTTCTCTCCAGAAGTTCCTTTAGCTTTGGGGACATCGTTAACTTCTTCCTGTTAAAACACACAACAGAATTATTCATTAGTGTAAAATACAGACACATCCAGTTTATCCAGGGCAGCAGTCTAAGCAGAGACACTCAGACTTCCCTCTCCCCAGGTGACAGAGCTCCTCACTCTATCTTAAAGTGAACAGGAAATCATGGAAAAGAGCTGAGAGAGACATTCAGTAAATTGCTGGAGTTTCATATCCATACGTTAACACACTCACCCTGAGGTTTAAAACTGAATAAACCCAAATGTACTCAACATAATGACAAGTGATGGGTCAGAAATTTAACTGACAAGTAGGGCTGGGTATTGTTAAGAACCTCACAATTTGATATAGATTTAAATGCTTCTATATCGATTCAATAATAAGTAAATCAGTGTTTCCCACAGAATTTTGACAGATTATGAAGGGTTGAGCCACGACCACCACAGCCCATTTAACGGTTAAATTTAATAATTTATGAATGCTATAAAATTATATTATTTATTTCAATTTTAAACATATCAAATACCAATTTCCAAATACAACACTCAATGATATTACAAAAACACAGGGCCTGTAGCTTATTTACCTTTAGTCCTCTAAGTCCTGGTTTAGTCAAAATAAAGTTTATATCATGGCTGTGGTCCAGTTTTAGTCAAGGTTCAGTCCTGCTGTGGTCCAAGTGTAATCCTGGATTAGTCCTACTGTAATGGAACCACTTTGTTATAGCGCTTCCCTGTGGCCATCTAGTGTTCTATAAAAATATTGAATGATTACTGGAGAAGGTAAAGGGGAGGTTACAGCCTGTATGTACTGCCTCAAACTACATTCAATGAAAAGTGGACATTATTTCCCTGCGGTGCTGAAATGGGTATCAAAGGGTTTTTTTGGATCAAAGTTGAAATTTTAGTATCGTGACAACTCTATTCAGAGCTGTGTCCTATAGACTCTGCCTCAGGCACCGCCAAGCCAGCCCCCATAGAGATAGAACACTAGAGTGGACGTCTAATGGTGAACTGCAGGGACCTGACTCTGCTGCAGCCGCCATATTATGACTGTAGCCATTCTACCAAGTGCCATGGAAACAAACAGGAGCTGCACTTGCTTTCACAATATTCTTTTCATTTATTTTGTTCATTTGATAACTTTTTCATATTTTTGCTTGATCTAATATCTTGTCTTATTTAATGTACTTTCTTTAGCACAGAGACAATTTGGACAATTCTCAGTTTCCAACTTGGTATAATGGCTCATTTTAATTCATTGTCATTAATTATTCTCTTATACTTGGTGCAATGGTCATCTGTTCTACCTTTACAAATACAAACATACAGTGGATCTGGGTAAAAGTAAAGACCTCTGCAATATTAATAATGTTATTATTTTTAGTATTTCAGTGAAAAAGCGTACTGACTGAGACTGCCAGACTTTACGAGTTCAAAAATATCACTGTTTCTCAATCTCCATTTATTTTTTGAAGTTATGTCGCTGTTTTTACTTTACTTACCAAAGAATTTGTCTTATCCTACAGTCACAAGATGGCCGCCGGAGCCACCACTGAAGCGGTTGCCATGGCCACTCTAGTGTTCTGTTCTATCTCTATGCGGGGGGATTTTGGGGCGGGATTTTGAAAATGTAAAATAAACCCATTTTAAAAATATTTTTTAAATTTCCTGATCAATAATTGTATATATTTGCTGGTTATTGATGAATAAAATTGATTTGTAAAAAAGCAGCAGTAATATTAGTCTCATTAGTTGTCAGTCACATGTCTAATTATGGACCTCTGATTGGTTGAAGAAAGTAAACACTCTGCAGCCCTGTGAGCGCGGACGGGCCAACAGTGTTTCCTCTCAAGCTGGGAGTTTTAGCGTTTTAGCGTTTTAGCATGCCGAAGTGGGGGAAATACAAGAAATCGTACAGGAAGGAAACTGACCCAGAGCTAAAAATGTGGCTCGCCCCTGTCCCAGAGGACGAGTCCAAAGCTCGTTGCAAGTATTGCAATACTGAGATCCGAGCGCAGCTAAATGATTTAAAAGATCATGGCGCTATGAAAAAACACAGATCCCGTTGTGTGCCTAGTGTCAGCTCGTTTGCAGTAGCAATGGGATCTGGTACCGGTCAAGACACCATAAAAGATGACCAAAAACAGTGTGAACTAAGGATTGCAACTTACATTGCATGACACACGTCAATCAACGCAGTTGACGACCTGTCAGATATTATTCAAGAAGAGGTAGGAGCATTTAAAATGCACAGGACCAAGTGTACTGCAGTGATAAAGTCTGTTCTGGTGCCACATTTCAGAGAGGAGTTAAGGGAGGATATTGGTGAATCTCCATATTCACTGTATCTGGACCAAACCACTGACATTTCTGTGAAAAGCTCCTGTGTGTGTCAAGTACCGATCAGTGAAACACAGTAAGTTTGTCAGTACGTATCTGGGACTTGTAGAGCTTGTGGATTCTGATGCTAATGGAATAACAGATACAATCCTTGCATTTTTACAAGAATATTGCCTGGACATAAAAAACATGGGGGGATTGCAACAAACGGAGCAAGCGTTATGGTAGGAAAAAAATCACTGTGTTTACACTCCTGAAACAAATGCAGCCAAGCTTACAGCTTATTCGCTGCGTTTGTCATTCTCTGGATATTGTAGCAAATAAAGCCATGCAACGTCTTCCCAGCAATCTAGAATACATGATCAGAGAAACTTATAACTGGTTTTCTCACTCAGCAAAATGTCAGAGCAATTATAAGGCTATTTACGAGACTCTGAATGATGGAGGCTGTCCACTGACGTTGATTTCCCCCAGCTCAGCTCAGCTCGTTGGTTAGTAATCTCAGACTGCATCAACAGAATTCTGGACCAAGAGGATGCTGTTAAACTGCACTTTAGTTTGGTTTCAGATGCAGAGCATTGTTATTCTGCCCGGATTTTAAAAGAAATGTACAGCGACAAAGCAAACATTCTGTACATGCACTTTCTCTGCTGCGTGTTAAAAGAAATCAAAACTGTGAACAAAAACTTTCAGCTGGAAACAGGAGACACCCTAGGTGTATTTAGATTTGGATCTTGATAGATTGTTTATGACTACAGTGAGAAGAATTGTTAAGCCCAGCGTCTTGCGTATGAATAATGACAAACACCTGCGGGAGCTTGATCTTTAATCACCGAGCATTTACCTCTCACATCAGGATCTGACCTGGGTACCAGATTCCAACAGCTGCTGGAGGCAAGCGCACTAGCGCCTGGAGTTAAAGAAACAATCTCAGCGCGGTGTTTGGATTTCCTAAAAGAAGTGCTTGTGCAATTTCAAATGCGTCTGCCTGCCTCAATGGAAATATTGCGCAAACTAGAGCTGCTTTGCCCCAAAGTGGTAATGTCTACTATAAATAGGCCCGGGTTTAAAGATTTATCCATGTTCAGACGACAGAGTGCCAATGGAGAAACGTAGCATCAGCCGGCTTCTCAAAAGAACCTGCCATTGACACATTTTGGCTTGAAGTTGAAGCATTCAAAGCTGCTGGAGGGAACAGTAGTTTTAAACCATTAGCTGTGGGTGCTATTAAATTGCTCACTCTGCCAATTTCAAATGCTTATGTTGAGAGGGCATTTTCCCAAGTGACGCTGCTGAAAGATGACATGCGAAATCGCATGGGACTGCCGCTCCTCTCCAGTCTAATGGATGTGTGCTCTGGCCTAAGTAGGAACGGGTGGACATCAGCCACTTTCAAACCTTCCTGGCAATTACTGGGGAGATTTGATTCCTCAGTGTATTTGCCTGCTGACCTGGCTTTTCCTGACTGTACATAGTTCTTCACATTCAGCGCTCCTCAGTTCAGAAGAAGGCAGTGGATAGGCCTACAGCTGCTGTGCATAGGTAAGACCATTTTTTTATTAATGTAGTGTGTGTGTGTGAGTGTGTCAGGTGCAAGCATGTGAGAGAGCCATTTGTTTTTCTGATTACACTCATTGTGGAGCCTGTTTGTAACTTTTTCCATTAGCAGTTGTGAATTTTTCTGTGTTCTTTCATATGTATTTCAGTTTTAACATTAAGATTGTAGAATGGTTGTAATTTGGGCGGGTTTTTATTGCGTTGGGCGGGTTTTACCTGATATTTGGGCTGGAAACTGTCAGTCAGATTTGGCAACCCTGCAAACCGCCCAATCTGGCTACTTTTGCTCTCTCTCGCGGAAAAAAACAGCATTGGGCGGGTGTATAATATTTGGGCTATTTTTAGACTTATGGGGCGGGATTTTGAAAGTGCAAAATAAACTTATTTTAATAATATTTTTTAAATTTCCTGATCAATAATTGTATATATTTGCTGGTTATTGATGAATAAAATTAATTTGTAAAATAGAAGTAGTAATATTAGTGTCATTAGTTGTCAATCACATGTCTAATTATGGACCTCTGATTGGTTGAAAAAAGTAAAAACTCTGCAGCCCTGTGAGCGCGGACAGGCCAACAGTGTTTCCTCTCAAGCTTGGAGTTTTAGCGTTTAGCAACCTGCAGAAGTGGGGGAAATACAAGAAATCGTACAGGAAGGACACTGACCCAGAGATAAAAATGTGGATCGCCCCCTGTCCCGGAGGAGTGCAAGCATGTGAGAGAATTGTTTTTCTGATTACACTCATTGTGGAGACTGTTTATTACTTTTTCCATTGGCAGTTGTGAAGTTTTGTGTGCTCAAAATATTATTATTATTGTTATTTCATATGTATTTCAGTTTTAACATTAAGATTGTAGAATGTTTGTGATTTGGGCGGGTTTTTATTGCGTTTGGCGGGTTTTACGTTATATTTGGGCTGGAAACTGTCAGTCAGATCTGGCAACCCTGCCTGTATTAAAACATTACACGGAACTATGCAGCAGTCTGTTCTTTGTTTGTTTGGATCTTTTGGACATTTTTAAAGCACAGCGGCGATTGTAAATAAATAAACAGTCACGACAAAGACAGGAGTCAGGAGTTTCCATCTGCAGTAGCTCTGTTCTCGTGGCTCAAGACTGAGACTCCTCTGAGATATTAATGCTTTAAATCTTACAATTTTTCAAACGGCTTAGTGTTCACTTCCTCTTCATCTCCAAAAACACACTGCAAACAAAATATGAAGTACTTCATGTTAGTACAATTATTATAAATCTACATCTACAACCAAACCAACATAAACCAGAACTAAAACACTACCAACCCAGGGGGAAACGTACAGAGGGAAGAGAACTGCTGCTACACAATACTATTACTTACATAGAAGTAAAAGTACTCAAACAGAATTATGACCTGAGTAAAATAAGTGTTATGTTGTAAATGTTATTACTACCACTGCTGTTTAACTTTAGCTGTGAAGTGAAGCTGTGTAAAGAACTTTAGCCTGACTTGTTTTGTGCTTGTCTTGGTCTCTGGAGTCGTAAACATTTAAAAGACAAAGCCTGATGAAGGTTAAACGAGACTAAAAACTCAAATACTCACAAACTCAGCGCTGGCCTCGGAGTCTCCAGGATTCTTTTATACAATCTACATCTGGAGACTCTCAGGTGGAATCTTTCTTCTAAAGTTCCTTTAGTGCCGTTTGTTCCTCCGGAGCTGAAGGCGAGCAGCAGTTTCCCTCCACGAGTTTCCCGGGTTCTTTTCTTCTGCGGTGAAAGCGGGCGGCATCAGTTCAGTGGCGCATTACCGCCCCCTACTGCTCAATGACTGAGAAGCTTTAGAATATACAGAGGTCACTTTCTAACTGAGTAGTTAGAACTGTAATGGTAAATGATTTAAAGCTATTCTGTTTTCATAATGTGCACGGACAGCTGTGGGACAATATTCATATTTATTTATAATTTATAAGAATATATTTTGGTGAACTGCAGACTCTCAGTGAGGAAGAGCAGTCCCTCTGCCACAGTGCAGCCTCAGACTGAAACATGGTGACTTTTTTTTTTCATAAAAGAAACAACTCAAGCAACCACAAATCAAAAGATAAGAACCATTTTATTTCATTCAACAAATAAAACAAATGTCTCACAATAACAGTAAACACAGAGTTTATGGATGTGTCTACAAGAGCCAGTTTAATAACTTCAGATTTTTATCCCATTTTTCTTATTGTTTGGTTTTTAAAACATCTGTGACTCTTTGAACCACGTTTCAGACTCACAAAAAAACAAACAGCTGTTTCCTTCAGGGATGTGTTAACCAAATGGAACATCAGTCAGAAGCACATTTACAACAGTACAATATACCAACACTCTCTCTGATTCCAGTCTGTTACCACACAACACCAACTTAAAAATACATTTATTACTTTCTTTTCTCTGCTGTTTCTTCAAATGAAACTGTGTTAATGGAAAAACATTCTCAGAAGAAAAAAAAAAAAAACACTGAACAGGTTAAATATCGACCTCAGAACAGTTAGAAACTTTTTAGTTCTTAGTCTGTTAACAAGAAGACGACTGAACATTTAAAGGTTTTTAGAACATTTCCAGGAATGGTCAGAAATGGTTAAAGGATTCTGTTCCATTGTGAGATAGGGCCAAGGTCACTAATCATAAACTCACAAAAATCCATCTTGGCTAAAACACATCATGGTAGACGGTCACTGGCTGGAGCTTCATCCAATCAGCTCCAAGTATTCTCCTGAAAGTCCCGCCCCTTTACAAAGCCCACAGGAGCCTCCAGATGGTTCTACACTGTGTATGATGCAGACCAGCGGCTTTTACCAGGTTACAGCAAAGGAACAACTCACTTATTATTTTTTATGAAGCCTTGGCGGAGGTCTCTGGTCCCACCTAATACTAAATGTGTTCATTGTGATTTTGCCACTAGAGTCTGTCAAAACCCACTGTCTCCAGCTTCAGCTACAGTTACAGTGTTTGGATCCTCTCACATTTGGATTCTGTGAAGCCGGATTTCCAGTTGTTTCAGTGGGATCTTGTCTGAGGAGGACTCCGCTGCTTCGTCTCCAGATTTCTGCTCGTTCTGAATGCTCTTGTGTTTCAGTGTTTTGTGCCGAGTCGCCTCACGTTGCTTCTCTTTAGCGTGGGAAAGCAGGTGGGATTTAAAGGAGTCAGCTTTGAAGTAGATCTTGTCACACTGGTCGCATGGAAAGAGCTGCTCCTTGCTGTGAACACGGTAATGCTGGTTGTAATAACTTTTACATTTGAAACTCCTGCCACACTGGTCGCACACAAAGAGCTTCAGCTTGTTTTGCTGTTTAATCGAGTTTGTTTCAGAGTGAGTTTGAAGGGGAGTTTTT
This sequence comes from Bostrychus sinensis, assembly GCA_020698575.1. Classification (NCBI taxonomy): domain Eukaryota; kingdom Metazoa; phylum Chordata; class Actinopteri; order Gobiiformes; family Eleotridae; genus Bostrychus; species Bostrychus sinensis. Next base: position 1,769,231 of record CM036247.1, read on the forward strand.
AATTCCTCAGGACGAGCGAATGCTCTTCTACACTGATCACATTGATGAAGTTTTGGCACAAGTCTGTTTATGTTTTCTCAAAGTGCCTAATAGAGCAAATGACTTTCCACACACATCACAAATGTGTGTTTTTTCTTCTGTGTGCACGAGTTTATGGGTTTTTAAATTACCTGCTCGTGAGAAAGACATTCCACAGAGTTCACAGGTGAAGGGAGTCTCTCCGGTGTGGATGCGCTCGTGAAGCTTCAGACTCTTCTTATAACAAAACACTTTCCCACACTGATCACAAGAGAATTGTTTTTCCTCTGTATGAAAGTTCTGATGGACTTTCAGATTGTTCTTGGCAGTATAAGACTTGCCACACTGCTCACACTTGTACCGTTTATTCTCATGGTAGCTTTCCACATGCTGTTTGAGTGCCTTGGCACTTTTAAATGTTTTCCCACACTGGCTGCAGCTGTGAGGTCGAGCTGTCGAATGGGAGTTTTCATGTCTTGCTAAAAGATATCGTGTTGGAAAGGGTTTACCACATGTTTCACAGTAGATCAGATTGTGTCCAGTATGGAGTCTGCTGTGTAGTGTCAGAGACCATTTGTTGCTAAAACATTTTCCACACTCATCACAAGGGAAGCTTCTTTTAGTGTGAGTTTGTGCAGTTTTAATCTTCTTTGATTCAGAAAGGCCTTTCCACATTTGTCACAGCGATGACTCTTGTCTCCCTTGTGAATGAGTTGGTGTTGTTGTAAGCTCGATAATCGTCCAAAACTTTTACCACATTCATCACAGCTGTGTGGCCTCTCTCTTGTGTGTACGACTGTGTGAGACTTTAGTGATCCTTTACGGTTAAATGACACTCCACACAGGTCACAGGAGTAGGGTCTCTCTCCTGTGTGAACACGTGTATGACTCATGAGATTTGCTTTTGTAGTAAATTTCTTGTCACACTGGTCACAGGAGTAGGGTCTCTCTCCTGTGTGACAACGTGTATGACTCATGAGATTTTTTTTTGTAATAAATTTCTTGTCACACTGGTCACAGGAGTAGGGTCTCTCTCCTGTGTGAACACGTGTATGTCTCATGAGATTTGCTTTTGTAGTAAATTTCTTGTCACACTGGTCACAGGAGTAGGGTCTCTCTCCTGTGTGAACACGTGTATGACTCATGAGATTTGCTTTTGTAGTAAATTTCTTGTCACACTGGTCACAGGAGTAGGGTCTCTCTCCTGTGTGTAAACGTGTATGTGTAATGAGATTTGTTTTTGTAGTAAATTTCTTGTCACACTGGTCACAGGAGTAGGGTCTCTCTCCTGTGTGTACACGTGTATGTCTCATGAGATTTGCTTTTGAAGTAAATTTCTTGTCACACTGGTCACAGCAGAATAGATTTTCCCCTGTGTGAAGTCTCTGGTGCTTTGTTAGTGTTGCCTTGTAGCTGAATGACTTCCCACACTGCTCACAGCTGTGCAGTTTCTCTCCAGAAGTTCCTTTAGCTTTGGGGACATCGTTAACTTCTTCCTGTTAAAACACACAACAGAATTATTCATTGGTGTAAAATACAGACACATCCAGTTTATCCAGGGCAGCAGTCTAAGCAGAGACACTCAGACTTCCCTCTCCCCAGGTGACAGAGCTCCTCACTCTATCTTAAAGTGAACTGCTTGTATCCAAGGTCTTGGTGACAGTGGGAATATAGAACAGATTGAGCGGTAAAGTGAGAGCTTTGTCTCTCAGCTCAGCTCCCTCACCACAACAGACATGGACAGCACATCTACCCTGTCCCTCGCAGCTCCTGTGGGGGGCGCTCTGGGAGGAAGTGTCTGCACAACCAGAGCAGGAGTTGGTTCACTGCAGTGAGTCAGACCTGTTCCTGTTTTGTTACTGAATGGAGTAGAGACAGGAAATCATGGAAAAGAGCGGAGAGAGACATTCGCTGGAGTTTCATATCCGTACGTCAACACACTCACCCTGAGCTTTAAAACTGAATAAACCCAAATGTACTCAACATAACGACGAGAGATGGGTCAGAAATTTAACTGAGGGCAACATTTTATTTCAAACTTCACTTGAGGTTAAGGACCAGGATAAACTCTTCACAAAACCAACAGTGATACAGAGAGAGCAGCATGATGATGATCAGTCTAACACCACATTCATTAAAAGTCTCCTTACCATTTTTGAATCAGCTGGTTTTATTTGGCCCCTTCTGGTTCTGGGCCAACTCAAAACTTTGTCAGCTGTGAAAAACAAAAACAGTGCATGAGACAGGAGCGACGTCAGAGGCTTTGAGTTCTGTGTCTGCTAATGGGGCCACACATTTAGAACAACTAACTTCAGCTTCTCACACTTCCAGAACTCCTCTCAGTGCAAGTGTGTGCTCCATAGAAGGCTTCACACTCATTTATTTAGACATATGACTGATTTTTATTCTGTTCCTCGTTTATACAACCCCAGAACTTAGCTCTCCCCAGTACAAGCTCCTCAATGTGGCCCTGAACCAAAATATGGGACATTTCTCAGCATTATTGTGGCATTAAAGCTTCTAAATGGACATTTTAAAGCTTTTAATACTTTTATATCTATTTTCACTCTCTACATTTACAGCACTACATGGTTTGGTCTCTGTGGTGCTGCTCCTGTCTGCCATTCCAAACTGAACTAAGAGTGTGCTGCCACCTACAGGAGGGATTAGGAACATTGGTTTGCGTATAGATAGACTTTACTGCAGACTGAGTAAGGTCCATAAAATATAAAAGACACACAATGAAAAGAAATCAAACCAAACACAGTAAAAGAGTGTTTTTGTGGTCTGCAGGGTCTCCAGAGTCAGTATTTAAGCTGCTCTGTGCGTTAACTGTAGCATTAGCCAAACAGTGCTTTCATTAAGTCTCACATAATCATCCTGTTGTAGCCAGGTTTCTGTTAAGGCCAGTACGTTAAGTTTATTATCATTAATTAATTCATTAACTAACAGGGATTTAGAGGAAATTGACCTAATGTTTAGTAAGCCACATTTAATTACGTCATTGTTCTGATTATTATTAATATTATTAATAGGTCTACAAGTTATTTTTATTAAATTTGTGGCTCTCACTCTTATTTGTCTTTTGCTGTTGGAGTTAGTGTTTAGGCGGGGGCAGTCTCTATTTGCTCTGCTAAAATACCTTTATACTGGGTTTGTACCAGCTCATAAGGAAGCTCAGAGAAGTGTTTTAAACTACTGCTCTGTGCCCAGGTCCCACCTCTGGCTCAGGTTGAACGACTAACGCTATCAGCCATATTTCTAGACAGCAACGCTGCACCATCCAACGTGGGATGAATGCCATCTCTACGTACGCTCGCCAATTATCAATAAAGCCTATGCCGTTTTCTGGGCACCATCTAGATAACCAGCGTTTGAATGATGAAGAGCGGCTGTACATTTCATCATTGGTCAAATTCGACAGGGGACCAGAGAATATTACGGTGTCCGACATCGACTTAGCAAGTTTGCACCGACCCTACGTTCAATTTGAGCACCTCTGATTGTCTCCGCCGGGCGTCGTTACCGCCAACGCGAATCACGATTCGACGGAACCTGGTCCTACTCTGGGCTAAAAGCCTAAGGTTTCCTTCGATGTCACCCACTCTGGCCCCCGGAAAACACCAAACCGTAGCCACTGGCAGCTTCACGTCTCTAACTGTCGAGCTCCCAATCACCAGAGTCGATGGTTCAGCGTTGTGTTGCTGAGGGGAGAAAACCTATTGCAGACGGGAAGCTTTGGGTGGTCTAAGTGTTTGCGTTTAGCGCTATGCTTCCTTCTTACTGTTACAAAGCCGTCCTGCTGTCCCCCGGCTGCTGGGGAGGCGCTGGGGGGCTAGTCTGGCTAGCGCTCCTGCTAGCACGGTCCGCGGTCCCTATAGCTAGCTAACACATAAAGGGAGAAACAAACATTCAATAAGAGATATGAAAAGTAGAACAAAAATTGTCTAGTATGATAAATGATGATGAATCAGTGACGTGTGAAAATCATAGTGTCAGAGAAAAATATTGATATTCCGTGGCTACAACCACCACAAATTATCAATGCATTCATCTACTCTGTGTGGCTGTAAAGTTTGTTTTTAATCAACAACAACAGTATATTCATACTGGGAACAATTCTGGATCAGATATGGATTTGATATTGACTAATCATGTCATGCAGTTAGAGGACAACAACTACAAAGACAAACAAGAAAAGTCATCTGTACATTATGAAAAACAGAAAGCTAAACAAATATGACAGTGACTTTGTTCATGTTTGTTGCTCTTCTGCAGAAAATATAAAAAACTAAACATGTTTGCTCTATATTCATTAGCCCCCCCCCCAGAACCAGCGCTGAAAACATAGCACAGGAAATTACTTGGTTTATTCTTTCCTTTGACATTGCTCCATAATAAATTCAGATTGTTAAGAGATTTTTAGAACTAACAAACCCCAGCTTCCACCTGAGCATTAATAGTTCCAATAATAAAAATGACTTACCATAGCAGTGAATGACAGCAGCACACACAGGCCAGCAGAGACAGCAGAGACCGCAGAGACCGCAGAGACCGCAGAGACAGCAGAGACAGCAGAGACCGCAGAGACCGCAGAGACCGCAGAGACAGCAGAGACCGCAGAGACCGCAGAGACAGCAGAGACAGCAGAGACCGCAGAGACCGCAGAGACCGCAGAGACCGCAGAGACCGCAGAGACCGCAGAGACCGCAGAGACAGCAGAGACCGCAGAGACAGCAGAGACCGCAGAGACCGCAGAGACCGCAGAGACCGCAGAGACCGCAGAGACCGCAGAGACAGCAGAGACCGCAGAGACCGCAGAGACCGCAGAGACAGCAGAGACATGTAAGACAGGAGAAACAGAGTCATTAGTGATATAAAATGAAATGGAGATGGTCACAGAGAGACAGCAAGCGCTGCAAACTCATGCCACTCGTGCTGTGGGTCGCGGCTCACGGGCCATGAGCAACACCTTTCCATAGCCTATATTTGAGTTTATATGACCTCTATATGCCACAGATTGGGTTTATATGAGCTATTTGACATTGTGTATCAATTATGCACTACAAAATTATTCATTATCAGCTGTTTACGTGTTTTAATGATAAAATTAGTTGGTTTGTTGAACCAGGGCTGAACCAGGACTAAACCAAGTCTGAACCAGGTCTAAACCAAGTCTGAATCAGGTCTAAACCAAAACTGAACCAGGTCTAAACCAAGTCTGAACCAGGTCTAAACCAAGTCTGAACCAAGTCTAAACCAAGTCTGAACCAGGTCTAAACCAAGTCTGAACCAGGTCTAAACCAGGTCTTAACCAAGTCTGAACCAGGTCTAAACCAAAACTGAACCAGGTCTAAACCAAGTCTGAACCAGGTCTAAACCAAGTCTGAATCAGGTCTAAACCAAAACTGAACCAGGTCTAAACCAAGTCTGAACCAGGTCTAAACCAAGTCTGAACCAAGTCTAAACCAGGTCTAAACCAGGTCTAAACCAAGTCTAAACCAGGTCTAAACCAAGTCTGAACCAGGTCTAAACCAGGTCTTAACCAAGTCTGAACCAGGTCTAAACCAAAACTGAACCAGGTCTAAACCAAGTCTGAACCAGGTCTAAACCAAGTCTAAACCAAGTCTGAACCAGGTCTAAACCAGGTCTAAACCAAGTCTAAACCAAGTCTGAACCAGGTCTAAACCAAGTCTGAACCAGGTCTAAACCAAGTCTGAACCAGGTCTAAACCAAGTCTGAACCAGGTCTAAACCAAGTCTGAACCAGGTCTAAACCAAAACTGAACCAGGTCTAAACCAAGTCTGAACCAGGTCTAAACCAAGTCTGAACCAAATCTGAACCAGGTCTAAACCAAGTCTGAACCAGGTCTAAACCAAGTCTGAACCAGGTCTAAACCAAGTCTGAACCAGGTCTAAACCAAGTCTGAACCAGGTCTAAACCAGGTCTAAACCAGGTCTAAACCAAGTCTGAACCAAATCGGAACCAGGTCTAAACCAAGTCTGAACCAGGTCTAAACCAAGTCTGAACCAGGTCTATACCAAAACTGAACCAGGTCTAAACCAAGTCTGAACCAGGTCTAAACCAGGTCTAAACCAAGTCTGAACCAGGTCTAAACCAAAACTGAACCAGGTCTAAACCAAGTCTGAACCAAGTCTAAACCAAAACTGAACCAGGTCTAAACCAAGTCTGAACCAGGTCTAAACCAAGTCTGAACCAAGTCTAAACTAAGTCTGAACCAAGTCTGAACCAGGTCTAAACCAAAACTGAACCAAGTCTAAACCAGGTCTAAACCAGGTCTAAACCAAGTCTGAACCAGGTCTAAACCAAGTCTGAACCAGGTCTAAACCAGGTCTTAACCAAGTCTGAACCAGGTCTAAACCAAAACTGAACCAAGTCTAAACCAGGTCTAAACCAGGTCTAAACCAAGTCTGAACCAGGTCTAAACCAAGTCTGAACCAGGTCTAAACCAGGTCTAAACCAAGTCTGAACCAGGTCTAAACCAAGTCTGAATCAGGTCTAAACCAAAACTGAACCAGGTCTAAACCAAGTCTGAACCAGGTCTAAACCAAGTCTGAACCAAGTCTAAACTAAGTCTGAACCAAGTCTGAACCAGGTCTAAACCAAAACTGAACCAGGTCTAAACCAAGTCTGAACCAGGTCTAAACCAAGTCTGAACCAGGTCTAAACCAAAACTGAACCAGGTCTAAACCAAGTCTGAACCAGGTCTAAACCAAGTCTGAACCAAGTCTAAACTAAGTCTGAACCAAGTCTGAACCAGGTCTAAACCAAAACTGAACCAGGTCTAAACCAAGTCTGAACCAGGTCTAAATCATGTCTAAACCCAGGACTGAACCCAGGACTGAACCCAGGTCTGATCCAGTACTAAACCAGGTCTAAACCAGGTCTGATCCAGTACTAAACCAGGTCTAAACCAGGTCTGATCCAGTACTAAACCAGGTCTAAACCAGGTCTGATCCAGTACTAAACCAGGTCTAAACCAGGTCTGATCCAGGTCACACAGCCACACAGCTGATACTGAATAATATTGTGGTAAATAACTGATACACAAGGTCAAATAGCTCATAAAACTCAATCTGTGGCATACAGAGATCATAGAACCTCACAAACTGGCAGACAGGTTATGGAAAGGTGTGGCCCACGGCACATTTCCACTAATCATATTTAAGAACATAATTGATACACAATGTTAAAAGTTCATATCAGATCACATCAATCTGTGGATAGAATGGCATAGGAGCTGTGGTAAGCCCGTGAGTCGCGCGCTGCTGCTTTCGCGGTGCTGCCCGTTGCTATGGATACGGATCCCTACACTATTCAATACCGGCAAACGGCGATTAATACAATATCAATAATACACATATTTTAGCCCACGTTAAAATCTAAATCTCCACAGATACACTCAGATATTAATAATACGTTAAAGCTGTTATTAGTTTGATGGAAGGAACAAATTTAAACTCCTTCTAAATCTGAACCGTGAACGGGTCTGTACACGGCCGCCATGTTGCTAACAGCATAACGTTTTTTATTTTCTCAAACACAAACCGTCTTCTTTGAGTTACTACACGATTTTTATCTCACCACACATTTGTAACAACAGTACCACTCGGCCAAAAAACGTAGCCACCACTTTAAAACTTAGTTAACGTTGCTAAACTTATCGTTGTGTAAGAGTGGGTTGTCTTACCGTATTGTACGGACGATCTAATCTCGCGCGCACGTAACGTACCTACGTCACGTACCTACGTGAGACGCACGCACGCAAGCGTCAACAACTACAGAACGGCCACTGCGATGAATCAAAACATATGTAATATAAAATGATTAGATCTTAGTTTATATCCATGATAATAAACCTGGCACGGACGGTCCCGAAAGAGACAAACACGGCCCCACTACGCCAACATTTTCTACACCAAACTTAAAACGTAACCTACCTGTGCAGGTGAAAAAGGGCTGGGAGCTCCGCGTGGTCCAGCGGTCTTCTGCCGGGAACGTGAGGCAGCCACAGACTGCAGCTCTTGCAGCGGTGACCTGTGGTGTATTCCATGTGTTTTCCATGCAAGGTTAGCGTGGCTATGATTAGCTGTTAGCTGTTTAGCTCTCATCTCCACGTCCGTACCGTCCGTGGTCTACGCCCCTGTACTTCCTGGAACCCAGTGGGCATCTGATGTCAATTCAACATCAATAAGACAAACACTGATATCAAATTGTCATCATAATTTGGTCAAAAACGTAAATCAACATGACATCAATCCTTTGACATCAATTTGATGTATGTCAAATAATGATTTTATTGATGTTATTTTCACGTTACTTCAATATCAAGCTTCTTTGAAATTTCACTCAAACAACAATACTGATGCTCTTTTGACATTATTTCTATATCAAGTTTCTTTGAAATTTCACCTAAACAGTTATATTGATGTTATTTTGACATTGTTTCTATGTCAAACTTTTGCAAAAAAATAAAAATAAAATAAATAAATATATAGATAGAAAGATCCTGCACAGTATGGTATTGCAAACAGAATTGGCTTTATTTATGTAGATGAACTTTACAGTACAAATTGCCCATCATAGTTAAACATTACTGTCAGCTGCAGCTGCCTTGCGGCCACCACCACCTTTCCTGTCTGGTGCTGAGCGCAAATAGGCCGCCATCCAGGACACAATGGCAGCCTCACTGGCTCCAGGCTGTGACTGCAGAATGGAATCTGAAAAAAAGCACATTTTCTAAGTGTTGAATATAAGGTCAATTTTTGTGTGTATTTGTATTTGTGTGTGTGTGTGTGTGTATATACACACACACACACACATATACACACACCCTCCACACGAATATGGGGGTTCACCCCATCTTGTTTGATTGAGGATTAAAAATGTATCACAAATTTACCTATCATAATCTTGCAAAGGGTCATTCTTCGAAAGGCACCTTTTCCACCACCACCATCCATATTAAGTCTTGACATCAGCTTATTTGTAAGGACTCTGTCAAACACATACAATTAAATCAAGGTCAGGCCAAAGTACAGTGGAAAAATATATACAAATTGAGGAAATTTCATGGTACACGGTTTCATACAACAGGTTTCTGGTGCTGTGAGGGGAGTGTCAAAAACTGATGAAGAACACTACTTAAAAGAAACTAAACTTTTCATGACGTTGCTCACATTTTCACGAATGCTGGCCCCACCAATCTTCACCATTTGAGCTGTCTGAAAAAATAATTTTGCATACATTACATATAAATACACACACTCACAGGGGGGATTTTGAAGGGGACAAACTGCAGTTTGGATTTGTAACACCAACAACAATGTTCAACATTTGTAGATTTTTTTGTGACCCAGTCCTGTTACTTTTCTGACACACTGTGTGTGTATATATACAAAACAATTTGGATTGTTTGCTTTTGTTCACCAACTTACCATCAGCTTTCTTTTCTCATCAGATTTCAGCTGTCTGTTAAGATCTTTGAGGTCATCCATGGAGTCAATGACTTCCAGATGAAACACTGAGTCCAGGGGCACCGATTGCTGGCCAACTTCAGAAAGTTTTGCTCTAATGTCCGCCATCAAAAAAAGCACTCTCTTTTGGAACTCTCATGTCACACCAAAGAGAGCAATATCACTTAATATTCTGTACAATTTTTTTTTTTTCCTCCATGCAGCATTTTCTGTTTAGTACACACTTACTCTTCTGTTCCATTGGGAAAACATGTCTGCTCTCATGGGACCTTGCTAACTCTTGATGGCGTGATCTAGACCTGGATCTGTAGTGTTGCCTTGAAGTGGATCTGGACCTGCTGTGATGCATTGGTGTTCCCATGGTTCTTTCCTGGCAAGATCTCCGACTGTGCGAGGCAAAAATTATAATATTAAACAGTGGCGTTTCTTTTAAGTTGAGGATTTTGAACTTCACAACAATATTTTAAAAATGGTTCCATTTCCTACTGAATAATGATCAATGGGTATTACAATTAAATATGTAAGAATAATGTTTTCAAAAATGTTTAGAGTGTAAAAATACAGTCAATATTATAATTGACATCAAATTAATTGCACAACCCTACCGGTGGGTGGAATGATGCACTGATGTGGATCTGGACCTGCCGTGATGCACTGGTGTTTCCATGGTTCTTTCCTGGCGAGATCTCTGATGGCTGGACCTGGGTCTGTAGCGTTGCCTTGACGTGGATCTGGAACTGCTGCGACGCATTGGTGTGGTTCTTTCCTGACAACATCTCTGATCTCAGATCTATGTTCTCTTCACATATGCCAGGATTCTGAGATAACAGTTTCAAAATTCCAGAATCAATACCAAAATAAGCTTAGTGTCCACCACATTTTGCAACTGTTGACACTTTTTTTGGTGTATGCAGCAGCGCTCGGCCATCCTTGGGGAGACGATGTCCTTGGCGCCTCAGTATTTCCAACATCTCATTCAATGCTGACCGCTTGCAGCCGTTTCTGGTGGCCCTGTCAGCAAGTTCCTCACTCAGATCAGGACCACTTTCTTCAGCAGAGGGTTCATCAAACACAATGTCATTGTCAGATTCTGTGTCAGATAAATGCACAAAATCTGAGAAGTCATCATTATCATCAGCAGCAGCAGCTAAAGGCAAAGAGACTTCATCCTCATTCGCACTTGTACCACCCTCCAGCATTCCATGCAGAGCATCCTCACTATCAATGGAATCTTCAGCCAAAGCAACCACTTCAGCATTTCGCTTCCTCCATGTCCGGAAATATGCCATTTTCACAGTAGCCTCGCCTTACAAGAAATCTCACAACGATGTGGCGATGTGCTGATGGAGGACTACTTTGGTTGAGGCCAAGGGGCAGGAGCAGGATAGCTGTGGCGCTGGAAAACATTACATAAAGATGTCACCCAGGGTTACATTTTCTGAACATTCTTTGGTATAGGACAAATATAAAAACAAATGTGAACAGTTTCAAAATTGTTTTATGGGGGGATATGAATAAAAAATACATTATGAAATAAATACAGACTTATGGAAAAAGACATTATGAAATAAATATAAAATAAATAAAAAAGACAATATGAAATAAATACAATATGAAATAAATAAAAATCACAGTATGAAATGAACAACAATAAATCAAAGAAAATAACTTTATTAAAACTATTTTATTACGTTTTTAATGCAATTTATTTTATAATAATGGGTTGTTTTAAAGAATAATGGTTGTTATTTAATTACTGAACGATTGTTTTGCATGATGCCTTTTATTACATGTCGTCATATTTATTTATTTAGTTAAAGGTATTTTACGTCTCTAGCTCCCTCCACTCGCTTCCGCGCTGTATGTCCGACGTACACGCTTCTTTATTTACTTATTACGTGAGAAATGTATGGATCTATTACATCTATGGAGAAATTATGTTAACATATATATTAGCTGCGCTAACGCTAGCCAGGGTGCTACATTGGTGGATCAATGTTTTATGGTGCTAAATCTTCTGCTAATACACATAGTCTCACTGTATCCACAAGTCAGACTGTCTTACCCAGTGGTCCTCAACCCGGCGATCGCGAGCGACCAGTCGATCGTAAAGGCAGTGCGGGTAGATCGCGGAGCCATGTCTTTCCAAATAAAGTCATATGCCTATGGCATGTGAACGCCCCGCAGATGGATCAGTCTGAGATTCTTTCTAACACACGAGACACCGCGGAAGCGCGAGGAAACCGCAGGAGCTACGAACTAAAAGGAATACAAGCAGCTTTATGGCGTAATAATAAGAGTTCTGTTCTGTTGTGGGACTGCGGGCGGCTCGCGCTCAGTGGCCCGCGCTCAGCGCCGCGGGGCTGACGCACGCGCACACACGCGCACGCACACACGCACGCACACACACACAGGGGGCAGCGGTGTCAAGGAGAAAGGGAGGAGACAGGTGAGGAAGGAGTCAGTGGCTTACAGTCAGCTGTTTTACAAAATGATTGGATGTTGTAAATATCATTGACAAAACTTTATATGCGACATTTTATCAGATTCAGTTATTCCTGTCCTGAGTTGATAATGAACGTTTATAATTTTAGTTTAATAAAATGTGACTTTATTAAAGAGGTTATTTCGATTTTTATTTTCATGTTTAACCACTGCAATATTAATAACCCTGATAAATGCCCACCACACTGTGCCTAATAAAAATAATGTGTAAAAAAAATAAAATAAAGGTAGATCTCCTGGCCTTGAAAACTTTAAAAGTAGATCGCGAGCTGAAAAAGGTTGAGGACCACTGGTCTTACCTGTCCGTGCGTCAGTTTTTAACCCTTTTTGAACGCAGAGACCCCTCAGTCTTTGAAAAGCAGGTCCTAGATAAAGTCCAGTACGGTCTCTGGTGCTGTATTTACCGGCGTAGCTTCACTAAAGCAGCCGGTCTGATGGCAGCTCCGTGAGGAAGTGAGCAACGCTTTTGACTGACAGCTTAGTCTGACCTAGTTTTCCCGAAGCTCAAACGCTATTAGCTAACACAAAATGGCGCTCAGTTCAAATGTACAGTGGTCTGTAGGGCTGGAGCGGGACTTTGACAAAATAATAAATATGGCAGAGTACCCACTTAATATCATAGAACAGGTCCAGACAATAATTTTTACGCAATTTTAAAAAGTCATACATAATTCAAGGACTTAGAAATACTCCATACTTCTCCTTTAGCTAGTTGGCTAACTGCTAACTATTAGCATCGGTATAACTCCCTCCAAACTGGTAGCTAATTACCGGGCCTTTTCACTGACTTTGAGTCGAGTTAAATACAGATAATAATGACAACAATATAACCATAATGTGCGTACTTAACAAAAAAAAGCTTTTAGCAATGCTATCCAACACGCGGTAGCTGGTTGAGATGACAAGGCAGAAGACCTGACTTCCTGGCTTGTGTCGGGTGGGCACGCCCCCAAACACCTGTGTGCCTATGAGTGTCTCAAAGCCCACTGTGAGGCGGGACTTATGATGTGAGGCTTATGATCACATCAAGGGGCAAATCGCAAACAACTAGCAGAGACTGAGGCAAAGACTGAGGCAGAGACTGAGGCAGAGACTGAGGCTGAGGCAGAGACTGAGGAAGAGGCTGAGGCAGAGGCTGAGGCAGAGACTGAGGCTGAGACAGAGACTGAGGCAGAGGCTGAGACAGAGACTGAGGCAGCGACTGAGGCAGAGACTGAGGCAAAGGCTCAGGCCGAGACTGAGGCCGAGACTGAGGCAGAGGCTGAGGCCGAGACTGAGGCAGAGGCTGAGGCAGAGACTGAGGCAGAGACTGAGGCTGAGGCAGAGACTGAGGCAGAGACTGAGGCAGAGACTGAGGCAGAGACTGAGGCAGAGGCTGAGGCAGAGACTGAGGCAGAGACTGAGGCCGAGACTGAGGCCGAGACTGAGGCAGAAGCTGAGGCAGACACTGAGGCAGAGACTGAGGCAGAGACTGAGGCAAAGACTGAGGCAGAGACTGAGGCCAAGACTGAGGCAGAGACTGAGGGAAAGACTGAGCAGAGACTGAGGCAAAGACTGAGGCAGAGACTGAGGCAAAGACTGAGGCAGAGGCTGAGGCAAAGACTGAGGCAGAGGCTGAGGCAGAGACTGAGACAGAGACTGAGGCAGAGACTGAAGCAAAAACTGAGGCAGAGACTGAGGCAGAGACTAAGGCAGAAGGTGAGGCAGAGACTGAAGCACAGGCTGAGGCAGAGACTGAGGCAGAGACTGAGGCAGAGACTGAGGCAGAGGCTGAGGCAGAGACTGATGCAGAGACTGAGGCAGAGGTTGAGGCAGAGGCTGAGGCAGAGACTGAGGCAGAGACTGAGGCCGAGACTGAGGCCGGGACTGAGGCCGAGCCTGAGGCCGAGGCAGAGGCTGAGGTAGAGGCTGAGGCAGAGACTGAAGCAAGAACTGAGGCAAAAACTGAGGCAGAGACGGAGGCAGAGACTGAGGCAGAGACTGAGACAGAGACTGAGGCAGAGACTGAGGCAGAGACTGAGGCAAAGACTGAGGCAAAGACTGAGGCAGAGACTGAGGCAGAGACTGAAGCAAAGACTGAGGCAGAGACTGAGGCAGAGACTGAGGCAGAGACTGAGGCAAAGACTGAGGCAGAGACTGAGGCAGAGACTGAATCAAAGACTGAGGCAGAGACTGAGGCAGAGACTGAGGCAGAGGCTGAGGCAGAGACTGAGGCAGAGACTGAGACAGAGACTGAGGCAAAGACTGAGGCAGAGACTGAGGCAGAGGCTGAGGCAGAGACTGAGGCAGAGACAGGCAGAGACTGAGGCAGAGGCTGAGGTAGAGACTGAGGCAGAGGCTGAGGCAGAGACTGAGGCAGAGACTGAGGCAGAGACTGAGGCAGAGACTGAGGCAGAGACTGAGGCAGAGACTGAGGCAGAAGCTGAGGAAAAGACTGAGGCAGAGACTGAGGCAGAAGCTGAGGCAGAGACTGAGGTAAAGACTGAGGCAGAGACTGAAGCAAAGACTGCGACAGAGACTGAGGCAGAGACTGAGGCAGAAGCTGAGGCAGAGACTGAGGCAGAGACTGAGGCAGAGACTGAGGCAGAAGCTGAGGCAGAAGCTGAGGCAAAGATTGAGGCAGAGGCTGAGGTAGAGACTGAGGCAGAGACTGAGGCAGAGACTGAGGCAGAGACTGAGGCAGAGACTAAGGCAGAGACTGAGGCAAAGACTGAGGCAGAGACTGAGGCAGAGGCTGAGGCAAAGATTGAGGCAGAGGCTGAGGTAGAGACTGAGGCAGAGACTGAGGCAGAGACTGAGGCAGAGACTGAGGCAGAGGCTGAGGTAGAGAGTGAGGCAGAGGCTGAGGCAGAGGCTGAGGCAGAGATTGAGGCAGAGGCTGAGGTAGAGACTGAGGCAGAAACTGAGACAGAGGCTGAGGCAGAGACTGAGGCAGAGACTGAGGCAGAGGCTGAGGTAGAGAGTGAGGCAGAGGCTGAGGCAGAGACTGACGCAGAGACTGAGGCAGAGGCTGAGGCAGAGACTGAGGCAGAGACTGAGGCAGAGACTGAGGCAGAGACTGAGAGAGAGACTGAGGCACAGGCTGAGGAAAAGACTGAGGCAGAGACTGAGGCAGAAGCTGAGGCAGAGACAGAGGCAGAGACTGAGGCACAGGCTGAGGAAAAGACTGAGGCAGAGACTGAGGCAGAGACTGAGGCACAGGCTGAGGAAAAGACTGAGGCAGAGACTGAGGCAGAAGCTGAGGCAGAGACAGAGGCAGAGACTGAGGCACAGGCTGAGGAAAAGACTGAGGCAGAGACTGAGGCAAAGACTGAGGCAGAGACTGAGGCAGAGACTGAGGCAGAGACTGAGGCAGAGACTGAGGCAGAGGCTGAGGTAGAGACAGAGGCTGAGGCAGAGACTGAGGCAGAGACTGAGGCAGAGACTGAGGCAGAGGCTGAGGTAGAGACTGAGGCAGAGACTGAGGCAGAGACTGAGGGAGAGACTGAGGCAAAAGCTGAGGCAGAAACTGAGGCAAAGACTGAGGCAGAGACTGAGGCAGAGACTGAGGCAAAGACTGAGGCAGAGACTGAGGCAAAGACTGAGGCAGAGACTGAGGCAGAGACTGAGGCAGAGACTGAGGCAAAGACTGAGGCAGAGACTGAGGCAGAGACTGAGGCAAAGACGGAGGCAGAGACTGAGGCAGAGACTGAGGCAGAGGCTGAGGCAGAGACTGAGGCAGAGACTGAGACAGAGACTGAGGCAAAGACTGAGGCAGAGACTGAGGCAGAGGCTGAGGCAGAGACTGAGGCAAAGACTGAGGCAGAGACTGAGGCAGAGGCTGAGGTAGAGACTGAGGCTGAGGCAGAGACTGAGGCAGAGGCTGAGGCAGAAACTGAGGCAAAGACTGAGGCAGAGGCTGAGGCACAGGCTGAGGCAAAGGTTGAGGCAGAGACTGAGGCAGAGACTGAGGCAGAGACTAAGGCAGAAGGTGAAGCAGAGACTGAGGCAGAGGCTGAGGCAGAGGCTCAAGCCGAGACTGAGGCAGAGACTGAGGCAGAGGCTGAGGCAGAAACTGAGGTAGAGACTGAGGCAGAGGCTGAGGTAGAGACTGAGGCAGAGACTGAGGCAGAGACTGAGGCAGAGACTGAGGCAGAGGCTGAGGTAGAGACTGAGGCAGAGACTGAGGAAAAGACTGAGGCAGAGACTGAGGCAGAAGCTGAGGCAGAGACGGAGGTAAAGACTGAGACAGAGAATGAAGCAAAGACTGCGGCAGAGACTGAGGCAGAGACTGAGGCAGAGACTGAGGAAAAGACTGAGGCAGAGACTGAGGCAGAAGCTGAGGCAGAGACGGAGGTAAAGACTGAGACAGAGAATGAAGCAAAGACTGCGGCAGAGACTGAGGAAAAGACTGAGGCAGAGACTAAGGCAGAAGGTGAAGCAGAGACTGAGGCAGAGGCTGAGGCAGAGGCTCAAGCCGAGACTGAGGCAGAGACTGAGGCAGAGGCTGAGGCAGAAACTGAGGTAGAGACTGAGGCAGAGGCTGAGGCAGAGACTGAGGCAGAGACTGAGGCAGAGACTGAGGAAAAGACTGAGGCAGAGACTGAGGCAGAAGCTGAGGCAGAGACGGAGGTAAAGACTGAGACAGAGAATGAAGCAAAGACTGAGGCAGAGACTGAGGCAGAAGCTGAGGAAGAGACTGAGGAAGAGACTGAGGCAGAGACTGAGGCAGAGACTGAGGCAGAGGCTAAGGCAGAGACTGAGGCAAAGACTGAGGCAAAGACTGAGGCAGAGGCTGAGGCAAAGATTGAGGCAGAGGCTGAGGCAGAAGCTGAGGCAGAGACTGAGGCAAAGGCTAAGGCAGAGACTGAGGCAAAGACTGAGGCAGAGACTGAGGCAGAGGCTGAGGCAGAGACTGAGGCAAAGACTGAGGCAGAGACTGAGGCAGAAGCTGAGGCAGAGACTGAGGCAGAGACTGAGGCAGAAGCTGAGGCAGAGACTGAGGAAGAGACTGAGGCAGAGACTGAGGCAGAGACTGAGGCAGAGACTGAGGCAGAGGCTGAGGTAGAGAGTGAGGCAGAGGTTGAGGCAGAGGCTGAGGCAGAGATTGAGGCAGAGGCTGAGGTAGAGACTGAGGCAGAGACTGAGGCAGAGGCTGAGGCAGAGACTGAGGCAGAGACTGAGGCAGAGGCTGAGGTAGAGAGTGAGGCAGAGGCTGAGGCAGAGACTGACGCAGAGACTGAGGCAGAGGCTGAGGCAGAGACTGAGGCAGAGACTGAGGCAGAGACTGAGGCAGAGACTGAGAGAGAGACTGAGGCACAGGCTGAGGAAAAGACTGAGGCAGAGACTGAGGCAGAAGCTGAGGCAGAGACTGAGGCAGAGACTGAGGCACAGGCTGAGGAAAAGACTGAGGCAGAGACTGAGGCAGAGACTGAGGCACAGGCTGAGGAAAAGACTGAGGCAGAGACTGAGGCAAAGACTGAGGCAGAGACTGAGGCAGAGGCTGAGGTAGAGACTGAGGCAGAAGCTGAGGCAGAGACTGAGGCAGAGACTGAGGCAGAGACTGAGGCAGAGGCTGAGGTAGAGACTGAGGCAGAGACTGAGGCAGAGACTGAGGCAGAGACTGAGGCAGAAGCTGAGGCAGAGACTGAGGTAAAGACTGAGGCAAAGACTGAGGCAGAGACTGAGGCAGAGACTGAGGCAAAGACTGAGGCAGAGACTGAGCAAAGACTGAGGCAGAGACTGAGGCAGAGACTGAGGAAGAGACTGAGGCAAAGACTGAGGCAGAGACTGAGGCAAAGACTGAGGCAGAGACTGAGGCAGAGACTAAGGCAGAGGCTGAGGCAGAGACTGAGGCAGAGACTGAGACAGAGACTGAGGCAAAGACTGAGGCAGAGACTGAGGCAGAGGCTGAGGCAGAGACTGAGGCAAAGACTGAGGCAGAGACTGAGGCAGAGGCTGAGGCAGAGACTGAGGCACAGGCTGAGGCAGAAACTGAAGCAAAGACTGAGGCAGAGGCTGAGGCACAGGCTGAGGCAAAGACTGAGGCAGAGACTGAGGCAGAGACTGAGGAAGAGACTGAGGAAGAGACTGAGGCAGAGACTGAGGCACAGACTGAGGCAGAGATTGAGGCAAAGACTGAGGCACAGACTGAGGCAGAGGCTGAGGCACAGACTGAGGCAGAGACTGAGGCACAGACTGAGGCAGAGACTGAGGCAGACACTGAGGCAGAGACTGAGGCAGAGACTGAGGCAGAGACTGAGGCAGAGGCTGAGGCAGAGACTGAGGCAGAGACTGAGGCAAAGACTGAGGCAGAGACTGAGGCAAAGACTGAGGCAGAGACTGAGGCAGAGACTGAGGCAAAGACTGAGGCACAGACTGAGGCAGAAACTGAGGCAGAGACTGAGGATAAGACTGAGGCAGAGACTGAGGCAGAGACTGAGGCAGAGACTGAGGCAGAGGCAAAGACTGAGGCAGAGACTGAGGCAGAGACTGAGGCAGAGACTGAGGCAGAGACTGAGGCAGAGACTGAGGCAGAGACTGAGGCAGAGGCTGAGGCAGAGGACTGAGGCAGAGACTGAGGCAGAGACTGAGGCAGAGACTGAGGCAGAGACTGAGGCAGAGACTGAGGCAGAGACTGAGGCAGAGACTGAGGCAGAGACTGAGGCAGAGACTGAGGCAGAGACTGAGGCAGAGACTGAGGCAGAGACTGAGGCAGAGACTGAGGCAGAGACTGAGGCAGAGGACTGAGGCAGAGACTGAGGCAGAGAGCTGAGGCAGAGACTGAGGCAGAGACTGAGGCAGAGACTGAGGCAGAGACTGAGGCAGAGACTGAGGCAGAGACTGAGGCAGAGACTGAGGCAGAGACTGAGGCAGAGACTGAGGCAGAGACTGAGGCAGAGACTGAGGCAGAGACTGAGGCAGAGACTGAGGCAGAGACTGAGGCAGAGACTGAGGCAGAGACTGAGGCAGAGACTGAGGCAGAGACTGAGGCAGAGACTGAGGCAGAGACTGAGGCAGGGACTGAGGCAGAGGCTGAGGCAGAGACTGAGGCAGAGACTGAGGCAGAGACTGAGGCAGAGACTGAGGCAGAGACTGAGGCAGAGACTGAGGCAGAGACTGAGGCAGAGGACTGAGGCAGAGACTGAGGCAGAGACTGAGGCAGAGACTGAGGCAGAGACTGAGGCAGAGACTGAGGCAGAGACTGAGGCAGAGACTGAGGCAGAGACTGAGGCAGAGACTGAGGCAGAGACTGAGGCAGAGACTGAGGCAGAGACTGAGGCAGAGACTGAGGCAGAGACTGAGGCAGAGACTGAGGCAGAGACTGAGGCAGAGACTGAGGCAGAGACTGAGGCAGAGACTGAGGCAGAGACTGAGGCAGAGACTGAGGCAGAGACTGAGGCAGAGACTGAGGCAGAGACTGAGGCAGAGGCTGAGGCAGAGACTGAGGCAGAGACTGAGGCAGAGACTGAGGCAGAGACTGAGGCAGAGACTGAGGCAGAGACTGAGGCAGAGACTGAGGCAGAGACTGAGGCAGAGACTGAGGCAGAGACTGAGGCAGAGACTGAGGCAGAGACTGAGGCAGAGACTGAGGCAGAGACTGAGGCAGAGACTGAGGCAGAGACTGAGGCAGAGGACTGAGGCAGAGACTGAGGCAGAGACTGAGGCAGAGACTGAGGCAGAGACTGAGGCAGAGACTGAGGCAGAGGCTGAGGCAGAGACTGAGGCAGAGACTGAGGCAGAGGCTGAGGCAGAGACTGAGGCAGAGACTGAGGCAGAGACTGAGGCAGAGACTGAGGCAGAGACTGAGGCAGAGACTGAGGCAGAGACTGAGGCAGAGACTGAGGCAGAGACTGAGGCAGAGACTGAGGCAGAGACTGAGGCAGAGACTGAGGCAGAGACTGAGGCAGAGACTGAGGCAGAGGCTGAGGCAGAGACTGAGGCAGAGGACTGAGGCAGAGACTGAGGCAGAGACTGAGGCAGAGGACTGAGGCAGAGACTGAGGCAGAGACTGAGGCAGAGACTGAGGCAGAGACTGAGGCAGAGACTGAGGCAGAGACTGAGGCAGAGACTGAGGCAGAGACTGAGGCAGAGACTGAGGCAGAGACTGAGGCAGAGACTGAGGCAGAGACTGAGGCAGAGACTGAGGCAGAGACTGAGGCAGAGACTGAGGCAGAGACTGAGGCAGAGACTGAGGCAGAGACTGAGGCAGAGGCTGAGGCAGAGACTGAGGCAGAGACTGAGGCAGAGACTGAGGCAGAGACTGAGGCAGAGACTGAGGCAGAGACTGAGGCAGAGACTGAGGCAGAGACTGAGGCAGAGACTGAGGCAGAGACTGAGGCAGAGACTGAGGCAGAGACTGAGGCAGAGGCTGAGGCAGAGACTGAGGCAGAGACTGAGGCAGAGACTGAGGCAGAGACTGAGGCAGAGACTGAGGCAGAGACTGAGGCAGAGACTGAGGCAGAGACTGAGGCAGAGACTGAGGCAGAGACTGAGGCAGAGACTGAGGCAGAGACTGAGGCAGAGACTGAGGCAGAGACTGAGGCAGAGACTGAGGCAGAGACTGAGGCAGAGGCTGAGGCAGAGACTGAGGCAGAGACTGAGGCAGAGACTGAGGCAGAGACTGAGGCAGAGACTGAGGCAGAGACTGAGGCAGAGACTGAGGCAGAGACTGAGGCAGAGACTGAGGCAGAGACTGAGGCAGAGACTGAGGCAGAGGCTGAGGCAGAGACTGAGGCAGAGACTGAGGCAGAGACTGAGGCAGAGGCTGAGGCAGAGACTGAGGCAGAGACTGAGGCAGAGACTGAGGCAGAGACTGAGGCAGAGACTGAGGCAGAGACTGAGGCAGAGACTGAGGCAGAGACTGAGGCAGAGACTGAGGCAGAGACTGAGGCAGAGACTGAGGCAGAGACTGAGGCAGAGACTGAGGCAGAGACTGAGGCAGAGGCTGAGGCAGAGACTGAGGCAGAGACTGAGGCAGAGACTGAGGCAGAGACTGAGGCAGAGACTGAGGCAGAGACTGAGGCAGAGACTGAGGCAGAGACTGAGGCAGAGACTGAGGCAGAGACTGAGGCAGAGACTGAGGCAGAGACTGAGGCAGAGGCTGAGGCAGAGACTGAGGCAGAGACTGAGGCAGAGACTGAGGCAGAGGCTGAGGCAGAGACTGAGGCAGAGACTGAGGCAGAGACTGAGGCAGAGACTGAGGCAGAGGCTGAGGCAGAGACTGAGGCAGAGACTGAGGCAGAGACTGAGGCAGAGGACTGAGGCAGAGACTGAGGCAGAGGACTGAGGCAGAGACTGAGGCAGAGACTGAGGCAGAGACTGAGGCAGAGACTGAGGCAGAGGCTGAGGCAGAGACTGAGGCAGAGGACTGAGGCAGAGACTGAGGCAGAGACTGAGGCAGAGACTGAGGCAGAGGACTGAGGCAGAGACTGAGGCAGAGACTGAGGCAGAGACTGAGGCAGAGACTGAGGCAGAGACTGAGGCAGAGACTGAGGCAGAGACTGAGGCAGAGACTGAGGCAGAGACTGAGGCAGAGACTGAGGCAGAGACTGAGGCAGAGACTGAGGCAGAGACTGAGGCAGAGACTGAGGCAGAGGACTGAGGCAGAGACTGAGGCAGAGACTGAGGCAGAGACTGAGGCAGAGACTGAGGCAGAGACTGAGGCAGAGACTGAGGCAGAGACTGAGGCAGAGACTGAGGCAGAGACTGAGGCAGAGACTGAGGCAGAGACTGAGGCAGAGACTGAGGCAGAGGCTGAGGCAGAGACTGAGGCAGAGGCTGAGGCAGAGACTGAGGCAGAGACTGAGGCAGAGACTGAGGCAGAGACTGAGGCAGAGACTGAGGCAGAGACTGAGGCAGAGGCTGAGGCAGAGACTGAGGCAGAGACTGAGGCAGAGACTGAGGCAGAGGCTGAGGCAGAGACTGAGGCAGAGGCTGAGGCAGAGACTGAGGCAGAGACTGAGGCAGAGACTGAGGCAGAGACTGAGGCAGAGACTGAGGCAGAGACTGAGGCAGAGACTGAGGCAGAGACTGAGGCAGAGACTGAGGCAGAGACTGAGGCAGAGACTGAGGCAGAGACTGAGGCAGAGACTGAGGCAGAGACTGAGGCAGAGACTGAGGCAGAGACTGAGGCAGAGACTGAGGCAGAGACTGAGGCAGAGACTGAGGCAGAGACTGAGGCAGAGACTGAGGCAGAGACTGAGGCAGAGACTGAGGCAGAGACTGAGGCAGAGACTGAGGCAGAGGCTGAGGCAGAGACTGAGGCAGAGACTGAGGCAGAGACTGAGGCAGAGACTGAGGCAGAGACTGAGGCAGAGACTGAGGCAGAGACTGAGGCAGAGACTGAGGCAGAGACTGAGGCAGAGACTGAGGCAGAGACTGAGGCAGAGACTGAGGCAGAGACTGAGGCAGAGACTGAGGCAGAGACTGAGGCAGAGACTGAGGCAGAGACTGAGGCAGAGACTGAGGCAGAGACTGAGGCAGAGGCTGAGGCAGAGACTGAGGCAGAGACTGAGGCAGAGACTGAGGCAGAGACTGAGGCAGAGACTGAGGCAGAGACTGAGGCAGAGGACTGAGGCAGAGACTGAGGCAGAGACTGAGGCAGAGACTGAGGCAGAGACTGAGGCAGAGACTGAGGCAGAGACTGAGGCAGAGACTGAGGCAGAGACTGAGGCAGAGACTGAGGCAGAGACTGAGGCAGAGACTGAGGCAGAGACTGAGGCAGAGACTGAGGCAGAGGACTGAGGCAGAGACTGAGGCAGAGACTGAGGCAGAGACTGAGGCAGAGACTGAGGCAGAGGCTGAGGCAGAGACTGAGGCAGAGACTGAGGCAGAGACTGAGGCAGAGACTGAGGCAGAGACTGAGGCAGAGACTGAGGCAGAGACTGAGGCAGAGACTGAGGCAGAGACTGAGGCAGAGACTGAGGCAGAGACTGAGGCAGAGACTGAGGCAGAGACTGAGGCAGAGGCTGAGGCAGAGACTGAGGCAGAGACTGAGGCAGAGACTGAGGCAGAGACTGAGGCAGAGACTGAGGCAGAGACTGAGGCAGAGACTGAGGCAGAGACTGAGGCAGAGACTGAGGCAGAGACTGAGGCAGAGACTGAGGCAGAGACTGAGGCAGAGACTGAGGCAGAGACTGAGGCAGAGACTGAGGCAGAGACTGAGGCAGAGACTGAGGCAGAGGCTGAGGCAGAGGACTGAGGCAGAGACTGAGGCAGAGACTGAGGCAGAGACTGAGGCAGAGACTGAGGCAGAGGCTGAGGCAGAGACTGAGGCAGAGACTGAGGCAGAGACTGAGGCAGAGACTGAGGCAGAGACTGAGGCAGAGACTGAGGCAGAGACTGAGGCAGAGACTGAGGCAGAGACTGAGGCAGAGACTGAGGCAGAGGCTGAGGCAGAGACTGAGGCAGAGACTGAGGCAGAGACTGAGGCAGAGACTGAGGCAGAGACTGAGGCAGAGACTGAGGCAGAGACTGAGGCAGAGACTGAGGCAGAGACTGAGGCAGAGACTGAGGCAGAGACTGAGGCAGAGACTGAGGCAGAGACTGAGGCAGAGGCTGAGGCAGAGACTGAGGCAGAGACTGAGGCAGAGACTGAGGCAGAGACTGAGGCAGAGACTGAGGCAGAGGACTGAGGCAGAGACTGAGGCAGAGACTGAGGCAGAGACTGAGGCAGAGACTGAGGCAGAGACTGAGGCAGAGACTGAGGCAGAGACTGAGGCAGAGGACTGAGGCAGAGACTGAGGCAGAGACTGAGGCAGAGACTGAGGCAGAGACTGAGGCAGAGACTGAGGCAGAGACTGAGGCAGAGACTGAGGCAGAGACTGAGGCAGAGACTGAGGCAGAGACTGAGGCAGAGACTGAGGCAGAGACTGAGGCAGAGACTGAGGCAGAGGCTGAGGCAGAGACTGAGGCAGAGACTGAGGCAGAGACTGAGGCAGAGACTGAGGCAGAGACTGAGGCAGAGACTGAGGCAGAGACTGAGGCAGAGACTGAGGCAGAGACTGAGGCAGAGACTGAGGCAGAGACTGAGGCAGAGACTGAGGCAGAGACTGAGGCAGAGACTGAGGCAGAGACTGAGGCAGAGACTGAGGCAGAGACTGAGGCAGAGACTGAGGCAGAGACTGAGGCAGAGACTGAGGCAGAGACTGAGGCAGAGGACTGAGGCAGAGACTGAGGCAGAGACTGAGGCAGAGACTGAGGCAGAGACTGAGGCAGAGACTGAGGCAAGGACTGAGGCAGAGACTGAGGCAGAGACTGAGGCAGAGACTGAGGCAGAGACTGAGGCAGAGACTGAGGCAGAGACTGAGGCAGAGACTGAGGCAGAGACTGAGGCAGAGACTGAGGCAGAGACTGAGGCAGAGACTGAGGCAGAGACTGAGGCAGAGGCTGAGGCAGAGACTGAGGCAGAGACTGAGGCAGAGACTGAGGCAGAGACTGAGGCAGAGACTGAGGCAGAGACTGAGGCAGAGACTGAGGCAGAGACTGAGGCAGAGACTGAGGCAGAGACTGAGGCAGAGACTGAGGCAGAGACTGAGGCAGAGACTGAGGCAAGGACTGAGGCAGAGACTGAGGCAGAGACTGAGGCAGAGACTGAGGCAGAGACTGAGGCAGAGACTGAGGCAGAGACTGAGGCAGAGACTGAGGCAGAGACTGAGGCAGAGACTGAGGCAGAGACTGAGGCAGAGACTGAGGCAGAGACTGAGGCAGAGACTGAGGCAGAGACTGAGGCAGAGACTGAGGCAGAGGCTGAGGCAGAGACTGAGGCAGAGACTGAGGCAGAGACTGAGGCAGAGACTGAGGCAGAGACTGAGGCAGAGACTGAGGCAGAGACTGAGGCAGAGACTGAGGCAGAGACTGAGGCAGAGACTGAGGCAGAGACTGAGGCAGAGACTGAGGCAGAGACTGAGGCAGAGACTGAGGCAGAGACTGAGGCAGAGACTGAGGCAGAGGCTGAGGCAGAGACTGAGGCAGAGACTGAGGCAGAGACTGAGGCAGAGACTGAGGCAGAGACTGAGGCAGAGACTGAGGCAGAGACTGAGGCAGAGACTGAGGCAGAGGCTGAGGCAGAGGCTGAGGCAGAGACTGAGGCAGAGACTGAGGCAGAGGCTGAGGCAGAGACTGAGGCAGAGACTGAGGCAGAGACTGAGGCAGAGACTGAGGCAGAGGACTGAGGCAGAGACTGAGGCAGAGGCTGAGGCAGAGACTGAGGCAGAGACTGAGGCAGAGGCTGAGGCAGAGACTGAGGCAGAGACTGAGGCAGAGACTGAGGCAGAGACTGAGGCAGAGGACTGAGGCAGAGACTGAGGCAGAGACTGAGGCAGAGACTGAGGCAGAGACTGAGGCAGAGACTGAGGCAGAGACTGAGGCAGAGACTGAGGCAGAGACTGAGGCAGAGACTGAGGCAGAGACTGAGGCAGAGACTGAGGCAGAGACTGAGGCAGAGGACTGAGGCAGAGACTGAGGCAGAGACTGAGGCAGAGGACTGAGGCAGAGACTGAGGCAGAGACTGAGGCAGAGACTGAGGCAGAGACTGAGGCAGAGACTGAGGCAGAGACTGAGGCAGAGACTGAGGCAGAGACTGAGGCAGAGACTGAGGCAGAGACTGAGGCAGAGACTGAGGCAGAGACTGAGGCAGAGACTGAGGCAGAGACTGAGGCAGAGACTGAGGCAGAGACTGAGGCAGAGACTGAGGCAGAGACTGAGGCAGAGACTGAGGCAGAGACTGAGGCAGAGACTGAGGCAGAGACTGAGGCAGAGGACTGAGGCAGAGACTGAGGCAGAGACTGAGGCAGAGACTGAGGCAGAGACTGAGGCAGAGACTGAGGCAGAGACTGAGGCAGAGACTGAGGCAGAGACTGAGGCAGAGGCTGAGGCAGAGACTGAGGCAGAGACTGAGGCAGAGACTGAGGCAGAGACTGAGGCAGAGACTGAGGCAGAGGCTGAGGCAGAGACTGAGGCAGAGACTGAGGCAGAGACTGAGGCAGAGACTGAGGCAGAGACTGAGGCAGAGACTGAGGCAGAGACTGAGGCAGAGACTGAGGCAGAGACTGAGGCAGAGACTGAGGCAGAGACTGAGGCAGAGACTGAGGCAGAGACTGAGGCAGAGGCTGAGGCAGAGACTGAGGCAGAGACTGAGGCAGAGACTGAGGCAGAGACTGAGGCAGAGGCTGAGGCAGAGACTGAGGCAGAGGACTGAGGCAGAGACTGAGGCAGAGACTGAGGCAGAGACTGAGGCAGAGACTGAGGCAGAGGCTGAGGCAGAGACTGAGGCAGAGACTGAGGCAGAGGACTGAGGCAGAGACTGAGGCAGAGACTGAGGCAGAGACTGAGGCAGAGACTGAGGCAGAGACTGAGGCAGAGACTGAGGCAGAGACTGAGGCAGAGACTGAGGCAGAGACTGAGGCAGAGGACTGAGGCAGAGACTGAGGCAGAGACTGAGGCAGAGACTGAGGCAGAGACTGAGGCAGAGACTGAGGCAGAGACTGAGGCAGAGACTGAGGCAGAGACTGAGGCAGAGGCTGAGGCAGAGACTGAGGCAGAGACTGAGGCAGAGACTGAGGCAGAGACTGAGGCAGAGACTGAGGCAGAGACTGAGGCAGAGGCTGAGGCAGAGACTGAGGCAGAGACTGAGGCAGAGACTGAGGCAGAGGCTGAGGCAGAGACTGAGGCAGAGACTGAGGCAGAGGACTGAGGCAGAGACTGAGGCAGAGACTGAGGCAGAGGATGAGGCAGAGACTGAGGCAGAGACTGAGGCAGAGACTGAGGCAGAGACTGAGGCAGAGACTGAGGCAGAGACTGAGGCAGAGACTGAGGCAGAGACTGAGGCAGAGACTGAGGCAGAGGACTGAGGCAGAGACTGAGGCAGAGACTGAGGCAGAGACTGAGGCAGAGACTGAGGCAGAGGCTGAGGCAGAGACTGAGGCAGAGACTGAGGCAGAGGCTGAGGCAGAGACTGAGGCAGAGACTGAGGCAGAGACTGAGGCAGAGGACTGAGGCAGAGACTGAGGCAGAGACTGAGGCAGAGACTGAGGCAGAGACTGAGGCAGAGACTGAGGCAGAGACTGAGGCAGAGGCTGAGGCAGAGACTGAGGCAGAGACTGAGGCAGAGACTGAGGCAGAGACTGAGGCAGAGACTGAGGCAGAGACTGAGGCAGAGACTGAGGCAGAGACTGAGGCAGAGACTGAGGCAGAGACTGAGGCAGAGACTGAGGCAGAGACTGAGGCAGAGACTGAGGCAGAGACTGAGGCAGAGACTGAGGCAGAGACTGAGGCAGAGACTGAGGCAGAGACTGAGGCAGAGACTGAGGCAGAGACTGAGGCAGAGGCTGAGGCAGAGACTGAGGCAGAGACTGAGGCAGAGACTGAGGCAGAGACTGAGGCAGAGGACTGAGGCAGAGACTGAGGCAGAGACTGAGGCAGAGACTGAGGCAGAGACTGAGGCAGAGACTGAGGCAGAGACTGAGGCAGAGGCTGAGGCAGAGACTGAGGCAGAGACTGAGGCAGAGGCTGAGGCAGAGACTGAGGCAGAGACTGAGGCAGAGACTGAGGCAGAGACTGAGGCAGAGACTGAGGCAGAGACTGAGGCAGAGACTGAGGCAGAGACTGAGGCAGAGGACTGAGGCAGAGACTGAGGCAGAGACTGAGGCAGAGACTGAGGCAGAGACTGAGGCAGAGGCTGAGGCAGAGACTGAGGCAGAGACTGAGGCAGAGACTGAGGCAGAGACTGAGGCAGAGACTGAGGCAGAGACTGAGGCAGAGACTGAGGCAGAGACTGAGGCAGAGACTGAGGCAGAGACTGAGGCAGAGACTGAGGCAGGGACTGAGGCAGAGACTGAGGCAGAGACTGAGGCAGAGACTGAGGCAGAGACTGAGGCAGAGACTGAGGCAGAGACTGAGGCAGAGACTGAGGCAGAGACTGAGGCAGAGACTGAGGCAGAGACTGAGGCAGAGACTGAGGCAGAGACTGAGGCAGAGACTGAGGCAGAGACTGAGGCAGAGACTGAGGCAGAGACTGAGGCAGAGACTGAGGCAGAGACTGAGGCAGAGACTGAGGCAGAGGCTGAGGCAGAGACTGAGGCAGAGACTGAGGCAGAGACTGAGGCAGAGGCTGAGGCAGAGACTGAGGCAGAGACTGAGGCAGAGACTGAGGCAGAGACTGAGGCAGAGACTGAGGCAGAGACTGAGGCAGAGACTGAGGCAGAGACTGAGGCAGAGACTGAGGCAGAGACTGAGGCAGAGACTGAGGCAGAGACTGAGGCAGAGACTGAGGCAGAGACTGAGGCAGAGGACTGAGGCAGAGACTGAGGCAGAGACTGAGGCAGAGACTGAGGCAGAGGCTGAGGCAGAGACTGAGGCAGAGACTGAGGCAGAGACTGAGGCAGAGGCTGAGGCAGAGGATGAGGCAGAGAC
Organism: Bostrychus sinensis; assembly: GCA_020698575.1. NCBI lineage: Eukaryota > Metazoa > Chordata > Actinopteri > Gobiiformes > Eleotridae > Bostrychus > Bostrychus sinensis. The sequence continues at coordinate 1,797,643 of CM036247.1, forward strand.
TGAGGCAGAGACTGAGGCAGAGACTGAGGCAGAGACTGAGGCAGAGGCTGAGGCAGAGACTGAGGCAGAGACTGAGGCAGAGACTGAGGCAGAGACTGAGGCAGAGACTGAGGCAGAGACTGAGGCAGAGACTGAGGCAGAGACTGAGGCAGAGACTGAGGCAGAGACTGAGGCAGAGGCTGAGGCAGAGACTGAGGCAGAGACTGAGGCAGAGACTGAGGCAGAGACTGAGGCAGAGGACTGAGGCAGAGACTGAGGCAGAGACTGAGGCAGAGACTGAGGCAGAGACTGAGGCAGAGACTGAGGCAGAGACTGAGGCAGAGACTGAGGCAGAGACTGAGGCAGAGGCTGAGGCAGAGACTGAGGCAGAGACTGAGGCAGAGACTGAGGCAGAGACTGAGGCAGAGACTGAGGCAGAGGCTGAGGCAGAGGACTGAGGCAGAGACTGAGGCAGAGACTGAGGCAGAGACTGAGGCAGAGGACTGAGGCAGAGACTGAGGCAGAGACTGAGGCAGAGACTGAGGCAGGGACTGAGGCAGAGACTGAGGCAGAGGCTGAGGCAGAGACTGAGGCAGAGACTGAGGCAGAGACTGAGGCAGAGACTGAGGCAGAGACTGAGGCAGAGACTGAGGCAGAGACTGAGGCAGAGACTGAGGCAGAGACTGAGGCAGAGACTGAGGCAGAGACTGAGGCAGAGACTGAGGCAGAGACTGAGGCAGAGACTGAGGCAGAGACTGAGGCAGAGACTGAGGCAGAGACTGAGGCAGAGACTGAGGCAGAGGCTGAGGCAGAGACTGAGGCAGAGACTGAGGCAGAGACTGAGGCAGAGACTGAGGCAGAGACTGAGGCAGAGACTGAGGCAGAGACTGAGGCAGAGACTGAGGCAGAGACTGAGGCAGAGACTGAGGCAGAGACTGAGGCAGAGACTGAGGCAAGGACTGAGGCAGAGACTGAGGCAGAGACTGAGGCAGAGACTGAGGCAGAGACTGAGGCAGAGACTGAGGCAGAGACTGAGGCAGAGACTGAGGCAGAGACTGAGGCAGAGGACTGAGGCAGAGACTGAGGCAGAGACTGAGGCAGAGACTGAGGCAGGGACTGAGGCAGAGACTGAGGCAGAGGCTGAGGCAGAGACTGAGGCAGAGACTGAGGCAGAGACTGAGGCAGAGACTGAGGCAGAGACTGAGGCAGAGACTGAGGCAGAGACTGAGGCAGAGACTGAGGCAGAGACTGAGGCAGGGACTGAGGCAGAGACTGAGGCAGAGACTGAGGCAGAGACTGAGGCAGAGGCTGAGGCAGAGACTGAGGCAGAGACTGAGGCAGAGACTGAGGCAGAGACTGAGGCAGAGACTGAGGCAGAGACTGAGGCAGAGACTGAGGCAGAGACTGAGGCAGAGACTGAGGCAGAGACTGAGGCAGAGACTGAGGCAGAGACTGAGGCAGAGACTGAGGCAGAGACTGAGGCAGGGACTGAGGCAGGGACTGAGGCAGAGACTGAGGCAGAGACTGAGGCAGAGACTGAGGCAGAGACTGAGGCAGAGACTGAGGCAGAGACTGAGGCAGAGACTGAGGCAGAGACTGAGGCAGAGACTGAGGCAGAGACTGAGGCAGAGACTGAGGCAGAGACTGAGGCAGAGACTGAGGCAGAGACTGAGGCAGAGGCTGAGGCAGAGACTGAGGCAGAGGACTGAGGCAGAGACTGAGGCAGAGGACTGAGGCAGAGACTGAGGCAGAGACTGAGGCAGAGACTGAGGCAGAGACTGAGGCAGAGAGTGAGGCAGAGACTGAGGCAGAGACTGAGGCAGAGACTGAGGCAGAGACTGAGGCAGAGACTGAGGCAGAGACTGAGGCAGAGGCTGAGGCAGAGACTGAGGCAGAGACTGAGGCAGAGACTGAGGCAGAGACTGAGGCAGAGGCTGAGGCAGAGACTGAGGCAGAGACTGAGGCAGAGACTGAGGCAGAGGCTGAGGCAGAGACTGAGGCAGAGACTGAGGCAGAGACTGAGGCAGAGGACTGAGGCAGAGGACTGAGGCAGAGACTGAGGCAGAGACTGAGGCAGAGACTGAGGCAGAGGACTGAGGCAGAGACTGAGGCAGAGACTGAGGCAGAGACTGAGGCAGAGACTGAGGCAGAGACTGAGGCAGAGGACTGAGGCAGAGACTGAGGCAGAGACTGAGGCAGAGACTGAGGCAGAGACTGAGGCAGAGACTGAGGCAGAGACTGAGGCAGAGACTGAGGCAGAGACTGAGGCAGAGGACTGAGGCAGAGACTGAGGCAGAGACTGAGGCAGAGACTGAGGCAGAGACTGAGGCAGAGACTGAGGCAGAGACTGAGGCAGAGACTGAGGCAAGGACTGAGGCAGAGACTGAGGCAGAGACTGAGGCAGAGACTGAGGCAAGGACTGAGGCAGAGACTGAGGCAGAGACTGAGGCAGAGACTGAGGCAGAGACTGAGGCAGAGACTGAGGCAGAGGACTGAGGCAGAGACTGAGGCAGAGACTGAGGCAGAGACTGAGGCAGAGACTGAGGCAGAGACTGAGGCAGAGACTGAGGCAGAGACTGAGGCAGAGACTGAGGCAGAGACTGAGGCAGAGACTGAGGCAGAGACTGAGGCAGAGACTGAGGCAGAGACTGAGGCAGAGACTGAGGCAGAGACTGAGGCAGAGACTGAGGCAGAGACTGAGGCAGAGACTGAGGCAGAGACTGAGGCAGAGACTGAGGCAGGGACTGAGGCAGAGACTGAGGCAGAGACTGAGGCAGAGGCTGAGGCAGAGACTGAGGCAGAGGACTGAGGCAGAGACTGAGGCAGAGACTGAGGCAGAGGCTGAGGCAGAGACTGAGGCAGAGACTGAGGCAGAGACTGAGGCAGAGACTGAGGCAGAGACTGAGGCAGAGGCTGAGGCAGAGGATGAGGCAGAGACTGAGGCAGAGACTGAGGCAGAGGACTGAGGCAGAGGACTGAGGCAGAGACTGAGGCAGGGACTGAGGCAGAGACTGAGGCAGAGGCTGAGGCAGAGACTGAGGCAGAGACTGAGGCAGAGACTGAGGCAGAGACTGAGGCAGAGACTGAGGCAGAGACTGAGGCAGAGACTGAGGCAGAGGACTGAGGCAGAGACTGAGGCAGAGACTGAGGCAGAGACTGAGGCAGAGACTGAGGCAGAGACTGAGGCAGGGACTGAGGCAGAGACTGAGGCAGAGACTGAGGCAGAGGCTGAGGCAGAGACTGAGGCAGGGACTGAGGCAGAGACTGAGGCAGAGGCTGAGGCAGAGACTGAGGCAGAGACTGAGGCAGAGACTGAGGCAGAGACTGAGGCAGAGACTGAGGCAGAGACTGAGGCAGAGGCTGAGGCAGAGACTGAGGCAGAGACTGAGGCAGAGACTGAGGCAGAGACTGAGGCAGAGGACTGAGGCAGAGACTGAGGCAGAGACTGAGGCAGAGGCTGAGGCAGAGACTGAGGCAGAGGACTGAGGCAGAGACTGAGGCAGAGACTGAGGCAGAGACTGAGGCAGAGACTGAGGCAGAGACTGAGGCAGAGACTGAGGCAGAGACTGAGGCAGAGACTGAGGCAGAGACTGAGGCAGAGACTGAGGCAGAGACTGAGGCAGAGACTGAGGCAGAGACCGAGGCAGAGACCGAGGCAAAGACTGAGGCAGAGACTGAGGCAGAGACTGAGGCAGAGACTGAGGCTGAGGCAGAGACTGAGGCAGAGACTGAGGCAGAGACTGAGGCAGAGACCGAGGCAAAGACTGAGGCAGAGACTGAGGAAGAGACTGAGGCAAAGACTGAAGCAGAGACTGAGGCAAAGACTGAGGCAGAGACGGAGGCAGAGACTGAGGCAAAGACTGAGGCAAAGACTGAGGCAGAGACTGAGGTAGAGACTGAGGCAAAGACTGAAGCAGAGTCTGAGGCACAGACTGAGGCAGAGACTGAGGCAGAGACTGAGGCAGAGACTGAGGCAGAGACTGAAGCAGAGACTGAGGCAAAGACTGAGGCAGAGACGCAGGCAGAGACTGAGGCAAAGACTGAGGCAAAGACTGAGGCAGAGACTGAGGCAGAGACTGAGGCAAAGACTGAAGCAGAGTAAGTTAAATTCACTACATTTCACAAAAATGTAAGTTCCTGTATTTACAAGTCAAAACTTCAAATCAAAACTTAACACAGACTAAACCAGGAATAAAACAAAGCTAAGCTGTGACTAAATTAATTAAATTACCACTAAAACTGGACTTTTTAAACATTTTTATTTAGTCACAACACATGTTCTTTTAAGGCTCTGGTGGAAAATGATTCTTCAGTGTAAATCTCTGTCAGATGGAGACCACAGCGTTATTGCGATATATTTAGATTCTTGCGATACAGATATTGCGTTTGATGATATTGCAATAATAATTTTGCGACATATTGTGCAGCCCTAGTTAAAAGTAAAAGAATTATTGAGTGGAAAGTTGTCAGAGTAGATACTGAGATATCTGTAGAATATGGGACAGTCACACTCAGGAGTTTGTAAAGGTGGGAGCTGATACATCACACAAAGCAAAGATAATCAGTAGATTTAAAGTCTGAGCAGTGTTTGTGTTTGTCTCACTGCAGAATCGAGAGTAGAGGAAGCAGCGGGGGAGGGGCAGGGCTTTATGGGAGTTGTAGTCCGAGTCTCACACAGGCTAAATACCGTCAGGGGGTAAATAAAAGTGAGAAGGAGTGATCTCGCAGGCTTTGGGTTTGACAAAGAATGTGATCATCTCAAAGCAGACGCTGCACTGAAGTAAGTCACATCTGACTATGGGCTCATCCTGAGATAGAACAGAACACTAGAGGGACCTGCCCACCGCTGCAGGGGCGATTCCGGCCGCCATCTTTTGACTGTAAGCTAACAATGATGCTAAAGTGTTATTAGCATGTTAGCACAGCCAAACGTTCTGTTATGATATCTCCCCGACACATATTTAATCTAATCTGGATTTTAAACGGTTCCACAGTGGTTCAGATGGTCTGTGGGTCCAGTTTCTTGTCGGTCCTGTGTCTGATAAAGTGACTGATAATCGCACAATGGTGTGTTGTGTAAAGGCAGTCCGCTGGGCGCAGGGTTGTGTGCTGAGAGCGTCCTGTAACATGGACGCGGCAAGGGGGGTGCTGACTCCAGCACTCCCAAGTGTTGGGGACGTTGTAACTGCAACTCCAAAAGGTTTACAACAATAAATAATATTTTATTAAACATTTTCAGATGAAATGCGTTCTCTTCATTAGTTATAAATATTGTAATTTACCAACGCTGTTTAAAACTGTGTTGTTGCTGAGCTATTGAAGCATTTTAATGTTCTCTGGCTTCCAAAAGACAATGGGCCGGATCGTCCGCTCTTTCAGGGCGCCAGGCGCGGCTGACATACAGGAGTATGGAACAGTTTATATCTTTTTTCCCCTTTGCTTTTTTGCACGACGGAAAAGCACAACAGTGCGTGTAAATAGCACGCCAGATTTAGTGCCATTTTGCTGCCATCTCAGCGCATTTTTCACTTTTTGCGTCTCTCATTTGAATCACTTTCTGATCCGCGTTAAATGGCACGCCTCATATGTCACATCAGCAATAGAAATATATGGGGACAGAGGCTTGACAGAGATCATGCTGCACTAGGGTCATACTCAAAAACAAGTCCAAAAACTGGCTCACATGAAAGGGTACTGAGTGAAAAGCGTGCAAGTTGCTATAGCAATAGCATGTCCTGTCTGAGACAGGACAGTAGTCAGTGGAGCAGCGTGCACCGCTCACCTGTCTGCAGCTGTGACAGGAGCCCCGCCCCTCACCTGTCTGCAGCTGTGACAGGAGCCCCGCCCCTCACCTGTCTGCAGCTGTGACAGGAGCCCCGCCCCTCACCTGTCAGCCACGCACAAAGCTATGCTGCCTGGGTCCAGACGGTGAGCAAGAACTCAATTCAATTGCCCCTCCTCGGTGCTTTTGGCTCTGTCTCTAACCCAGCGCTAACTCTTTACAGCCTCTCTCCTCCTGTTCCCGGCTCAGCAAACGGAGCTCTGTGGGAGACTAACTCGTTTCTCATTGGCTCTTTTGCGCTTGTCCCGCCTTCCCCGCGCTCTCATTGGCTCCTCTGACGCTTGTCCCGCCTCCCCCGCGCTCTCATTGGTTGTCTCAGTTTCATGAACGCGTGTGTTGTGAACGCGCCTCAGCAGCGCCAGATTCAGACAGAAAACAAATGACATCAGCAGAAGACAATAACACAGCTGTAGAGCTTTATAAAAATACAATAAAGCAGGAGTTGGACACAGATACCAGAGGAGTATGAGCTACAGCAGGAGAGGAGCTCACAGAGGAGTTAGAGACACTGAGCTAAAATGTAAGTAGGCGCGGTCGGTGACGTGAGTCTGGTGTGTTCCGCATCATCGGACGTAGGAGACAGTTGGACGTAACGTTAGTTCTGGCCGATTAGTGATTGGCTGTGTCCCGTTCAAAATTTGTCAAACAGCTCGAGTTTAACATTACAATATAAGGAACTTTTGTTCTACTTCTACTTCTTTATGTTTCCCACATCTGTGACGCTAGCAGTTAGCTTATCTTTGCTTTAGCCTCAAGCTAATGTGCTGCAGTTAGTTTACCTTAGCTTTAGCCTTGTGCAGATATATAATCTTCCAATGAGGCAAATAGCTGCAATAATCCAGTCCCTTTTATTCATTACTGTGATCAGAGTTTAGTCTAGTGTATAATTATTATTACTGATAAATACTTGAGTTAAACTCATGTGTGTTGGAGTTTTATTCACTAGAGTTTAAATAACCGCAGAGTTTAGTGACTTCTTCTTTTGCTTTTAATTGCGGTTGGCAGCGGAGAGGTGCACGCCACTTACTGGACTGGAGTGTGAACAGGAGATAAACAGCAAAAAAAAAAAAAAAAAAAAAAAAAAAAAGAGGGAGTCAAGTAAGTACTATATAATAGATGATAAACTATATTCTATCAATTAAACCTGTTATTGTTAAGTAATGAACAATGACTTTCCAAAGTTTCTGTGAAGGGGCTCCTAAGAGATTTGTAATAGTTAAGTCGTGTCTGTTGTTCCTACACCATGCCACTAAGTCTGCCCTCTCTCTCTCAGACTTGCTGCAGTAAATGATCACATGTTCAACAGTTTCTGGGTTGTGACAGTGGTTGCATAGTCCAGTGGTGTGCCTGTGTACTTTATGGAGGGAATAGTTTAATCCAGTATGGCCTATTCTTAAACGGGTGTAAGCTCTCTCTTCCCTTGGGCTCCCGCCTACAGTACTGCGCAGGCCAATGTGTTGTTGAATTCTGTAAAGGTGCCTACCAGTGTCTGAGATGTCCCAGTATTCCTGACAACTTTTTCGTATGTTAATGATGGTTTTAACCTCAGATTTACTTATTGGAATAGTGGTGTCAATTGAGGGTAGCTTAAGCGAGTTCTTGGCCAGCATGTCCACTATGTCGTTACCTTCCACGCCAATATGGGCAGGAACCCAAAGAAAGGAGGAGTTCAGGCCTTTGATGTGAAGTGCAAGGACTAAACCAAAGATTGAGTGAATAAGATCCTGCCTACAATCAGATTTTCCAGACTTGACGCTTTGTAATGCTGACAGACTGTCTGATGCTATTACTATGCTTTGATTTTGTGTTTGTTTCTGCCCATTGTAGTGCCAGCTGTATTGCAACTAATTCTGTTGTGAAGACTGAAAGATGGTCTGTCAGTCTCCTTTTGACTGCTACCTCGAGGTGAGGGATGAAAAAAGCAGCACCAGTGCGCCCACTCTCAGGGTCTTTTGAGCCGTCTGCAAATATAAACAGTTTATCAAAATGCTGATTAATTTGCTCTTGAACAAGAAATTGAGGTGACTTTTTAGATTTTCCTTTAAGCTTCTGGTGTAGGCTAGTATCTACTGAAGCCAAGATGAATTTCCACGGGGGAATGGTTGATAACGGCACAGTGGGGCTTAAGTTAAGCTCACACAGGCCAGCAAGTTGTGCTTTTGCATTTGCTATCCAACCAAAGCTGTGGTAGTCAGTTTTATAATGGTCCCAACATTCTTTGATAATTTCTTTCGCAGGGTGAGCCCCGCCATGACCTTGCACATTCACCCAGTAGGCCAACATGAGTTTCAGCCGTCGGAGTTGGAGTGGCATCTCCCCTAATTCAACCTGCATTGCAGAGACAGGTGACGTCCTGAAAGCCCTGCTACAGATACGAAGGGCTTGGGCCTGCTCTACATCAAGCTTCTTGAGGTTTGTTTCGGCTGCAGACATGTTGGCAATACAACCGTAATCCAGTGTAGCTCTCATAATGGCCCAGTAGATGTTTAAAAGAGACTTTCTATTTGCTCCCCAGTCCTGCCCTGTTAAGCACCGCAACAAATTATTCACTTTTTTACATTTATTCTTAATTCTTTCTAGGTGTTGCTTCCAAGTGAGCCTTTCATCAAAAATGACTCCCAGACACCTAACTTCTTTGACCTGTTCAAGCTCCTGTCCATAAAGTTTCAGGGATATTTCCTTGTGACGGCTATAAAAGCAAATTGTCTGGGACTTTGCCACAGACAATTTAAATCCCCAGTTAAGGGTCCACTGCTCCACTTGCTTTATTTCCTTTTGCATTTTCTTCTGGATAAACTGCAGATTCCTTCCTCTCACCCACAATGCACCATCATCTGCATAAAGTGACCTGCCAGTTGAGCCATCAACCTCCTCAAAAATATCATTATTCATAACATTGAACAAGATAGGACTACACACACTGCCCTGTGGAATTCCATTCTCTACAGTATATACATCAGAATATTCTGTACCTACCCTTACTTGAATTTGTCGGCCAAACAAGAAGCTCCTCACCCAATTGAACATCTTCCCTCCTACACCAAGCTTGCAAATCTTAATGAGAAGACCCTCCTTCCAAACCATATCTTAGGCCTTTTCAACGTCAAAGAACACTGCAATAATATTTTCTTTGTTAGTTTTGGCTTTTTGGATTTCTGACTCTAGGCATAATACAGAATCCATAGTGTTTCTGCCTTTGAGTGTTCCACTCATTCGCCTAATCACCCCCCAGACCTCTGTTAATCGGGTTTCTCTCCCAATTTTAGAGCAAAACTGCCTCCAATATACTCGCTTAGCTGTTCTTATTGTCCTGCGAACAACTGTTTGGGCTCTCTTATACTCAACTAGAGACTCTATATGGTGTTGAGACTTTAATTTCCTAAATGCTTTGTTTCTAGTTTTAATGGCTACATCACAGGTATCATTCCACCATGGTAAACACTTCCTGCTGCTGTTTCCTTTGGTCTTTGGAATGGTCTCCTTTGCTGTTAAGACAAAAGCTGAAACAATTGCTGTGTTCAATCCCTCCACATCTGACAGTTGTTCTGTAAGTACAGCTGTAAGAGCATCTGTTTTATTTTGAAAGGCCTCCCAGTCTGCATTTCTCAATTTCCATCTCTGAATCCTTGTCCCTTTATCCTGGCATACTTCTATGCCGACTTTAATGCATATGGGATAATGGTCACTTCCCAGCGATGACTGATTAAGAACTTCCCATTGGCTGATGCCTGCCGTCTCACTTGAGATTAACGTAAGGTCTATTGCATTTTCTGTGTTGTTTGTAGCATTATAGCGAGTACCTTTTCCATCGTTCATACAAACCAGGCCTTTTTGATCAATAAATTCCTCCATCACTAACCCATTTTTACCTGTATTTCTACTACCCCATAGTGCACTGTGTGCGTTAAAGTCTCCACACCAAATAGTTTTCCCCTGTGTGCTCTCATCTACATTATTTAACAAATTATTAGTTAAGTTATTGCACGGATTGTAGAAATTGACTATTATTAGGCTATCATTACCTGACCAAATTTTGACAGAAATTGCCTCTTGATATTTATTTATGTTCACAATAGAGTAATTGATTCCATTTTGTATAAATGTAGCTACACCGCCACCTTTACCTTGTTCTCTGTCATTTCTTACAGAAGTGTAGCCTTGGATGACAAAATCCCATTGTGGCTGTAGCCACGTCTCCTGTATGCATATGATTTGAGGCTTACTATGTAAGGTAGAAATAAATTGCTTGAATTCCTGGCCATTAGCGATGAGGCTTCTGGCATTCCATTGCAGTATAATTATTGCCATCAGAAGCCACCAGTGCATGACTGTGAGTTGAGGGGTCCCTTACTTAGCATTTCCTCTACTGTTTCCCAACTGCGCCCTTTGACTCCTAAGTATCTCTCCGTGGCCTTAACAATGATTTAAATTTTCTCAGTTTTCCTGTCTGTCTGGGCAGAGCAGTTAATGACTTCCACCATAAAAAGCACAAAGTCATTTTGGTTTACAACCAAAGTATCTTCCCTGATTTTAGAACAACTCTCACATTGTCTTTGTACAACTTTATCACTGCTTCTTTCTGGATTCACTCTCGTTTCCTTACCTGACACTTTCTTAACTGCTTCGGCATATGTTATACCTTGAGAGACTTTAACTTTCTGTACCTCAGCTGCTTTTTTACTAGCTTCATATCCGCAATAGGCAGAGCTGTGTTCTCCCTCGCAGTTGCAGCACTTTAGTTTAGCTCCTTCTTGGCATTTACCATATTTGTGCTCACCTGCACATCTACCGCACCTTTGTTTGCCTTTGCAAATAGCTGCCACATGACCAAACCTCTGACACTTGAAACACCACAGGGGTGGAGGGACATATGGTCTAACTTCATAACTCATAAAGCCAATAAAGATTTTGTCGGGTAACTGCTTTTCGTCAAACTTCAATAGTACAGACAAGCTGTCTCATCTTTCCCCAAAACGGGTAGTTTTAAGACGCCTTGCGTCCACGACATTGGCGCCCAGTACACTCTCTTTGATTTCTTCTATTGTCACCGTTGTCGGATTGCCAGTGATAACACCTCTGATCACCCTTTCCTCCACGACCGAGACCACGACTTTCTTCCCATCCAAACTTTTAAGCCTGATGGCTTTCATTTGCTGTACAGTATCTTTACAAGCAATAAACAACGACCCATTTCTTAGGACTTTTGCATGTTGAATTTCACCCAACACATTATTTAGAGACAACGTTAACTGAATCGGGTTCCACTCACCAAACGATGCGCCGTCTTGTACCAACTTAACAATTACTTTCCTATTTTTCCTTTCTCTTTCAGGCGTTGCCACATCTCGTTCACCATCGGTACTTTCTGAGTTGGAGTGATTTGATGATTGTTTTTTACGTTTTCGCCTACTTCTATTTGATTCTACAAGAGTAAATGTTTCATCTTTCCCGCTATCCCATTCAATTCCCATCTCACTTCCTGATCCGTCACTTCCCTCTGCCATCTCCTGTCCATTCACAGTCCAGTTGCCAAAAAATGAGTTTAGTGACTCCCACCGTTTGCTGTTATAAATAGTTATTACGTTTTGCACATGCGCACTGCTCAGTCGTGGGTCTCAATCGCTCCCGTGTCTGCAGCGACTTTCAGTGGCGACGAGGGGAGATGTGAAGAGACAGTTGCCTCTGCTGACAGTGGGCGGGCGTTGGGTTGGTGTGTCCCAGGCTTTAAGTATAAGCTACTGAGACACTGACCAAACATTTTCACTCTGTTCATTAAACTGAATAAACTTTTGTCAGGTAACAGAGGAGGAAACTAAGGCAGAAGGCTGGGAGTAAAGAATGTAGAGTATTAAAGACAAATACAGCTACAGCAGAAGATGCTAAAGGAGGCTAACATCAACAGTGACAGTCTGTAAATCTGACTCTTAAAGACAAGAATTGAAAATTGAAGTAACTGAGAAATGCATTTGGCGTTTTATTGTGAGACTCTGAGTGGTCCCAGGACACTGCCCAGTGATTAGTTTTACACTTGATTCAAAAATAAGGTGATTTGTGTAGTATAATAGTTATATTAGTATAATTGGGGGGATGGTGGAGCAGTGGGTTAAGCATTCGCCGGAGGGTAGATGGTTCGAATCTCATCCGAAGCGCATACTGTCGTTGTGTCCCTGGGCAAGACACTTTACCCAACTTGCCTGTATGAATGTGTCAGTGTGGCTATGTTTGGTGGTGGACCACGCTTCTGTCAGTCTGCCCAGGGCAATTGTGGCTACAAAAGTAACTTACTGCCACCGAGTGTCTCTCAGGAGTGAATGAATAATGTAAAAGCAATGTAAAGCGCTTTGGGTATCTAGAAAGGCACTATATAAAATCTAAGGCATTATTATTATTATTATTATTATAAACTATAATCCACAGTATATGTGTTTATTTTACTTGTATCATAGGCAAAGCGGGCCAAGTTGGCTGCTGTAGCACTTCTCAATGCTGCATGGTTTAGTATAAAATCACCCTTGTAGTCGTGATTAGAGTGAGGGTCAAGACTGTAGTTTTACGCATTTCCAATAGATGGCGCTGCTGTAGTGAAGATAGATAAACATTGGCCTTTTTACATTTGTTTATAATGTTGTAGTTTGTATTTGTTAGTGTATATATAAGTGTAAGGGTGTATGTTTATATGGGTTAAGACTGTTGAGTTAGTTTTCGCGTATATAACTTCCAGTCTTCCGGGTTTGCAAGAGAGTTCCGGTAAAACAGACCCAACAAAGAAAATCTCAAGAGATAAATCAAAGTTATAAAGCTTACTTCACCAGCCTTTTGATCACAAGCAGGCCAAAGTGGTATGTGTTTTGTTTGTAAATTCTTGGTTATATTATGTTTTGTATCATGTCTAATATTATGTTGTATTGTGTTTTGTTTGTTAGTTCTACGGTGAAATGTGGGTGTTCATTAAACATCAGTGAAAAGAACTCTTATCTTCACGTTGTGATAAAGGCCGGCACAGTAGAAGACAATAAAGGGTCGGGAACGGAGCTGCTAGCAAGAGATGATACACCTGTTTGGTAAGGGAAGTATCACGTGTTGGGACTAAACACAACAACTAAAGAAGCGAGTTGTCAAGTAAAAGCTATAGTAAGCGAGCATTCAAGTTCGTGGCTTGGGTGTAGTATAAGCACTTGTGAACTACGGTGAAGCCTTGATTGCATTTAGGATTCCAACGTGTTAAGTTCATTCAAAGAACGAGCAACGGGATGTTCTCCTTTCATCTGAGCCATGATAAGCTTGAGGACTACATAAAGCCTAAACTGACAATGGATATTGTTTATTCAAATCATATTGTGTCATAGTCCATTCAAGTCTAAGTCTGTAATGAGTGAACACCTTTGAAAATTAATGTGCAACATTTCGAAGTTGTGTATCGCACTCTCATAAAGAGCCATACAAGTTAAAATATAAAAAATTAGAATTGCTCTCTTTATGTGATATACATTATTTAATATATTTTTAACATGGCGAACAAAGATATGAGCGTAGTGCAGTTTTCTGAAGAGGTCAGTTATGCAGAGCCTAATGGACTAGAGGCCAGTAAAAAGGAACAAGTTCCACAAAAACAGGACAGAGGGGAAGAAGTTCTGCAACTTGCAGCAGAAATGGATAGACTGCATCTTGAAGACATTCGCAGGAGCCAGCGTACACGCACACTTACAGAAAAGGGAAAAGCACTACAAGATGCGAACCTGAAGAATTTGGTAGAGGACTTTGAAAAAATGGAAGATACCATATAAACTATTTTAAAAAATGTACGAGGGGCAAAGACGCTGATTTAATTACTGAAGCTGTGAGTGTCATCAGTACTATTCAGTCTGATATCAATATTGTTTATGAAAAAATAAGAAACATTGAAAGTCCTGAACCTGATATAAGGAGGAAATGCGATGTGTGCTGGGCTATCAGCAAAACTGCCAAAGAAAAGGCTCAGTTTTCTTGATGAAATTGGCAATCCAGGTGATATTCCTTGGCCAGACTCTGAATCAGTGTTTGAAACCACTTTGTCTATCTCCTCATCTAGATCTACGTACACATCGAAGCCCATCTCCAGGCTGTCCAAGCAGTCATCTGTGGATTCACTGCAGCAAAGACAACAAGCAGCAGCTGAAGTAGCAGCCGCACAAGAGGTAATTAAATTAATGAAAACGCAACATCAATGTGAGGAGGAAATCGGAGAGCTTGAAGTAGAGGATGCAAGGAAAAGAGCTCAATTTCTAACAGAGAGCACTGCAATAAAAACAAAGTTAGAAGAAAAGAAGGAGGTGGAACTATTAAAAGAATTACAGAAGCACAATGCAGCACAAGCAAGGTTAAAGGTTTATGCTGAAAGTATTAATGGTGAGGATGAAGCGAAGCCTTCTGTCATTCTTCCTCAAATAAGGCGAGATAGTTCCTTCTCACAATCTAGTTTTCCTGTGGACCATTCTCAGATATTTATTCCTTTTCAAGTTAAAGCTCCTACAAGTCAACCAACAGTTACAGTTTCCACAAGTCAATCGATGCATTACCACCATTCCCTACCTCACCAAGCTCCTGAGCCCCAACCAGCAACACTAGATACAACTCATGTAGCCTCCATTGATTTGGTGAAAACTCTTGCTGAAGCCAGCACTGCAAATAGAATTCCAATTCCAGAACCAGTGGTTTTTATGGGTGATCCACTGCAGTATAATGATTGGAAGCTGTCTTTCCAAACCTTAGTTGACCGCAAAAATCTTCTGATTCAGGAAAAGCTTTTCTTTTTACGAAAATATGTGAGTGACTCAGCTAAGAAGGCTATAGAAGGTCACTTTCTAGTTGGAACAGATAAAGCGTATCATGCTGCTTGGGAAATACTTGATGATAGATTTGAAGATCCCTCTGTAATAGGCAAGTCATATCGAGACAAAATTCAGTTATGGCCAAAGACTAACAGCAAAGACAGTAGAGAGCTCAGAGGAATTGCAGATTTCTTGAGCAGTGTTGAATCAGCAATGCCCTATGTTCAAGGACTACAAGTTTTGAATGACTGTGTTGAAAATCAGAGGATAGCAGTTAAGCTACCAGTTTGGCTAAGTGCACGTTGGAACAGAGCAGTGACAAAGTTCCAAGATGAACACAAAAGGTTCCCTGAGTTCAGCTGTTTTGTCAGATTTCTCAATAAAGAAGCCAGAATTGCGTGTAATCCTATCACTTTGTTGCAAGCAATAAAGCCAGCTGAAATAGAAAGCAAGCAAAGACAAGTCAAGAAAAAATTATACCCTAAATGCCAAAACTCTTAAAACAAGTTTAGTGAAAGAACAAATACTGTATGTGCCTTTTGTAAGAAAGTTGGTCACACACTTCACAAATGTTACAAGATAATGGAAAGACCAGATGAAGAGAGAGTAAAGTTTGTACAGTCTGAGAAGCTGTGCTTTGGCTGCCTTAAAACTGGCCATAACTCCAGGAGTTGTACTTCCAGAAGTGTATGTGACAAATGTCAGAGACCTCATCCAACATGTTTACATCAAGATAGAGAGAAGAGAAACAAAGAACAAAGACAAAAGGTCAATCAAGAGTGGTTAAAATCTAATAGAGAAACAGAGAGAACGTCTGAAGCATATGTACAAGAATGCACACAAGTAACATCTAATAGAGTTGTGCAACAAAAGGCAAAAGGTTGTACCTCCTCAGTCATTCCAGTCTATGTTTCAACTGTGGATGAACCCAAGAAAGAGAAGCTGGTGTATGCCTTGCTTGACACACAAAGTGACACCACTTTCATTCTGAAAGATACAGCTGAGATGCTAAAGGCCAAGACGGAGCCTGTTAAGATTTCCACAATAACATCCAAAGTAAAGATTGTGTCCAGTCACAAGTTAAACGGTCTACAAGTGAGAGGCATAAAACTCTGAAATAAGGATAAAATTGCCACCAACTTACACTAGACCATATACCTGCTAACAGATCTCACATTCCCACACGTAAGACAGCAGAAAATTGGTTTCATCTCCAACATCTAGCAGAGGAAATGGCTCCCCAACTGGATTGCGAAGTTGGATTATTAATTGGTTATAATTGTCCTCAGACTTTACTCCCCATAGAAGTGGTCAGTGGTGAAAGAGATCAGCCATATGGACAGAAAACTGTGCTAGGATGGAGCATTATTGAATACAGCTACTCTGAAAGTATTGATGAAGATGAGATTGGTGTAAGTCATCGTGTTATTGTGAAGCAAGTCTTGCCAGTTGTAGAAGCGTCTCACAAACTTAAAGCTGAAGTACACTTTGTGGGTAGAAACAAAGTTAAGGAAGTGCTTATTCCAACAGAGATAATTAAGGTGCTTGAGATGGTCTTTGCTGAAAGAAATGCTGAAGATGATGTTATGTTGCAAGAGGATCTGATGTTTCTGGATAAGGTAAAAGAAGGCATAATACAAAAGCAAAGTGGTCATTTTGAGATGCCACTGCCTTTTAAGCAAGAAAGACTAAACTTACCGAACAATAAACTTTGTGCAGAACACAGACTAAGGTGCTTAGAAAGGCACCTTAAGAAACATAGTCGCTACTTCAAACATTATGTGGCGTTTATGCAGGACATAATAGAAAGAGGTGATGCTGAAAAGGTGCCAGAGACAGAAATTAGCAATCAGCCAGTATGGTATGTTCCCCATCACGGCATGAACCATCCTCAAAACCCCAATAGAATTCGTGTGGTCTTTGATTGCTCAGCAAAGTTTCAAAATACATCTCTGAACGAGCATCTCCTGACTGGACCTGACCTCACCAATACCCTTTTAGGAGCTCTGTGTCATTTCCGAAAAGGACATGTGGCCATTATTTGTGATGTAGAGCGCATGTTCCATCAATTTCATGTTGCTGCACAAGATCAGGACTACCTCCAATTCTTATGGTGGGAGGAAGGTAACATGGAAAAGCCACCATCAGTATTTCGCATGAAAGTCCACTTGTTTGGAGCGGCCTCTTCACCTGGATGTGCAAACTTTGGATTTAAGCATCTATCTGTAATAGGGGAGACCAAATTCAGTCAAGCCACGGTGGAGTTCATACAGCGCAACTTTTACGTGGATGATAGTTTAGCAAGTCTGAACTCTGAGGCAGAAGCTTTTCAGCTTGTAAAAGAAGAGCGAAAATTCTGTGAAACTGGAAAGTTACATCTGCACAAATTCATTAGCAACAGCAAGAGGGTGATTGACACCATCCCAAAGGAGGAATGTGCAGCAGGAGCTACTGACCTGGACTTAGCTTTGGGAGAACCTAAGATGGAAAGGGCATTAGGGGTTGAATGGTGTGTAGCTTCAGACACATTTCAATTCAGAGTTGAGGTAAAGAGCAATCCCTTCACAGTGGCCTCAATATTTGATCCTCTTGGATTTGTTGCCCCTTTCATTCTGGTTTACTTCTGACTCTACGGTCATCCTTGAATATATTAACAACAATGCACGAAGATTTCATGTATTCGTTGCAAACAAAATTCAGCAAATCAGATTAAGCACAGAACCAAGTCAATGGTGATATGTTGCCTCTGAACAGAATCCAGCCGATCATGCATCGCGGGGCGTCATGGCAGAGGAACTAGTGGAGTCCAACTGGTTCGCAGGGCCAAGTTTACTATGGCAAAAGGAGCTCCCTAAAGAAGATATCAAGGTGAAAGAGATTAATGTTGGAGCTCCAGAACTTAAAGTGACACAGGGTTTTACTATCAAAGCAAGGGAAGTCTCTTTTAGAGAGACTGCAAAAGTTTTTGGACTGAAAGATAGTGGTGAAAGCCATAGCAAGACTAAGACGTTGTGTAAAGCATGCAAAGGAACTCAAAAAATGACTAACGAATGTACTACAGTGAAAGAAAGGATGGAAGCTGAATTCATAATCCACACAGTTCAAAAGGAAGATTTCAGTAAGGAAATTAAGTCCCTGAAACTCAAAGCTGAAGTTAAGGCATCCCAATCTAAATTGCACCAGTTAAGTCCATACGTTGACAAGCATAATATCCTGAGGGTGGGAGGAAGACTGACTGGAGTGTCACTCCATCCCCATGTTAAACATCCAGCCATTCTCCCACAGGGCCATCATATATCGTGTCTACTCATTAAACACTTTCATGAAAGAATTCATCATCAAGGTCGTGGCATGACTGTTAACGAGATCCGTGCCAATGGAATTTGGATTATTGGCTGCAGCAGTGAAGTTTCAACCTTCATTTATAAATGTGTTAAATGCAGAAAATACCGGAAATGCAGTCAAGAACAAAAGATGGCTGACCTGCCGTCAGAGAATGGAAGCTACTCCTCCATTTACTTACAGCGGTGTGGACTGCTTCAGGCCATTCTGTGTAAAGGAAGGAAGGAAAGAAGTAAAGAGGTATGGACTTTTGTTCACGTGCATGTGTTCGAGAGCTATCCACATAGAGGTGCTGGAAGATCTCAGTACTGACTGTTTTCTCAACGCACTCCGTTGCTTCATGGCAATACATGACAATGTACGACAATTGCATTGTGACCAAGGCACTAATTTTATGGGTGCAAAGAATGAATTGTTGAACTTAGAACAAGCAAGTAAAGACAAGGTAAAAGAGCTGGGCTGCAGGTTTGTTGTCAATCCACCTGCTTCCAGCCACATGAGCGGTGTCTGGGAGTGGCAGATTCGGACAATAAGAAATGTTCTAAGAGCCATCCTTGATCAATCTGCCCAAAGGTTAGACACATCATCATTGAGAACATTCATGTATGAAGCTATGGCTATAGTGAATAGTTGACCACTAACTGTGGAAAGCATCAGTGACTCTGTAGGACCAGAGCCATTAACTCCAAACCATATTTTGACAATGAAATCCACAGTAATTGCATCACCACCAGGAGAATTTGTCAAGGAAGATCTCTACCTGCAGAAGAGATGGAAAAGAGTTCAGTATTTGGCAAATGTATTTTGGACCAGATGGAGAAGGGAATACCTGTTAAACTTGCAGCAGAGGAGTAAGTGGAATAAGTCCTGAAGAAATGCAAAGATAAATGACATTGTGCTACTTCAAGATGATGGGTTGCTAAGTCACTGGAAGCTCGCCAGAGTGGTAGAAGTTTACCCTGGAACTGATGGTCGAGTCAGAAAGATCAAGCTTCTTGTTAGTGACGCCACACCATATCACACGGGAACATGCACATCTAAAACATTTTTAGAAAGACCAATACATAAGACAATACTTTTACTCGAAGCTGAGTAATGAGCAGATTTGATAAGGGCAAACAAACATTACACTTAATTTGTCATAAGTTCATTGTTGGGTTCATTTTTATATGTAGAATCACATACTGTACCAGTAGAGTGATGGTGTGAGTGTAGTCGTGATTAGAGTGAGGGTCAAGACTGTAGTTGTACGCATTTCCAATAGATGGCGCTGCTGTAGTGAAGATAGATAAACATTGGCGTTTACTTTGGATATTTTATATTTGTTTATAATGTTGTAGTTTGTATTTGTTAGTGTATATATAAGTGTAAGGGTGTATGTTTATATAGGTTAAGACTGTTGAGTTAGTTTTTGCGTATATAACTTCCACTCTTCCGGGTTTGCAAGAGAGAGCTCCGGTACGACAGACCCAACAAAGAAAATCTCAAGAGATAAAATCAAAGTTAAAAAGTTTTATCTCAGTGCACTCCTCCAGGGCTTTGTATCCTTGATATATATAGATACATATGTCTGGCTGGGAAGCTACAAATGAATTGCTCCTTGGGGATAAATAAAGTTTTTCTGATTCTGAAAACTAGATTTGGCTAAATAATGTATGTAAGCCCTATACACTAAAAAACCACAACCCCAAAAAATGTTATTAAGCAACACTAACGCTGGTCTCCCCCTTGAACTGCCACCTTATCGTGGTGGGGGAGTTTGAGTGCCCGAATGATCCTAGGAGCTATGTTGCCTGGGGCATTATGCCCCTGGTAGGGTCTCCCATGGCAAACAGGTCCTAGGTGACGGGCCAGACTAAGAGCAGTTCAAAAATCCCCTATGAATAGAATTATATCGAGGACCGTTACGTCGCCCGGTATGGCGCAGCCGGGGCCCCACCCTGGAGCCAGGCCTGGGGTTGGGGCTCGAATGCGAGCGCCTGGTGGCCGGGTCTTTGCCCATGGGGCCCGGCCGGGTACAACCCGAAAGAGCGACGTGGGCCCGACCTCCTGTGGGCTCACCACCCGCAGAGGAAATCGTAGGGGACCGGTGCTGTGTGGATCGGGCAGCAGTCGAAGGCGGGTGCCTCGACGACCCGGTCCCCGGACACAGCTTCTAGCTGTAGGGACATGGAATGTTACCTCACTGGGGGGGAAGGAGCCTGAGCTTGTGCGGGAGGTTGAGAGATACCGGCTAGATATAGTCGGGCTCACCTCCACGCACAGCTTGGGCTCTGAAACCCAGCTCCTCGAGAGAGGTTGGACTCTCCACCACTCTGGCGTTGCCCGCGGTGAGAGGCGGCAGGCCGGTGTGGGCTTGCTCATAGCCCCCCAGCTCAGCCGCCATGTGTTGGAGTTTACCCCAGTAAACGAGAGGGTCGCGTCCCTACGCCTTCGGGTTGGGGACAGGTCTCTTGTTGTTGTTTGTGCCTACGGGCCAAATAGCAGTACAGAGTACCCGGCCTTCTTGGGGTCCCTGGGAGGTGTACTGGAAGGTGCACCGACTGGGGACCCCATTGTTTTGCTGGGAGACTTCAACGCCCACGTGGGCGACGACAGTGATACCTGGAGGGGTGTGATTGGGAAGAACGGCCTCCCCGATCTGAACCCGAATGGTGTTTTGTTATTGGACTTCTGTGCTAGTCACAGTTTGTCCATAACGAACACCATGTTCGAGCACAGGGGTGTCCATAAGTGCACGTGGCACCAGGACACCCTAGGCCGGAGGTCGATGATCGACTTTGTAGTCGTGTCATCTGACCTTCGGCCGTGTGTTTTGGACACTCGGGTGAAGAGAGGGGCTGAGCTGTCAACCGATCACCACCTGGTGGTGAGTTGGATCCGCTGGCAGGGAAGGAGGCCGGACAGACTCGGCAGACCCAAACGTGTTGTGAGGGTCTGTTGGGAACGTCTGGCTGAGCCCTCTGTCAGAGGGGTCTTCAACTCCCACCTCCGGGAGAGCTTTGACCAGATCCCGAGGGAGGTTGGAGACATGGAGTCCGAGTGGACCATGTTCTCCACCTCTATTGTCAATGCAGCCGTTCGGAGCTGTGGTCGCAAGGTCTCTGGTGCCTGTCGTGGCGGCAATCCCCGAACCCGGTGGTGGACACCGGAAGTAAGGGATGTCGTCAGGCTGAAGAAGGAGTCCTATCGAGCTTGGTTGGCTTGTGGGACTCCTGAAGCAGCTGATGGGTACCGGCAGGCCAAGCGTGCTGCAGCCCAGGCGGTTGTGGAGGCAAAAACTCGGGTCTGGGAAAAGTTCGGGGAGGCCATGGAGGAGGACTATCGGTTGGCCTCAAAGAAATTCTGGCAAACCGTCCGCCGCCTCAGGAGGGGGAAGCAGTGCTTCACCAACACTGTTTACAGTGGAGGTGGGGAGCTGTTGACCTCGACTGGGGATGTTGTCGGGCGGTGGAAGGAATACTTTGAGGATCTCCTCAATCCCACCGACACGCCTTCCATTGAGGAAGCAGAGGCTGGGGACTCAGAGGTGGACTTGTCCATCACTCAAGCTGAAGTCACTGAGGTGGTTGGAAAGCTCCTCAGTGGCAAGGCTCCGGGGGTGGATGAGATCCGTCCTGAGTACCTCAAGTCCCTGGATGTTGTGGGGCTGTCGTGGCTGACACGTCTCTGCAACATCGCGTGGCGGTTGGGGACAGTGCCTCTGGACTGGCAGACCGGGGTGGTGGTCCCTCTTTTTAAGAAGGGGGACCGGAGGGTGTGTTCCAACTACAGGGGGATCACACTCCTCAGCCTCCCCGGGAAAGTCTATTCCAGGGTACTGGAGAGGAGAATTCGGCCGATGGTCGAACCTCGGATTCAGGAGGAACAATGCGGTTTTCGTCCTGGCCGTGGAACAGTGGACCAGCTCTACACCCTCTATCGGGTGCTCGAGGGTTCATGGGAGTTCGCCCATCCAGTCCACATGTGTTTTGTGGATTTGGAGAAGGCGTTCGACCGTGTCCCTCGTAGCGTCCTGTGGGGGGTACTCTGGGAGTATGGGGTCCGGGGCCCTTTGCTAAGGGCTGTCCGGTCCCTGTATGACCGGAGCAGGAGCTTGGTCCGCATTGCCGGTTGTAAGTCAGACCTGTTCCCAGTGCATGTTGGACTCCGGCAGGGCTGCCCTTTGTCACCGGTTCTGTTCATTATTTTTATGGACAGAATTTCTAGGCGCAGCCAAGGGCCGGAGGGAGTCTGGTTTGGGAACCACAGGATTTCATCTCTGCTTTTTGCGGATGATGTTGTCCTGTTGGCTTCATCAAACCAGGACCTTCAGTGTGCACTGGGGCGGTTTGCGGCCGAGTGTGAAGCGGCTGGGATGAGAATCAGCACCTCCAAGTCCGAGGCCATGGTTCTCGACCGGAAAAGGGTGGCTTGCCCTCTCCAGGTTGGGGGAGAGTTCCTGCCTCAAGTGGAGGAGTTCAAGTATCTTGGGGTCTTGTTCACGAGTGAGGGAAGGATGGAACGTGAGATCGACAGACGGATCGGTGCAGCGTCTGCAGTAATGCGGTCGTTGTATCGGTCTGTTGTGGTAAAGAAGGAGCTGAGCCAAAAGGCAAAGCTCTCGATTTACCGGTCGATCTACGTTCCTACTCTCACCTATGGTCATGAGCTTTGGGTCATGACCGAAAGGACAAGATCCCAGATACAAGCGGCCGAAATGAGGTTCCTCCGCAGGGTGGCTGGGCGCTCCCTTAGAGAGTTAAGGTGAGGAGCTCTGTCACACGGGAGGAGCTCGGAGTAGAGCCGCTGCTCCTCCACATCGAGAGGAGTCAGTTGAGGTGGCTCGGGCATCTGTTCCGGATGCCTCCTGGTCGCCTCCCTGGGGAGGTGTTCCGGGCATGTCCCACCGGGCGGAGGCCCCGGGGAAGACCTAGGACACGCTGGAGGGACTATGTCTCTCGGCTGGCCTGGGAACGCCTTGGGGTCCCCCCGGTAGAGCTGGAGGAAGTGTCTGTGGATAGGGAAGTCTGGGCATCTTTGCTTAGACTGCTGCCTCCGCGACCCGGTCCCGGATAAGCGGAAGAAGATGGATGGATGGATGGACTAACGCTGGTGTATATGACGCAGAAATCATCACAGTACACGCACTACAAAAATGTAGACTACACCGCTGTACATTAGAGGGGACTGTGTGGAGAGGGCGGCTAACGTCCGGTCCCTGGGCGTCCAGATGGAGGAGGAGTTAGAGCAGAGCGATAACACCTCAGTGATTATTAAAAAGCACAGCAGAGACTTCTCAGGATTATGTCTGACCGCTGCTTGCTAGAAAGTGTGTTGAGATACTGTGTTTGTGTGTGGTCTGGCAGCTGCACAGCCACAGAGAGAAAAACAAAACACTTCTGAGTGTCATTACCAGCGCCTAAAAAAAAAAAGACAAAAATCCTCAGGGATCCATCAGGTTTATTTGTCTTGGCGCCAAAGTGGGTTGTACCCTCACTTTGCCATCAGAGTGCTATGGGTTTGAATCCAGTTTGGGACAGTAGTATCTTAGGAGTATTTTTAGTCAATCAGTAATTGCATTCACTTCTTTTACTCCCACGAAGCCCCGCCCACTCCAGGAAGCACTGACCAATCAACAACAAGCCCTCTACATCCAGTCTGCTCTCAGTCATAAACGGTGCACCGCTCTGTTTCCACTGAGTCCTCACAGACGTTTTTACTTTGGGAGGAAAATGCATCAGACACAAAGTTTAAGGAAGTGAAGTGATTTTTTTTTCTTTAAATTAATGTTGAAAAAACTGCAACACTCTGCCGCCCTGGTCTCTTCACCTGTTTTTTTAGGGCACCAGCAGAGTACTTAGTAAAAACATTTACACATGACATGTATAAAATAATAATAAACATTACAATGTTATGTATGTATTTAATCTGAGCTACTAAAACATGTACAATGCTTATTTCTGTCAGAGAAACATTTATTATTTCCACTTTAACAGCAGCTGATGTTTGAACTGTGTCAGACTCAGATCATTTTGGAGACAGATGGATTTATAAAGACTGACACTGTCCTCCAGGCTCAGTATTTGGATAACACTATTTTAAATATATTTATTATGAATGAGAACGACACAGGGGAGTGCAGCAATAATACTGGATTAATGCGTGTATTAGCGGCTAATTAAAATGCTGGAAAACTCTGTCCATTCACGCCTCATTGGTGCTTTGTTCACCTATGTAAAGTGAGACCAGAAATCATGACATTAGAGACTTCTGCTATTTAAAGTCTATTTTAGTTCAGAGAACAGTGTTTGTGGACTGTAGCCTGCTGAAGCTGACAGATTAGAGCAGGGGTCTCCAACCTTTTTTACCCTGAGAGCTACTTTTACAAATCGAAAATGGCTGCGAGCTACTCATACTTTCTAACATTTATTTAGTTACTGGAGCCTATCCCAGTATCTATGGGTCTAAGGCGAGGTGCACACTGCTGGACAGTGGATATTTAGTTGCAGAGCAGACACTTTCAACCCAGTGTATTTTGTTTTCCTTTAAACAAGAGAAACAATTAAAAACAAGAAATATTTAGTTTACTGCATGTGCATTTTGTATGTCTGTGTAATGATTTGACGCGTTAAATATTGATTTTATATTAGGGCTGAGTGACTATTGCAATAAACGGAGTGACTGTATGCAGAAGAAACTGGTTCTTTATGGAGCTTGAGTAGTATGAATGAGAGAACACAAAATATAGTTTTAAATATAAGAAAAAATGTATTAAATTTACCAAGGGAAAAGGGATATGGAAATAAATAAACACAAATAAACAATGAAGAATATTTACAATAGAATAGTTTCAGTCTTTAGCATAAGAGTTTTGACTTTGTTCCAAAAAGCTTCAGTGTTAAATCCTTAAAAGGTGAAAAAGATTCAGTTTTAAAGTTTGCTTATTTGAGGAACTCCAAAGGAGGGGAGAAAAAAGGGAAAAGAAAATGTCCAAAGTCCAAGGACCACAAAAGAAAATAAATTTAAAAAGTCTGTCCTACCAGCTCGCCATCTTGAATTAAAGCAAAAGTATCCAGACAAAAAAACCTGCCCGCTGAATCGTAAGAGTTGTGGACAACTGCAGAAAGGCTAAAAGCCGATTGGAGCAGCTCATTCAAACCAAACGCCAGATGCCACAGCTCACAGTGGGAGTGGCCGAGGAGCAGGAAGTTACCTGCATGATCCCAGAGCTAAATCATCCCCACACTGAGGTGGGAGCAAATCAAAGACAAGGTTCCTCAGGTCACGTGACGGGGCAGGTCACATGACAGGGGTTACATCTGTGTGCAGAGACTGACACATTTATTACATTTGTGAAATGTGAAAATACAGTAGTCGAGCTAATATCACTACTGCCATCAAGCAACTGTTTGACAACTAATTGGTGAATAAGAGCCTAATACTTTTGTACACGAAGGGGTCGTGATTGAATACATTCACAAGTTGGTTTGCCAAAATAAATCAAATTTGACTAATCAAGCTTAAGTAGGAATCATAAAGCCTTTGGGGAGCTGCTTGGAAAGTGGCTGAGAGCTACAGGAAGCTCCCGAGCTACAGGTTGGAGAGCCCTGGTCTAGAGCGAGGACAGAGTCCATTTAAAGGGTACAATAAAACTTTGGGCTTAGTGCCTCCTGCAGAGGGCGCTGCACATGGACCTCAGGAATGATCGCAGTGTGCGTTTCCTCTGGGGCGTCACCATGTGCTTGTGAATACTCACCAGGATCTCAGAGCTGTAGCCGGGTTCCACCAGGGCAGCGATGGTCACCCAGGCCTTCTTGCCGCCTCTGAGCAGGTCTTTGTACACGGCTTTGGCCACGTCCTGGATGTGGCGGACGTCTGGTGTTACCTGAATGTCCCACTGTGACATGTGTGGCTCCAGCAGCTGCAGCAGTTCCTCGCACAGATCCTGGAAATTGGGCCCGTTTTGAGTCTGCAGGACACGTGAGGCCACCTCATGGACCAAGCCGACCCAGGACCTCCTGCTCCACTCGTCCTGGGGGGCCCTGGCTGCAGCTGCTGTGGACGCCTGTGGTGTGGGGCAGACTGTGATGGGCACGGGGCTAACTCGGGACCTCTCTGCGTACTCCTCAGTGTCTTCAGGGATCATGGTCTTTGGCCGCTGGTGCCCGGCGGCCATGTTGGAGGCCAATCTGCAGATCTTTCTCAGGCTCTTCTTGACCACAACTGGAGAAGACTTGTCCCTGACCACGGCAGTGGCTTCTTTCAGGCTGCGGGGGGCGCTCTGCTGGACTCTGACTGCTGTCTGAGCTGATGTAGCTCTAATGGGGGAGCGAACACTGCCTTCAGGAAGAGTACAGCAGGTGCTCAGTTTGTCCCAGATGTGGCGGCCCCTGGTCTTCGGGGCTGTCTCCTCTTCGTCCTCGCCCTGATGCGGTGCGCTGATGTCAGATCTCCGCTGTGCACTGACATTTTTCTGAGCCACTGCTGAGGGGGCTCTTCTCTGAGCCACTGTGACGTTTTTCTGAGCCACTTTGGAGGCTCTTCTTTGAGCTCCTGTGACTTTTCTCTGAGCCACTGAGAGGGCTCTTCTCTGAGCCACTGCTGTGTGGGCTTTTCTCTGAGCCGCTGTGCAGACTTTTTTGTTAGCTGCTGTGGGGGCTCTACTCTGAGCTTCTGACACGCAGTGCAGGCTGTTCTCTGAGCGGCTGTGGGAGCTCTTCTCTGAGCCGCTTCGGAGACTCTTCTCTGATTCGCTGTGGGCAATATTTGTTGAGCCGCTCTGCTGACTCTTCTCTGAGTTGCTGAGTAGACTCTTTCAGCTGATTCGAAGGCCCTTCTTTGAGCCTCTGTGGGGGCCCCTTGTGGCCTCTGTGCTCCGGACGCTGGTCGTGGGGAGGCCTGTGTTCGCGAATTTTCCTGGAGAGTTGGTTGGAGTCTTGTTGGGGCGGGGGATTTGAGGCTGCTCATTTTGATCAGTTGTTGGATGTGTATTATTAATGTATAAAATAGTTTCTAATGTTCTTGGTGCTATCCTGGTTTGTATGGTGCTGATCTGGTTTGTATGGTGCTGATCTGGTTTGTGTGGTGCTGATCTGGTTTGTGTCGTGCTGACCTGGTTTGTATGGTGCTGATCATCCCGCGAAACCCCCTGCCTTCCACGACAGAGTACGGGCGCAAATCTGATGCAATGTACTCGGCAATGGATTTTGTTATTTTTCTTGCTCTTTCTGAGTTTGCTGGAAGAGTGGTGGACGGTGCATTTGGAAGAGTCGGTTGATTAGCAGCGGGTCCAGCTTGTCCTGCATTCACATCTGGGTGGTAGCGGGTAAGGTGATTCCTCATGTTTGTCGTGTTCCCGAAATATTTTATCTTCATCTCACACACCTTGCACACGGTGTAACTCTTGTCCGGTATCCGCCCGCTGTCTGTCTCTGTGTCATAAAAGCCGAAGTGTCCCCAAACATTTGCTTTTAATGAGGCTGGCGCCGCTCGTATGTGTTTTACTTGTTCTGCCATCTTGTCACGTACTAGCGAGCGCAGCATCTGACGTAAACGCGCTAGTAGCGCATGCGCTACTTTCTGTGGACCGACGACAACACATTTTGGTGGCTGTTTAATTAATTAAACTCAAGAAATCGATTATTAAAATCTCTGCATCGATGCAGAATCGTTTTAATAGACTCGACGATGCATCGAAAAAACAATTATTGTTCCCACCCCTAGTTTGTATGGTGCTGTTCTGGTTTGTATGGTGCTGTCCTGGTTTGTATGGTGCTGTCCTGGTTTGTATGGTGCTGCCCTGGTTTGTATGGTGCTGTCCTGGTTTGTATGGTGCTGTCCTGGTTTGTATGGTGCTGCTCTGGTTTGTACGGTGCTGCCCTGGTTTGTATGGTGCTGCCCTGGTTTGTATGGTGCTGACCTGGTTTGTATGGTGCTGTCCTGGTTTGTATGGTGCTGCCCTGGTTTGTACGGTGCTGCCCTGGTTTGTATGGTGCTGCTCTGGTTTGTGTGGTGCTGTCCTGGTTTGTATGGTGCTGCTCTGGTTTGTATGGTGCTGCCCTGGTTTGTATGGTGCTGCCCTGGTTTGTATGGTGCTGTCCTGGTTTGTATGGTGCTGCCCTGGTTTGTATGGTGCTGCTCTGGTTTGTGTGGTGCTGCCCTGGTTTGTATGGTGCTGCCCTGGTTTGTATGGTGCTGCTCTGGTTTGTATGGTGCTGCTCTGGTTTGTATGGTGCTGCTCTGGTTTGTGTGGTGCTGCCCTGGTTTGTATGGTGCTGCCCTGGTTTGTATGGTGCTGCTCTGGTTTGTGTGGTGCAGATCTGGTTTGTGTGGTGCTGTTCTGGTTTGTACGGTGCTGACCTGGTTTGTACGGTGCTGATCTGGTTTGTACGGTGCTGACCTGGTTTGTATGGTGCTGCCCTGGTTTGTACGGTGCTGATCTGGTTTGTACGGTGCTGTCCTGGTTTGTACGGTGCTGACCTGGTTTGTACGGTGCTGACCTGGTTTGTATGGTGCTGCCCTGGTTTGTACGGTGCTGATCTGGTTTGTACGGTGCTGTCCTGGTTTGTACGGTGCTGACCTGGTTTGTACAGTGCTGACCTGGTTTGTACGGTGCTGCCCTGGTTTGTACGGTGCTGATCTGGTTTGTATGGTGCTGCTCTGGTTTGTATGGTGCTGATCTGGTTTGTGTGGTGCTGCTCTGGTTTGTATGGTGCTGCCCTGTTTTGTATGGTGCTGCCCTGGTTTGTACGGTGCTGATCTGGTTTGTACGGTGCTGACCTGGTTTGTACGGTGCTGACCTGGTTTGTACGGTGCTGCCCTGGTTTGTACGGTGCTGATCTGGTTTGTATGGTGCTGCTCTGGTTTGTATGGTGCTGATCTGGTTTGTGTGGTGCTGATCTGGTTTGTATGGTGCAGATCTGGTTTGTATGGTGCTGCCCTGGTTTGTATGGTGCTGATCTGGTTTGTATGGTGCTGCTCTGGTTTGTGTGGTGCTGTCCTGGTTTGTATGGTGCTGCCCTGGTTTGTATGGTGCTGCTCTGGTTTGTACGGTGCTGACCTGGTTTGTGTGGTGCTGCTCTGGTTTGTATGGTGCTGATCTGGTTTGTATGGTGCTGCTCTGGTTTGTACGGTGCTGCTCTGGTTTGTACGGTGCTGATCTTGTTTGTACGGTGCTGCTCTGGTTTGTACGGTGCTGCTCTGGTTTGTACGGTGCTGACCTGGTTTGTACGGTGCTGTCCTGGTTTGTACAGTGCTGACCTGGTTTGTACGGTGCTGACCTGGTTTGTACGGTGCTGACCTGGTTTGTACGGTGCTGATCTGGTTTGTACGGTGCTGATCTGGTTTGTACGGTGCTGATCTGGTTTGTACGGTGCTGCTCTGGTTTGTACGGTGCTGCTCTGGTTTGTACGGTGCTGATCTGGTTTGTACGGTGCTGATCTGGTTTGTACGGTGCTGACCTGGTTTGTACGGTGCTGACCTGGTTTGTACGGTGCTGCCCTGGTTTGTACGGTGCTGCTCTGGTTTGTATGGTGCTGATCTGGTTTGTATGGTGCTGATCTGGTTTGTATGGTGCTGACCTGGTTTGTATGGTGCTGATCTGGTTTGTATGGTGCTGATCTGGTTTGTATGGTGCTGTCCTGGTTTGTGTGGCGCTGCTCTGGTTTGTGTGGCGCTGACCTGGTTTGTGTGGTGCAGATCTGGTTTGTGTGGTGCTGCTCTGGTTTGTGTGGTGCTGCCCTGGTTTGTGTGGTGCTGCCCTGGTTTGTGTGGTGCTGCTCTGGTTTGTACGGTGCTGCTCTGGTTTGTACGGTGCTGACCTGGTTTGTACGGTGCTGCTCTGGTTTGTACGGTGCTGCCCTGGTTTGTGTGGTGCTGCTCTGGTTTGTGTGGTGCTGTCCTGGTTTGTATGGTGCTGCCCTGGTTTGTATGGTGCTGCTCTGGTTTGTACGGTGCTGACCTGGTTTGTACGGTGCTGCTCTGGTTTGTACGGTGCTGCTCTGGTTTGTACGGTGCTGATCTGGTTTGTACGGTGCTGACCTGGTTTGTACGGTGCTGACCTGGTTTGTACGGTGCTGCTCTGGTTTGTACGGTGCTGACCTGGTTTGTACGGTGCTGACCTGGTTTGTGCGGTGCTGACCTGGTTTGTGCGGTGCTGACCTGGTTTGTGCGGTGCTGATCTGGTTTGTGCGGTGCTGATCTGGTTTGTATGGTGCTGCTCTGGTTTGTATGGTGCTGCTCTGGTTTGTACGGTGCTGATCTGGTTTGTACGGTGCTGATCTGGTTTGTACGGTGCTGATCTGGTTTGTACGGTGCTGACCTGGTTTGTACGGTGCTGATCTGGTTTGTGTGGTGCTGATCTGGTTTGTGTGGTGCTGATCTGGTTTGTGTGGTGCTGATCTGGTTTGTACGGTGCTGCTCTGGTTTGTACGGTGCTGCTCTGGTTTGTACGGTGCTGACCTGGTTTGTACGGTGCTGCTCTGGTTTGTATGGTGCTGATCTGGTTTGTATGGTGCCGCTCTGGTTTGTATGGTGCTGATCTGGTTTGTATGGTGCTGATCTGGTTTGTATGGTGCCGCTCTGGTTTGTACGGTGCTGATCTGGTTTGTACGGTGCTGATCTGGTTTGTACGGTGCTGACCTGGTTTGTATTAGGGGTGGGAATCTATGAATATCTCACGATTCGATGTTGCCTTTCATTCTGTAATCTATAAAAATGATTGCTATATTTTAAAATAATCACAGAACTCAAGGATGAAGCATGGATTTATATTTCACACCAATACATTATTAAAGTGGCAAGGGACACAATATTCAAAAAGTGCCAATGACAGCATTTGCTGTAACAAATGTTTGTAACTTATAATAGCTTATAATACTTGCAAAAAAGCAGTAAGTTAGCAATCTGCAATATACATTATATATCAAGTAGTGTGATAGTATAACTTAACTTTAGTAATATTACAAGCTGCCTTTATTTACCAAAACATTAACATAAACTTGTGGCATATAGTCCTGAGGAATAAACAGCTGTCAAACAGAACAGCTGTATTATTCAAAACTAAATAGAACCTAACAAGAGCTTGTCTAACAACAGATAACATTTTAGCTTGTAGAAAGTAGTGCTTATTGTAGTTTTTTGTGCAAGAAAATTAGCTGGTCTACATGCTCTGGTGTTATTGTACTACGCTGAGCAGTAACAATATCTCCTGCTGTTGAAAATACTCTCTCTGCGGACACACTGGTCCCAGGAATACACATGTATAACTTGGCCAACCTGGAAAGCAGAGGAAATATAGCTGCATTTTCCTCCCACCAGCTGAGGGGGTCTTCAGATGGTCAGGTCAGCAATGGGTGGAACACTGGAGTACTTGGTAACCTCCTGCTCAGCTCTGGAGAAGGCTGACTGTGGCTGAGCATTAGTGTGAGTAAATGTCTGTCCCAACAAATTCTGGAGCAGAGAAGCTGAAAGTCTTTTCTTGGCGGCAGGTGGAGCTGTGTGCTCCTCCAGTGTAGTTTTGCTGTGTCCTCTCATTATGTTGTTCTCCACGTTGTTCTCTTCTCTGTTGTTCTCTTCAATGTTGTTGTTGTTCTCTTCTACGTGGTTCTCCTTTTGCTGTAATGTAAGCATAAACATATCAGTTTTTGTATGCCATTCCTATTCTTATTGTAAATACTTTTTTAAGATTGTACTATTTATATTGTTACATATGAGATCAACTTTGTAAACTATGAATTAGATATTATTAACAAATAAATCAATAAGCACATACCTCTAAAGCAGCAGCTTCAGCAGTCACTCTGCTGAATACTTCCATTCTGTTCTCCTCGGTCAGGAAAGGGAGTCTCTTAAATCGAGGGTCCAGAGCAGAAGAGAGGTGAAGTGTGTTTTTCTCCTGCTCACTGTTGTACCGTTTAATCAAGTCTGTATTGACAGCCTGCTTGATCTCTCCGGTCAAATGTGAATCTCCTGCTGTCACTTTTGTGTCTTGAATAAGTTGTGAATGCAGGGGTGCAATCAAAGATACAGTTGGGCTGCCCTCTGCTGACATGAGGGTTGTGGCATCTTTTAGGGGCTTGAGGGCCTTCACAAGATCCTCTGCATTAGAGATGTCCATCTCACTCAAAGTGCACAGGTCTGCCTCTCCTCTTCTCACCTGCTGAGAAAGTAAAGCTGCAGAGACTGCAGGCTGTTGCTCTAGAAATCTCTCAATCATCTCAAGAGCACTGTTCCACCTGGTAATCACGTCTGTTTTTAGCAAGTGATGAGGCAGGCCCAACAACTTTTGCTTCTCCTCAAACTGGTGCTTTGCAATAGTGCTGCGATGAAAAAATTTAGTGATCCGTCTGATTTTCCCTAGTAGTCTGGCAACAGAAGGTAAACGGAGCGCTCGCTGAGTGGCAGGATTTAAGGTGTGAGCATAACATCGTACATGCACAAACTCCCCCAGCTGAGCAGCAACAACCATGTTTGATGTGTTGTCGGTCACTAACACCAAGTCTCTCGTGGGGAACTGCCATTCTTCTGTGACTTTTTGTAGTAGTTCAGCCATATTAGCACCCGTATGACTTTCGTATACAGCCCTAGTTTGCAACACAAGAGATGCCAACCGCCAGTCGGCTGTGATGAAATGGGCTGTCACAGTGACATACAAATCCGTAGCTACAGACCTCCACGCATCACGTCAGTGCAATCCTACCTGCTTTTTTCAGGGACTCCAAAACTGCTATTTTGGTGCTTTGGTACAGATTTGGTATGGCTGTCTCGGAGAAAAAACGGCGTGACGGGATTTTATACCGTGGATCCAGTGTTTGCATCATCCCGTGAAACCCCCTTCCTTCCACGACAGAGTACGGGCGCAAATCTGATGCAATGTACTCGGCAATGGATTTTGTTATTTTTCTTGCTCTTTCTGAGTTTGCTGGAAGAGTGGTGGACGGTGCATTTGGAAGTCGGTTTATTAGCAGCAGGTCCAGCTTGTCCTGCATTCACATCTGGGTGGTAGCGGGTAAGGTGATTCCTCATGTTTGTCGTGTTCCCGAAATATTTTATCTTCATCTCACACACCTTGCACACGGTGTAACTCTTGTCCCGTATCCGCCCGCTGTCTGTCTCTGTGTCATAAAAGCCGAAGTGTCCCCAAACATTTGCTTTTAATGAGGCTGGCGCCGCTCGTATGTGTTTTACTTGTTCTGCCATCTTGTCACGTACTAGCGAGCGCAGCATCTGACGTAAACGCGCTAGTAGCGCATGCGCTACTTTCTGTGGACCGACGACAACACATTTTGGTGGCTGTTTAATTAATTAAACTCAAGAAATCGATTATTAAAATCTCTGCATCGATGCAGAATCGTTTTAATAGACTCGACGATGCATCGAAAAAACAATTATCGTTCCCACCCCTAGTTTGTATGGTGCTGTTCTGGTTTGTGTGGTGCTGCCCTGGTTTG
Source organism: Bostrychus sinensis (assembly GCA_020698575.1). NCBI lineage: Eukaryota > Metazoa > Chordata > Actinopteri > Gobiiformes > Eleotridae > Bostrychus > Bostrychus sinensis. Next base: position 1,831,044 of record CM036247.1, read on the forward strand.
TATGGTGCTGCCCTGGTTTGTATGGTGCTGCCCTGGTTTGTATGGTGCTGTCCTGGTTTGTATGGTGCTGTCCTGGTTTGTATGGTGCTGTCCTGGTTTGTATGTCATGGCAACGGGTAACCATGTGACTCACATTTAAAATGGCACTTGGTGATGCTTGGACCCATTCAATGTTAGAATGTTATTGTTTGAATCCAATTGTTATTTTAAGCATTCATTAGCAGAAAAAAACTACTTCATGTGGCTTTTCAGGTTGACTTGGTTTGGTGGATTTAAAGGGGCCATTTTATGTTTGTTTTTGTTTTTTTACACCTCTAGATCAGCATGTTATGTTGGTCAGAAAATGCAATAATTATTTAAAACTCAAGAGAAGAGGCGTGGTCAGGAGAAAATGGCAGACATCGGTGAAATTAGACATTTCTGTCCTTTCAGCAAGTCAGAGTGAATAAACAGAGGATTACTCAAACGTGTGAATGAAACAAAAACACAACTCCAGGTTTGTTTTTGATGCAGGGACAACATTAAAACAAGTGTTATCAGGAAAAAACATCAAATGCTAAAGCTAAAGTTAAAGTTTTATGTTTTAAAGTTAAGATTTATGTTCTCAGGCCAGAGTCCGGTATCCACTCTGTTGATACCAAGAACAGACCAACTGTCCACAAAACAAGATATGTAGAGGATGGACCTTAGTCATAAATTTGTCATTCTTGTACTTTCCTTTTATAAAACCTGTGTGAAAATCTTGAACGGGAGCATTTCGGTGGCATCCCAAGATCGGAAGGGCTTCTCCTTAAGAGTTGCTTAGACCTGTGGCGGCGCAACGTCAACGAATTGCTCCTTTCTCAAGACTGAATTCTGTACTTTGATTTACCACTATGCTTTGCTTTTTGCATTATTTGTGAATCTTGTCAATTTGTATTTTTGATCCTGTTGATCGTCAATAAATTCGGGCGGCATTTTGAAAAACATCTTCCTGGTCCTCAGTGTCAATTTTTGTCAGTGAACACGCTACAGGAACCTTGCTAAAGTTAACTTAAAAAGCCTGTACTTCAAAAGCTTAGAAAAGTCGATTTTGCATAATAGGGCCCCTTTAAAAGTATATGAATGTATTTTTTTATATAACAAAACAGCTTCCCACCAACATACTTATTAATCAGATGCAAGTTTATTAATATTTTCTGTATTTTTTGCAGTCAACAAATAACATTGTATTAATATTTGATAAATTCCTTTCTGTAGAAGCGAAGCAGCCCTATACTGCTCGCCTCCTGACTGCTAAGTTTTTAAGGTTTTCCGAACGCGTCTCCACAAAAAACTCCAAATATTGTGTTCAGCTTCTTTTTTGGTGCACCTATAACCAATCCTTTTACACAGAAGTTCCACAAACAATACACAACATGGTAAGAAACAATTTACCTCCAAACCTAGCAGCACCTGGGCCACTCATGCTGCCCTTTGTATAGGGAAGGTTATCCTGTCACATGAGGCCCACAGCGCCACCTACTGGTGGGGAGAAAGGGCACATTTTGGCTCCGACACCTGTCCATACATAAAACTAAATGTTACATTTCTGTAAGCTTATCGTATACTGTAAAACAAACAAAAAGTAATTAAATTGTGGCTAGGAAAAACACTAATAGGCTAGCAACTTTTGACAAAGACTGGCCACAGTGGCCAATGATCAAAAAAGTAAACATCAAGCCCTGCTCATAGCTACAGCACTAACTCTCCTACAGCCTTTTTTAGTCACAGTTTTCACCCTAAGCACAAAAAAATGCACCAATAAAGACTGCCATAGAAAAAATGTCTAATAGTAAATATTCCAATGTTTTTTCATGGTTACAATGATTAACTTCAGTCCTCATCATACACAGCAAACATTAATTGTGTTTATGAAAGTTAAGCCTTAAATTCCAGTTTGTGTGGTGCATCCACATCCAGCACAAACCTCTGCCTCTGCTCAGTCTGGGACCTTTTTCTACTTTGCCCTGATGTGCACATCTCTGTAAGAACTACATTTTGGATTTGTGCTCACGCAAACACAAACAAACTCATTTCTCAACAAACACTTTCACACCAATTTATGACAAAAACACACCCAAATCATTTTAGTTCAAAAATGTTTTTATTTGTCTTGTAGTCTTGATCATTTATACAAACACTAATGTGGTCATCTCCACATTTATACCTCTGTCTACCATATATGGGGAAATGGCGCCACAAACTAAAAAACAATAAAAACTAAAATTCCAATCCCTCACTGTCATGAATCCGTGAAATACTTGATAAAAATGTGAAATTATATTGCAGTGACAGTGTAGAATAAAAATGTTGTTTTAATGGGAGTCAATGGCACAAAAATGTCTTAGGGGTAAAGGTGGGACTATTTTTAGACACCTTTTTAAGAGGATTTAAAAAAAATCGTGAAATCTGAAAATTCATCCAAAAATACACACCTGAGGCAAAATCTATGCCATTTGAATCAACACAGCAAAAGTTATCCACAAAAAGCAGGTGCAAAACATCAAAAACTGCCTTTTCTTGGGAATTTTATTTTTATTTTCTTCTGGTTTATCTGTTGCAATACTGAACATTGTTTATTATGTATTTGGTTTAGTAAACAGTTTTTGGGGGTTTTTTTCCACTCAAAGAAAATGTCCTGAGCAGCAGGGGGCAGCAGAGGGCAGCAGAGGTGAGTGTGGCCCAGATGAGAGAAGAAGAACGGCTGCTGTCTGTGGCGTTAGCTCCGAACAGAACTCTGACACTTGGAGCCCAGAGCGGAGCCTTAAAGCGGACAGAGCGCAGTGAAACATGGCAGAAGTGAAGCTGAAGGAGGAGCCGGAGCTGTGGGAGCCCGCGGAGGTGGACAACAGGTGAGTTTAGAGCCGCTACAGGACGCTCTCAGCACACAACCCTGCGCCCAGCGGACTGCCTTTAAACAACACACCATTGTGCGAGTATCAGTCACTTTATCAGACACAGGACCGACAAGAACCTGGACCCACAGACCATCTGAACCTCTGTGGAACCGTTTACAATCCGGATTCGGAGGTTTTTTGCGTAAACCAGGGACTAAAATGAAAAGTGCATCTGTTTTTGAGAAAACCGGGGGAAAGTGCAGAAAGTAATGCCGTAAAGTGTGGGTTTAGCTCCGCCTCTTTCTGTACAGCAGTGGTTTCCAACACTCAGTGGTCATCTGTGTTTATTTATTTATTTTATTTATTTATTTATTTTTATTTTTTTAGAGCTTCTGCTTTTTTAATATTATTATTATTATTATTACAAATAACACAAATAGGACAACAACAACAGAACACAACAAAAACAACCAAGATAATAATAATAATAATAATAAATAAAAATAAATTATAAGCAAACAAAACAAAACTTATAAGTACTGTGAAGTCTATTAAAAGGTAGTTGTATAATTTATATACATATTACATTTAGTAAAAAAAATAATTTATAATCATCTGTGTTTATTAGTACAAAAACACTTGTATACTTACTTTATAGTAAATAGTCATTCTCCTGCGTTGTTTTTTCAAGATAAAAAATCCTTTAAAAATAACATTAAATTAAAAGCATAATTAATGAAAAATATGTTTTAAATTAAAATAAGTAAAAATAACAATTTAAAGTTCTGTTACATTTACTTATTTTACTATATTTTTATGTTACTTGTACTTGCTCGTTTTCATAATTTTTTATAATTTAATACAAAAAGATGCTTGTTTTTTTTTTATCAAATGATGTGAATCCCAAGTATCCCCTGTAAAGTGCTTACGTACCTCTAGGGGTCTCTGTCCCCCTGTTTGGGAAACACTGCTCTACATAATCACGAGAGAGGGTGAATTCCAGTTCTGAAAATTTGCCTCCTCAAAGCCTGAACTCCTCGATTGCTCCGCTCTTTGAGGAGGCGTATTTTGAGAACTGGGATTGATGTAACTGTGCCTCTGCTGACGCTGCGTTCAAGACAACTCCGAACTCCTGACTTCAGCTCGGTAAACACACGTGGAACTCCACAATAACAACATAACAATAATTGCATTACTCTATCGTTTTATAAGAAATAAATAAAGACATTATTAGTAGGTGTGTAACAATACTTTTTTGCAATGATATGATATGTATTAAAGATATTAGGGAGGATTTTTTTCGACTGCTGTTTGTCCTTTTTTGAATACTGCGCATGCGTCAGGCCCCGCCCTTCACTGTTCCTTTCCAAGGAACTCCTCCACAGCGACGTGCACGAGCGTTGGAACACGAGTGTTTGTTTACAGCCGGCATCAGCAGAGATTCACCTCAACCTAGCCCTGCATTGTTTGTTTGCTCGACCTTTGACCTTTGCTCCCCACACAGACCCAGTCACATGCACAGTCCCTAAATGTGAGCAAACATCTGTCCTCCTGCTATTGGTAGCATTAGCAAACTGACTGCTGTGCAGTTGAAATGGTTCAACAGATAAAGAAAAAAGGCATTTTTTTCAAACGATAAGATAAACGTTACCTGTCCAGCAGAAACTTGGCGACCAATGCATCGTCTGAAGCCCTTTCTGTTCCTACAGCGCACGCAACGTTTGAAGGAATCGCCAAGAACCACACAGGTTTTATTCTGCTCTTCTACAGTTTTTCTCCTCTGGTTCACTTCAAAAACAGTTTTCCTTTTGTGACCTCCCGGTTCACGGTTTTCCTCAGCCATTGTGTTCTTCGAAGTCAGGCGGTCCCCGCTACGATGTTAACGCCGCCAATGCGGCGCTAATGCCGGGCTACATAAACATAGTGTATACGCATGTGCAAGCACAAGAACGCGCACTATCGCCGAAACTAGGAAGTCAGAATGATTGGCGAGTCCATGGAACAATGGTTAACGTACTCATGACGAAAACGATTGGATGAGGTTTTTTAAGTCCCACAGAGTCCACAGTTTATTAATATTATTATTATATTTTCTAATACACCAATTTATAAGCCTTATACAGGGCAATGAAGGTAGTTTTAATAAATACTGCAAAAAATGAATTTATAAAGATCCTCCCTAATATCTTTAATTAGAAGTGTTTCGATACGATTCAAGAACGATATTGGCTCATTTGGTAGATACAATTCAACACCTAACAGCAACTTTTTGACAAAAATCATAAAAGTTTACTCTCAAATGTAGCACCGCGGCCGGGGTTGATTATGTCCAGCAGACACAGAGAGAGAAGAAAAGTTGAATATAACATTTTATTTAATTAAAAACACAAAATTTATCTCCAAAAAGCCATATCTGGTTTTATTTTAACATACAAATTTCTAATTTCAATATTTCCAATATTATCGATCGATACTTCATGTGTATCGATATTCACTTCCTAGAAAACGATACGATTCAATACAAGCTCATGTTTATTGATGTAGTTGTATCATAGGGAAAAATATCGATACAGTTCCTGTATCGTTACAGCAGTAATTATTAGCACTGCTTTTGTGCTGTAGAGTTATATCAGGGGAGAGTTCTATTTCTAGTTTAGAAATTCAGTGATAAATGAACTGAGATGTTTTTGCAGAGCTGTAGCACTGATAACTTCATTAATATTAGATACATTTTTGTACACAAGTGTGAGATCTCTTGTTTAAAAACCTCTTTCCCCCTGAGTAACCACACTGTCCTCCTCTCACAAACGATGTCCCCAGGATTGTGACGTAGACTCAGGAACTCAGAGTCCAGCACTTCCACTCAAGTTTCCGAGCAAAAATCCCGACCTGAGACTGCAAGGCAGTTTTTCTGAGTCAGAGATTGGAATTTCTGAGATTCCAGTGTATCATGAACATAGCATAAATATCCAGGTCAGAGCTGGAGAACTCGAGTCCAGGCATTGGCCTCATTTTCAGGACTCGACTCGGACCCGGCTCGAGTCAAGGTTTACACTGACGTCCCTGACTTAGACTCAGACTCGTGGACCTTGGACTGGGATTGGATCACAGATGTCACTCTCCAGACGCAGTCATGTGCTGAGTCCACCTCCTGCAGACTAAATGATTTTTTTTCAAAGGTGGGCTTTAGGGCTGCAACTAACGATTATTTTGATTCATCGGTCGATTATTGTTTTGATTAATCGGATAGTGAAACGTGTATGGTTAAAGTGGTTAAAAACTTGCAGTATTTCATAGTTCGAATTAAAATTCTACCAACAATCACTTAATTTTTACAAAATTTGAACCAGACAAAGCTACAACTGTCAGTGGAGGACGTTTGGACCGAGCATATTAACACACAAAGATATTTTTAATGAATAACACAAAATGTACATTGTTTTTGAGTGTTTTTGGTGCTTTATTGGTAATAAACCTCCTCTCTCAGCTCATGGCATGTTTCAGAGTCTGTGAATGCCCCAGTTAATGAATAAACAATTTCTAAATTAGTTGACATTTATTTCAATAATCAGTTATAACCAATTAATCCAATTTAGTTGTTGCAGCCCCAGAGGGTTCAGATGTGTGTTAGAGCCTAAAGACTATTATACTTACTAGGGTTGCATGATATGGAGAAAACATGCGATATTTGATAACTATGTTGAAAACTGACTACTTTTCAAACATAGTAAGTTAAATTCACTACATTTCACAAAAATGTAAGTTTCTGTATTTACAAGTCAAAACAGCCACAAAATCAAAACTTACCACAGACTAAACCAGGAATAAAACAAGGCTAAGCTGTGACTAAATTAATTAAATTACCACTAAAACTGGACTTTTTAAACATTTTTATTTAGTCACAACACATGTTCTTTTAAGGCTCTGGTGGAAAATGATTCTTCAGTGTAAATCTCTGTCAGATGGAGACCACAGAGTTATTGTGATATATTTAGATTCTTGTGATACGGATATTGCGTTTGTCCGCATTTTGATAACAATAATTTTGCGATATATTGTGCAGCCCTAATACTTATTATACTAATAATAATAATCTAAAGTCATTAGAGTTCACAGCAGGTGCACTGTGTTAAAAATAGTCCTGACTTATCTCAGACCTGTTCACAGAAAAGTTATTTCACTCTGTTCCTGTGGATTTTTGTCCCACAGATATAGTTGAAACGGTGACTGTGTTTGAATAATTTTGTTTGTTTTTCACTGGTTCCATTTTGCCACAATTAATAAAACTCTTCTTACATCCTGCTTAAAGTTACACTGTGTAAGATTCCCGGTCTCGCAAAATGTAAACACTAGGGCCCCTCCTCCTTCTGAAACTGTGCGAGCGTGCGTCTATTTCCATCATTGTTTCAACTTTAGTTGACCTGCTGCTACCTTTGGAAGTTTGGACTGGATCTTCTATAGAGTTAGCGCTAGCGTTAGCTTATCAACAAATATCGCGCAATGGTCGCAGTAAAAACAACTAATAACTGTATGAAAAAGCACCTTCTAAAGAAAAAATAAAGAGGCTAATTTACCTGCCCAACAATAAAGAAGCAAAAACGTGATCCGATTTGCAGCCTTCTCTGTCTCTCATCTGACGCCAGCGAGCAAAAGTCTGTCCGATGTTGACTCTTGTCTGTGATCTGGTGCGGTCCCTTTCACATTTTCTTTTTCTTGCCTCGTCCGACATTGTCTTCATCTTCTTGTGTCCTTCGGCCCTGACGAACTGGCGAAAATAACAACGCTAAAAGTAGCTTCCTGGTTATACTGCGCCTCAAGTCGTTCCCTGTCACGTGACTCTTCCTCAACAGCGGAGCGCTCCCGGCCAAACTGCGAGGGCGGTTTCTCAGTACAGAAGCCCCGCTCGGAGCAACAGATCGCGCCTCAGGCCTTATAATCGCTCAAAAAATCACAAAAACAAGTCAGTATGCCCCACATATTTAGGAGAAAAGTTACACAGTGTAACTTTAAATGATCTGGGGTCTCATCTATAAAACTGTGTGGAATTCTTACTAAAAGTCTCCGTACGCCAGAAACTCAAAAGCTGCGTACGTTAGTAAATATTCACACTTATAAAACCGGGCACACGCACAGCTGCACACTATTTCCCTTTTATAGATCCCACCTGGAGTAGAAAGGTGCGCACGTAAACCCAGCTCAGGCCACGCCCTCTCCACACCTCAGGCCCCGCCCTCTCCACACCTCACATCCACCAAAGGACAATGCAAAGTGACTTCTGAATGAGAGTAACCTGAACATGAGCCGCTAATGAAGAGGTCTGAGTAGAGGTTGTGTGTAAAGAGGAGGGGACAGAGCCGCGGTGCATGTCCTGCGTAAAGACAAATATCAGATTATTATCATCATTCAGTCTCGTTTTGACTCTGCTTCATTAAAACCACTCAGCTCTGATGTGAACTTGTGTCTGTGGGAGTTGTTTATGCTCGGGTCCCATCATTGTTTCATAAATCCAGTCACAGATTCATCAGAGATCACCTCTGCTGTGAGTTCACACCGCGGACACAGCCAGCGCGCAGCACGGGCGTGCACGTTCACACTTAATTGTCAAGAATACTGAGTGAAGTTAGGAAAAATCATATGGCCTTCCCACACTTTTACTTACTAATTGTTTAAATAACGATGCCTGAATCAAATCCTTTGTTTTTTTCTGAGAGATATAAAGTGAAGGTGACCTGTATCAAACGCAGCAAACATGGATTTGTCAGACTTGCTTCACTTCAGCGGCTCGTCCTGAGGGTCGCCTTTGTGCCGCGTTTCCCGTCCGCTTCATAGATGAGACCCCTGGATTCGCTGCTTAGATTTAAGATTTGAATTCGCTTTCAGGTGATAATAACTCAGACTTGGACTTGTACTGGAAGAACTGATGGCCTGACTCGGACTCGAACATTGAGGACTTGAGAAATGGTGACTTGACCCAAACCCTGCTACACTGGCACATCTGATACAGGCCGACTTTTATTCCTGCTTTGTGTCCAAAGTCCTCCAATTGTGTCTCTGAGCACTGCACCAAAAGAGGAAGTTGTTCTGATCCAACTAAAACCTCTTTAAGTCTTTGTAAAGTCTTTTCTGTTGTTCTCTTACAGTGTGGCCAGTGAGTTCAAAGAGGAGCCAGACTGCAAAGGTAAGAAACAGCTGCGGTATTGGCTCGACTATAACCAGACTTTAATGCATGGAGCTGTCTTTGAACTGGTCTGAGTTCATTGAAAAGAATGGGTTTTAGAAAAATGTAGTTTGTTTGTAGACTCAAGACATTTATCACATTAATCCAGCACACACCTAAAATTCAAGATTGCCGAAGTAAAATCTTACCCAAAAAAATGTTTGAAAAATGGTTCAGTGGCAGCCCTTGGAAGTTGGAAAATACATTACATCTATCAGAGCTAACCCCACCTTTTATTCAACTTAGAAAAATGAAACTCACCAGAAACATAGAACATGTCAGGACAAGCAAAACAATATATTACAGCTCTGCCCTAAACCCAACAGGAAGTCGGCCATATTGGGCAGAACCTGGGAACTACAAAATCCTACTTCTCGTACATTAAGTATCTCCTTCTAGGATTCTAATCCAAAAGGTTCCAAACTAAGTAAAAGTTACCTTAGAGACAATGGCACTGTGGAAAAGACTGGAGGCAGAGCTTAAGATGTTAAGATTCTCGTTCTGTTCTCTTTGCTGCAGGCGTCCAGAGTGAAAATGAACCTGGTCCCAGTCTGGTCCACATAAAAGAAGAACCAGAGGAACTGCATATCAAACAGGAGCCGCTTCAGGAGTTTTCATTCATCCGAGTTATTGTGAAGAGTGAAGATGAAGAAGAGGAGTCCTCTGTCCTTCATCAAACACTGAAAGAGGAGAACAGAGAGGACACTGATGCAGCAGAACCAGGTTTAGAGAAACATTCAGAGTCAGAGAGAGAAGAACACACTGAGGATTCCTCTGACACTGACGACTCTGAAGACTGGACTCCTTCAGAGAAAAGTCACACTCAGCAAACACAAACTGAGGTTACTGAACAGCAGCGTGACCTGACTCACAATAACAATGTTAGTGAAGATGGGAGCGACGCAGGAGGAAAAACCAGACGCCACGAATGCTCTGAATGTGGAAAGACGTTTCAATACATGGCATTGTTAAATAGGCACAGGAGGACACACACAAGAGAGAGACCATTCAGCTGTTCAGTCTGTGCCAAGGTATTTACAAAAAAAGATACTTTGAAGAGACACATGAGAACGCACACAGGAGAGAGACCGTTCAAATGTTCAATCTGTGCCAAGGGTTACACACAAGAGAGTACTCTAAAAGCACACATGAGGACTCACACAGGCGAGAGACCATTCAGCTGTTCAGTTTGCGCCAAGGATTTTATAACAACGAATGCTCTAAGGAATCATGAGAGAATCCACATGGGAGACAGACCATTCGGGTGTTCTTTCTGTTCAATGGCTTTCATAAGAAAATGTGATTTAGAAAAACACATGAGATCTCACACAGGAGAGAGACCATTCAGCTGTCCAGTTTGTAATAAATGTTTTGCATATTCTTATTCTGTTACCCAACATATGAGAATTCACGCAAGAGGAGAACTATTTATTTGTTCAAAATGTGGCAAAAGATTTCCTCAAAAACAGCTTTTAGAGGAGCATTTATTATGTCACAGCGAAGATAAACAAAGAGTTGAAACTGATGCAGAAGTTAAAACCAAAGAACACAAATGCTCCGAATGTGGAAAGGAATTTGTGAGCAGCACTGGATTAAAGATACATGCACGGGTCCACCTAAGGCCGAGACTCAGACAAACATTCAAATGTACGGTTTGTGCCAAGGTTTTTAAAACAAAAAGTAATCTTAAAATACACACAAGGATTCACACAGGAGAGAAACCATTCAGCTGTTCAGTTTGTGCAAAGGATTTTACACAAAAACGTTTTTTAGAACTACACCTGAGGACTCACACAGGAGAGAGACCATTCAGCTGTTCAGTTTGTGCAAAGGATTTTACACAAAAACGTTTTCTAGAACTACACATGAGAACTCACACAGGAGAGAAAGCATTCAGCTGTTCAGTTTGTAATAAATGTTTTGGATATCCCTCCTCTCTTAAGCAGCACATGAGAAAGCACACAGGAGAGAGACCTTACAGCTGTCTGCTTTGTAATAAATGTTTTCCATCTAACAGTTCTCTTAAGAGACACCTGAGAAGTGGGAGTCATAATAAAAAAATATTTAGTTGTCCAAAATGTGATAAAAGATTTTCTCAAAAACAGGTTTTCGACGTCCATTTATCATATCACAGCAAAGACGAGCCATACGTGTGTGTGCTCAGTTTGTAAGAAAATGTATGGACGACTTTCTAATCTCAGGTTACAGTTCACAAACAGAAAACATTCAGGTGTTCGGTTTGTGAGAAAACATTTTCCAATCAGTATTTTCTAAAAAGACATCTTCCTCAACCCAAACACAACCTGCTCACACTGACCCCAGTCCTGTCCAGATCCAGTTTAATCCTTCTCACAGCGGTTTCCAAAGTGGGGCCCGCTGGGGGTCCGCGAAGGTACTGCAGGGGGCCCCCCAGAGGCTGTCTATATTAAGTACATAAAAAGAAATTGAGTTTGAAATGCACTGTAAAAAACAATGCTGCAAAAACTCAAGGAAACAGGATCCCTCAGGATTTTTGAGTTTTGGTGATCAACTCAAAATCTCAAGTTTTCAACAACTAATATTTTTTACTCACCAAATTTAACGTTCATACATCTAAAAACTTAATTTTTTCCAGCTCATCTTACAGCAACTGGCTCCACTGTTCAGAAAAAGTATTATTGATAATAATAAAAACTAAATATACTACATTTAACAAAAGAATAACTTTTTCTGAACTCTGTAAGTTGGCTGTAAGATGAGTAAAAAAATAATGAGAGAGAGAAAAACTTAAAAATTAGAAAAGTTTTTAGACGTATGAACATCAAATTAAGTGAAAGTGTGGAAAACTTGAGATTTTGAGTTGGCCCCAAAAATCTTGAGGGATCCTTTGCCTTGAGTTTTTGAGATTTTGCAGCATTTCATTTTATTTTTACAGTGTATTTGTTTAAAAATATAACTTTAAAACACTTTTTAGCCAATAGTCAGTGTCTTTTGTAATGTTTTTATAGAAATATATGGAGAAAAACATGAAAATAAAATTTGGGATGGAGGGAAGTTGTATTGTTGGGGGTCTGTGTGGGATTTTGGTAAATTTAAGGAGCGCCGTGACTCCTGACTTTGGGAATGGCTGCCTTCTCAAATTCTGCTCAGTCCGGTTCAGACCCAGCTGAGTCTGGTTCAGACTAAACCTGGTCCAGATCCTCCTGAACCCACACTGGGACAGCTGTGTTACTGACTCCACCCAACACCGGACTCTGGCCTTGTTTTGTTCAGATGGGTTTCCAGATGTTTTCAATAAAAACTTACAAACACTGACATTGTGTGTATTGTAAACTATGTTCTTCATGGGACTGGCGTAATTCAAGCTTAACTTAAAAGGCTGAATTTATTTTTATTGTTTTGTACAGGATCAAGTTTAAGCATAGATCAAGAATTGTGAACATACCATCATAAAAAAGATTAAAATGTTCATATAAAACATCTTGTACAGGCTAATTCTTCTGCATTTTTAAACTAAACTAGAAAATAAACTAAATCTGTCTGCCTTTAAAATTAAATATGAATTATATATTTTATGGCAAAAAAAAAAAATCTCAACCTTTACTACAATAAGCTGTTACCTAAAAATATAACACTTGAGCTTTACTTTCATACGTCTCAGTTCAGTATGGAAAGATTGCAAATATTTTCTTATCATCTTGGAAATAAATAATGTAATAAGTGCCTCCTGCAAAGTGCTCGCGTACCCCTGGTTGGGAAACACTGTTATAGACCACATGTTGACACTAAATTACTAACATATCGAGCAGTGGCTAAGGTGGTAACGAGGGGCCCCAGTGCAGGTTTTCAGAATGGGCCCTTAGGTTATGAAACACATTCTGTAAGTCTACACATCCAAATATCATGCTTTAAGTTGGAAAACTGCACAGAAATTTCTTAAAGTCCACCAATAGTAAATTAAAAAAATTAAAATATCAAAAATGTTGGTGCCATAAGTGCATTTTTGTTTATAACTAAACTTTGTAAGCATTAAATAAGTAAATAATGTGAAGTAATTATGCATATTGTACAATTTTATAACTAACTATAATTAAGACTCTCAGTGGGGCCCCTCTTATGTCCTGGGCCCCTGATATAGTGTTTGTGGAACTAACTGAACTGATATGTGATCATTTGTTCAGGAGTCTGTTTTTATATTTTAACATTGTTTTATAAAATGATTGGCCAACATGCTTTTAGATAAAGTGGCTCTGGAGTTTTGTTTTAAACCTGAGCAGCAGGGGGCAGCAGAGGGCAGCAGAGGTGAGTGTGGCCCAGATGAGAGAAGAAGAACGGCTGCTGTCTGTGGCGTTAGCTCCGAACAGAACTCTGACACTTGGAGCCCAGAGCGGAGCCTTAAAGCGGACAGAGCGCAGTGAAACATGGCAGAAGTGAAGCTGAAGGAGGAGCCGGAGCTGTGGGAGCCCGCGGAGGTGGACAACAGGTGAGTTTAGAGCCGCTACAGGACGCTCTCAGCACACAACCCTGCGCCCAGCGGACTGCCTTTAAACAACACACCATTGTGCGATTATCAGTCACTTTATCAGACACAGGACCGACAAGAAACTGGACCCACAGACCATCTGAACCATCTGTGGCCCGGGGAGGAGTCCGGCTCGTGTCACTGTTCCCTCCAGCTCAGGGTTAGATTTATTTTATGCCTCCAGATAAATGTGGAATAATTGTTGTTAACAACGCCGCCTGGGATTGGATCAGGGCCAGAACCACTCGCTGTTAGACACACGGGGCCCCTCTGCAGGTTACACGCGGGGCCCTCGGCAGGTTACACGCGGGGCCCTCTGCAGGTTACACGCGGGGCCCTCTGCAGGTACACACGCGGGGCCCCTCTGCAGGTTACACGCGGGGCCCTCTGCAGGTCACACGCGGGGCCCTCTGCAGGTCACACGCGGGGCCCTCGGCAGGTTACACACGGGGCCCTCTGCAGGTCACACGCGGGGCCCTCGGCAGGTTACATGTGCAGCAGAGCCCACAGTTAAAGTATAATGATTGTGACAGATATGTTTTTTTCTGTGGACAATTCTTAATTTTTTTTTTAATCTTTTTTTTTCTTTTATTTGGAGCAACCAAATAAATTATTGTTTTTTTTTTGTTTTGTTTTTGTGGTGGCGGTGGTGGGCGGGGGTTTAGTCCATCTCAGTTTAGTTTAATGTATTTTTTTTATGTATTTTTTTGGTTCCAAACAAGTACAAATACATCATGAGGCTTTGTGAACTGTATAAAATCAGATTTTGAGGTAAGGTGAATAATACAGCTTCAGTTTTATTTCTATGGCTCAGTATCACAACAAAAGTCACCTCAAAGGGCTTCACAGTTAATCAAACATAAAGGTAGGTAGGCAGCAGTTTATTGCGCCGTAAGGAAACTGATTTGCAGCGAGTAAAACATTTAACATAAAAGACAAAACAATCCACACTGAGCACATTACGTATAATGTATTCAACATTCAACATAAAATCATGAAGAAAAACAGGCTTTGTACAGGCCACAGCCTTTAGTAAGAGGTGCGTTCAAAGATCACCTTCTGTCCATTTTATACAAAAAATAATAAATAGTAATAATAATTTCAACTTGATAGATAACACATTTTTAATAATTAAAAAAAAACTCTTTATGAATGTGAGTAAATGTTGCTGTGTGCAGACGCTGAACACAGATGCATGGTTATTTAAGAATTTAGACTTAAAATGTATTCAGTGAACCAGTTAGAACCAAACAAATGTCTGGTTCTGTTTTTGCTGATGGCTGGAGATCGATACCTCCTCCTGATGGGAGCAGCTCAAATGCATTAAAAAGCAGTGTTTTGGATCTGATCAAATGTTCTCTGCTTTGTTCTTAGATCGATAAATAAATGTCCTGCAGACTGCTGAGAGTAAAGCCTTGTATTTTACTCACAGTGACAACTATTTTTCTTAGTGAATTCTTTTGTGCCTCGGTTGCAGCCCCAAACCAACAGATGAATGCAAAAAGTCAGCCCACTCTCCACAAAAGCATCTGTAAAACATTTTCAACATTACTTTGTCCACATCAAGACACCATTTTTTAAAGAAAGTTTAGTCTCTGTTGGCCTTTTTTTGTTGTGTTCTGTGTATTTGTCCCACTTCAATTTGTGATCTAGGACCACAGCCAAATATTTGTGCTCAGAGACAGTGTCGATGGGTTCTCCTTTGATTTTTTTTTTTTTTTTTTTTTGCGATCAAATTTTTATTTGATTTTCAAACGCAGAAAACAATAAACAAAATACTAATAATATATACATACACATACATATACACACACATATATATATATATACATATATACACATACATACATATATACACATACATATACACACACATATATATATATACATACATACACATACATATACATACATATATACACATACATATACACTTCCACCCACCCACCCAAAAAAAAAAAAAAAAAGGAGCTCATGGCGGCAACCCACCCACTCCCCCACCCTTTCTGGATTTCTGTTTCCTCTAAGCAAAACAAAACTAGGGATACAATCCCCAAGCGAGATGACAGTGTCATATCAAAGATCACACAGCCTCCCTCAGCAGCAGAACAGATGAACAGTTTAGGATACAGATGATTAAGTTAGACTTTAAAGCTTAAATGATCATACATATTTAGTTCTCTTTAAGTTTGTCTATTTTAGATAAAGTATTTGACCAAAATGTAATGTTTTTCTCCTTGGCTCCATGCATTTTTGCCACTGATAATTCCATGTTAATGATATCACGAAAGATGTTGATCCAATGTACAAAAGACAGTTTGTCTGGAGACTGCCAGCGAAGAGCAAGCATTTTCTTTGCAGCAGTTAGACGGTAGACCAGCCAGTAGGACCTTTTTCTGTGAACAAGTCCAGTGAGGTAAATGCGAAAAATCATAGTAACAAAACAAGTGGGGAAAAATAAAAGACTCGGTCCAGTAATTGTGTTAAATAAGAAAAAACAATTTTCCAAAATATAACAACACCTTTGCAATCCCAAAACATATGTATGAAAGTACCTATGGCATTATCAGAACATTTATCACATATTGGAGTGGACTGAAGTTTCATCAGGTACCTTTTTTGAGGGGTAAGATAGGTTCTATGCAAAACATTTAAATGAATTATCTGATGATTGGGATTTTTTGATGAAAAAACAATGGTATTCCATATTTTTTTCCAGCTGTCATCCTCCACTTCCACTCCTAAGTCTTTACACCACACTTTCTCAATGTATAGTGGTTTATAATTTACAGTTAATAAGGTTCTCCTTTGATGATGATGATGATGATGATGATGGGACAGTGAGTGGACTCTCGTCTTAAGTCCATGGTCATCTCCTTCGTCTTAGCTGTATTTAGGAGGATAAACACACAATCAACACAAACAATAACTAAACTAAACAGAGCCAGGACACTCCTGTCCTTAGACCCTCCTTCTCTTGAGGAAAAACTCCTAAAAAACCCAGCTGTGGGAAAAAGCAGAAACCTTATGGGCCCATATTGAAGGTGGGGGTGAGGTTGGGGTCCGTGAAGTCCATAGAGGTGAGGTTAAGGGCCCACAGGTTGGGACAGAAGCTGATGGGGTTAGCTAAAATGCTAAAAATGAACAGATAATAACAGCAAAACAGTTGATAATTTATGTCAGTAATGGTTCTGAGTATTGATTTGAACAGATTAATTAGCAGAATGTTAAATGCATTTTATAGACATGTTTTTGAACTGTGGGATGCTGGAGTTGGTCATATGGTGTGACGTTTAAAACTGTGAAAAAGTCAAAAACCATTAACAAATCTCTAAAAATACTGGAGGAGCAGAAGCAGAATACCTCCAGCAAGTGCCTCATGTATTTCTGTAAAGTTTTAATAAGATTTGTCAAAATTAAATAAAAATTTCTTTGCAGGTTCTAAAGCATTTTGCATGATTATTAACAAAAAAGTGCAAAATGTTTCAAATTTGTGCATAGAAAATAGCAAATGTGTAAATAGCACCGGGTCGCGACCCGGTTCCGGATAAGCGGAAGAAGATGGATGGATGGATAAATAGCAGTGGTCACCACTGGTTTGCTGTGATTTCTTTCACATTCTGTTTTTCTTTTACAGTGCGTTCACTCTGAAACCTGAGGACAAAGACGGCACAGGTAACAAGCCAGCACCGTCTTTTTTATTTACATTGTTTTAATGCCAACTGTTCATGTTTATTTTTCTATTCTGTGTCCTGCAGGCGTCCAGAGTCAACATGAGCCTGGTCCCAGTCTGGGCCACATTAAAGAAGAACCAGAGGAACTGCAAATCAAACAGGAGCCGCTCCAAGAGTTCCCATTCATCCGAGTTATTGTGAAGAGTGAAGATGAAGAAGAGGAGTCCTCTGTCCTTCATCAAACACTGAAAGAGGAGAACAGAGAGGACACTGATGCAGCAGAACCAGGTTTAGAGAAACATTCAGAGTCAGAGAGAGAAGAACACACTGAGGATTCCTCTGACACTGACGACTCTGAAGACTGGACTCCTTCAGAGAAAAGTCACACTCAGCAAACACAAACTGAGGTTACTGAACAGCAGCGTGACCTGAGAGCTGCAGGTGAGGCGCGAGGCAAAAACAAACAGCACAAATGCTCCCAATGTGGAAAGAGTTTTAGGTACATGGCATTGTTACAGAGACACAGGAAGACTCACACAGGAGAGAGACTGTTTAAATGTTCAATCTGTGCAAAGGATTTTACAGAAAAGTGTAATCTAAAAATACACATGAGAACTCACACAGGAGAGCGACCGTTCAGCTGTTCAGTTTGTAAGAAAACATTTACACAAAATAGCAATCTTAAGTCACATATTAGAATACACACAGGTGAGAAACCCTTTTGTTGTTCAGATTGTAACAGATCTTTTCGATGTCTTGATTCTTTAAGAAAGCACATGAGAACTCACACAGGAGAGCGACCATTCAGCTGTTCAGTTTGTGCCAAGGATTTTATGAGAGAGACTTATCTAAAAGTACACATGAGAACCCACACTGGAGAAAGACCATTCAGCTGTTCAGTTTGTAGTAAAAATTTTAGATGTTCCAGTTCTCTTAGCAGACACATGAGAAGTGGGAATCACGCTGAAGGAGAATTTATTTGTCCAAAATGTGGCAAAGAGTTTTCTCACAAACAGCTTTTAGATGATCATTTATTAAATCACAGCAAGGAAAAGCCATACGTTTGCTCAGTTTGTAAGAAAACATATAAGCGACCATTTACTCTAAAATTACACATGTTGGTTCACAAAGAGAAAACATTCAAATGTACAGTTTGTGAGAAAACATTTTCCAATCAGTATTATCTAAAAAAACACATGGTGTTTCACGAAGAGAAGACATCTTCCTCAGCCCAAACACAACCTGCTCAGACTGACCCAAGTCCTGTTCAAGTCCAGGTAAATCCTTCTCAAATTCTGCTCAGTCCGGTTCAGACTCCATTAAACCAGGTCCAGATCCTCCTGAACCCACAGACTGGGACAGCCGTGTTACTGACTCAACCCAAAACCTGACTTTGGCCTTCTTGGGTTGTGCTCTAGATGTGTTCAATAAAATACCAACACTGACATTCTGTGTGTGAACTGCAAAAGATGTTCATTATTGTAATAAAAATGTGTGACTGATTTTGAATTGGCTAAATTTATTTCATTTATTTATTAAAGTCCGTATCAAGTTAAAACATTTCAAGAAACTGTCCCTGGCCCCGCGTCTTCTTTCGCCAACATCGGTGGTTTTTACACCTTCAGAGCTTCATCAGGTCCATCTCACTCTCTGTAGTTGCAACGATGCAGTTTCCTCCAAGAGGGCCGCGGAGCCGACTTCCGTGAATCCCACTGGAGGGAAACTCGGTGCCACTGAAGCCGAGTCGTGGCATTCCAGTCTCAAGAAGAACCCGCACCTATGCTCTCACTGTAGGGAAGCAAAAGGTTGGCGGCGCAGGAGGCGTTGTTAACGAGCGCCGACAGCTCAGGCAGAGAACGCAGCGGTCGTTGTCATCTCCAGGAACGATCTCTCCTAAGCCTGTAGAGGGCGTTAGTTCATACAACATAGAACAGATCCTTTACTGTCTAAGACTAAGAGCCAGGCCTGGGGTTGGGGCTCATTTGCGAGCGCCTGGTGGCCGGGTCTATCCCCTATCACCCAAGCCAAAGTCACTGAGGTGGCTAAAAAGCTCCTCGATCGCAAGGCACTGGGGGTGGATGAGATCTGTCCTGAGTACCTCAAGTCTCTGGATGTTGTGGGGCTGTCGTGGCTGACACGTCTCTGCAACATCGTGTGGCGGTCGGGGACAGTGCCTCTGGACTCAGACCGGGGTGGTTCCTCTTTTTAAGAAGGGGGATCGGAGGTGTGTTCCAACTACAGGGGGATCACACTCCTCAGCCTCCCTGCGAAAGTCTATTCCAGGGACTGGAGAGGAGAATTCGGCCGATAGTCGAACCTCGGATTCAGGAGGAACAATGCGGTGGATCTGGAGAAGGCATTCAACCGTGTCCCTCGCAGCCTCCTGTGGGGGGTGCTCTGGGAGTATGGGGTCCGGGGCCCTCTGCTAAGGGCTGTCCGGTCCCTGTACAACCGGAGCAGGAGTTTGGTCCACATTGCCGGTTGTAAGTCAGGACTCCAGCAGGGCTGCCCTTTGTCACCGGTTCTGTTCATTATGTTTATGGACAGAATTTCTAGGCGCAGCCAGGGGCCGGAGGGATTGACAGGAGGATCGGTGCAGCGTCTGCAGTAATGTGGTCGATGTATCGGTCTGTTGTGGTGAAGATTTACCGGTCGATCTATTCCTACTCTCACCTATGGTCATGAGCTTTGGGTCAGGACTGAAAGGACAAGATCCCGGATACAAGCGGCCTGAAATGAGTTTCCTCTGCAGGGCGGCTGGGCGCTGCCTTAGAGATAGGGTGAGGAGCTCGGTTACCCGGGAGGGGCTCAGAGTAGAGCCGCTGCTCCTCCACATTGAGAGGAGTCCGGACTCGCAACCACGATGCCAAGGCAGGCTGCAGTTGCCCTGAGCATAAGGTAAGGTACACATTTATTATCCCCAAAGGAAAATATGCTCTGAGCATTGAACCCATCCTGCAGTGCCACTGGGGTTAAACCTGTCAGGAGCAGTGGGGACCCTTCTCCAGATCTGAGCCAGGATCCTGGTCAGGACTACCGAGCTGGGGCTTAGGCTATTGTGCATGTTTTAACCAGAGCACCCAGAGGAAACTTACCAAGACACAGGGAGAACATGCAAACTCCACACACAAAGGCTCCACGTGGTCTGGGAATCAAACCTGGGACTTTCTTGCTGTGAAGTGAGAGTGCTAACCATTTTGCCACACGTGCCGCAGCTCTACCAAGCCATACGGCAGCGCTCAGTGTTATCTTTGACACGAGCCCTCTTGGCCAATGTTTCAATATGTTTTATAGTTTTTACGCAGATGATATCCATTATGTTGTTGTTTTGATGACAGAGATGAAGAAGCTGGAACGTCTCACTTGGAGCCCAGAGCGGAGCCTTAAAGCGGACAGAGCGCAGTGAAACATGGCAGAAGTGAAGCTGAAGGAGGAGCCGGAGCTGTGGGAGCCCGCCTCGCATTAGGAAGTGGTCAGCAAATAACTACCTTTACTTAAATACAGCTTTGTTTATTGCTCCAGAACAGAAAATCCCTCACATCAGACATCACCTCTGGGCTCCTCGCTCAAGCCTCAGAAACCTTGTTTTTTTTAATTTGATGATTCAATGACTTTGGACAGTTATTCTAGAGAAGTGTTTTTAACATTGAGGGAATACTTCTAAACTAATAAAAATACTTTCTAAAACAGACCTGGAGATGATTACTAATTTCTTCTCGTTTAATGCTGCAATTCTGTTTTTACCTGTGTTGTTTTGTTGTCTTTCTTTGCACTTTGTAAAGCACTTTGTGATTTTTATCTCTGAAATGTGCTGTATCTAAACAAACCTTACTTACACCAAGTAATGGCACAGAAAATATTTGGCTCTCCAAGTTCCAACTTTAAAGGAGAATGAGCCTAAGTCACTGACCTTGGTCTAAGTTAAGCTTTAAATTAGAGATTAACCCAGAAACATGTGTTACTAAAGAATAAAGCTGGACTTAACCAAACCAGACCAGGACCAAGACAGAAATAAAGCTGTCTCTGAATTAAACTAGGCCTATAAACTTGAATTCCCAAAAACTCCTGAATGCCTCTGGTGGGACCTGTGGCACAGCTGGAGAACATCTGTCCTTCATCTACATTTCAATATGAACATATGTCATTGTGATGGGTGACACCGCAGGCGTCGCTCTGGCATCAGGGCATTTCCTTTTAAAGTAGGAAGTGGCAGGTTTGTCCCTGAAAGTGCCAGATTCCCGTGGGTGGCCGGGGCGACTGCTGGGCCCACGCTGTTTGTGTCGATTGTTTGAGCCAATTTATGTTTGTTATGTCTGGTCGAGCTGTGTTTTAAATGTATTTTCTGTGACAGGGCTGTGGTTTTGTGAGGACTGGCTGTGGGTGCTCGATACCACAGGTACGCGCTATTTTACTGTTTTTAATATTTTGAAGTAAAACCTGTATTTTAGCAGATGGTTGATATTTTTGTATTGTGTTTGTTTACAGTTATTCACGTACCGCTACCTGCTGTCCTTTTATGAGTTGTTTTTTGGGTTTAGTTAGTTTAAGAGTGTACAGTGGACTAACTACTTTAATCTTTTTTGTTTGTTTGTCTTGTTTTTTTTTGTTTTGGGTCAATATAATCCCTCTCGCTCAACGGTGTTACACCTGATCTGGTCTGAAGTGAGCATCTGAGGTGACTTGCAGTGTTTTTGCTGTGACTTTATTTTGCTTGAAGTAACAGTGTGTGCAGTGTTTACAGCAGCTTTATCCGCCTTAGTGGTTTGGGAAAATAAGGAACACCCCCTCTCTGTGTTCAATAAATATTGTTAATCTTTATTCATGCGTTTGTCTTTCGTATACCCATGATCTATCCACCTACTTGTAACATCAAAATAAACTGAATTATTAATGATTGTTCGTTCAGAAGTCAGTCAGATTTATTACTGAATAAAATGTTTTAAACCTGAGCAGCAGGGGGCAGCAGAGGGCAGCAGAGGTGAGTGTGGCCCAGATGAGAGAAGAAGAACGGCTGCTGTCTGTGGCGTTAGCTCCGAACAGAACTCTGACACTTGGAGCCCAGAGCGGAGCCTTAAAGCGGACAGAGCGCAGTGAAACATGGCAGAAGTGAAGCTGAAGGAGGAGCCGGAGCTGTGGGAGCCCGCGGAGGTGGACAACAGGTGAGTTTAGAGCCGCTACAGGACGCTCTCAGCACACAACCCTGCGCCCAGCGGACTGCCTTTACACAACACACCATTGTGCGATTATCAGTCACTTTATCAGACACAGGACCGACAAGGAAACTGGACCCACAGACCATCTGAACCGCTGTGGGCCCCTGTTAAATCCGGCTTATGTTTTATATTGACAGAGCCAAACGAACTAAAAATGTAATGTGTCGACAGCATGGCTTGACTTTAACGCTTTTGCTCACTGGACATTTTGGTTCGAGTTCTTTAAAGGTTAATAAACATTTAGGTTTTTCACTCGTCATAGATGTTAAAATGCTGATGTGTAGTGTATAAGACAATAATCTGTTTTAACAGTTCTTTTTAAAATTACCACTGAAAATACAATTTTTAAATATTATTTTAGACTGAAAATGTATATATTTGTTGTATTTTTGTTTGTTGTTGTCAGCAGTGGAAGATGTACTCAGTTTCTTTACTTAAGTAAAAGTATCACCTTAAATTTTCTACTTAAGCAGAAGTTTAAAAGTTCATCCATCTTCTTCTGCTTTATCCGTGGCCGGGTCGCGGAGGCAGCAGTCTAAGCAGAGATGCCCAGACTTCCCTCTCCACAGACACCTTCCTCCAGCTCTACCAGGGGGACCCCAAGGCGTTCCCAGGCCGAGAGACGTAGTCCCTCCAGCGTGTCCTAGGTCTTCCCCAGGGCCTCCTCCTGGTGGGACCACAACACCTCCCCAGGGAGGGACCAGGAGGCTCAGGAACAGAGGTCCGAGCCTCAGCTGACTCCGCTCCATGTGGAGGAGCAGTGGCTCTACTCCGAGCTCCTCCCAGGTGACAGAGCTCCTCACCCTCTGTCTAAGGGAGCGCCCAGCGGAGGAAACTCATTTCGGCCGCTTGTATCCGGGATCTTGTCCTTTTGGTCATGACCCAAAGCTCATGACCAGTGTTGAGTTAGTTATTCAAAAAAAGTAACTAGTTACAGATTACTCCCTCACTCGTGAACAAGACCCCGAGATACTTGAACTCCTCCACTTGAGGCAGTAGCTCTCCTCCGACCCTGGAGAGGGCAGCCACCCTTTTCCAGTAGAGAATCATGGCCTCGGACTTGGAGGAGCTGATTCTCATCCCAAAAAGCAGAGATGAAATCCTGTGGTCCCTAAACTGGACACCTTCCGGCCCCTGGCTGCTCCTAGAAATTCTGTCCATAAAAATAATGAACAGAGCCGGTGACAAAGAGCAGCACTGCTGGAGTCCAACATGCACTGGGAACAGGTCTGACTTATGACCGGCAATGTGGACCAAACTCCTGGGGATTGGACAGCCCTTAGCAGAGGGCCCCAGACCCCATACTCCCAGTCTCTGCTTCCTCAACGAAAGGTGTGTCGGTGTTGAGAATATCCTAAAAGTATCGAGGTCAACAGCTCCCCACCTCCACTGTAAACAGTG
Source organism: Bostrychus sinensis (assembly GCA_020698575.1). Classification (NCBI taxonomy): domain Eukaryota; kingdom Metazoa; phylum Chordata; class Actinopteri; order Gobiiformes; family Eleotridae; genus Bostrychus; species Bostrychus sinensis. The sequence continues at coordinate 1,854,908 of CM036247.1, forward strand.
TTGGTGAAGCACTGCTTCCCCCTCCCGAGGCGGCGGACGGTTTGCCAGAATTTCTTCCAGGCCGACTGATAGTCTTCCTCCATGGCCTCCCCGAACTCCGACCAGCTGCAGTGACAACAGAGGCGGAGAACAGGGTCCACTTGGACTCAATTTTTCCCTCGGGATCTGGTTGAAGCTCTCCTGGAGGTGGGAGTGTCAGACCCCTCTGACAGAGGGCTCAGCCAGATGTTCCCAACAGACCCTCACAATACGCTTGGGTCTGAGTCTGTCCGGCCTCCTCCTCCTCCAGCTGATCCAACTCACCACCAGGGGGCGCTCAGTAACAGCTCAGCCCCTCTCTTCACCCGAGTGTCCAGGACACTCAGCCGAAGCTCAGATGACACGACTACAAAGTCGATCATCGACCTCTGACCCAGGGCGTCCTGGTGTCACTGATGGACACCCTTGTGCTTGAACCTGGTGTCTGTTATGGACAAATTGTGACCAGCACAGAAGTCCAATAACAAAACACCACTCGGGTTCAGATCAGGGAGGCCGTTCCACGCCCCTCCAGTTGTCACTGTCGCTGTCCTCGTGAGCGTTGAAGTCACCCAGTAGACTCATGGAGTCCCAAGCCTTCCAGCCCCTCCCAGGGACTCCAAGAAGGCCAGGTAGTCAACACTGCTGTTTGGCCCATAAGCCAAGACAACAGTGAGAGACCTGTCCCTATCCCGAAGGCGTAGGGACGCGACCCTCTCATTCACCGGGGAAAACTCCAACACACAGCTGAGCTTAAGTAAAGTAACATTCCACCACTGCTCACTGCTTAAAAAAATTTTTTTTTTTTTAAAGAAAAAAAGAATCCAACCAGACAGGCCTAGTGAGACTGAATGTTACCCTCCAAAATGGAAAGCTATCTGCATTTGGCCAGTTGGTGAAAAATGTATTGATTTATCAGCTCGTTTTTAAATTTAGATAAAGAAAAGAGGTTATTGTTTTTTGTTTTGTTTTTTAAGAGGTTATTGGTAGTTCTGAGAATGTGCTGATGTCACACTCTCAGATGGGGGAGGAGCCAGTGTTACTGTACACATTAAAAGCTATTTTCATGAGAAATATCCAAAAATAAAATTCCGAAATGTTGAACCTGATCATTTAATTATACAGATTTTGCTTGCTCCCCATCTCAACTAAATACCACAGGCCTCTAAAATGTTGTGACGTCATCTGAAACCCAGCAATGGCTTAGAAAAAGAGGATGTGATGTTAGTTTGAGTGAGAGAAGAGGATGCAGAGTAGAGCTGCACGATACGGAGAAAACATGCGATATTCGCTAATTGTGTTGAAAATTGTGATAACGATATTATTGCGATATTTGAAAATAGAGCCTACTTTTCAAACATAGTAAGTCGGTGATGGTGGCGCAGTGGGTTAAGCATTCGCCCAGCAACCGGAGGGTAGCCGGTTCGAATCCCATCTGAAGTGCATACTGTCGTTGTGTCCCTGGGCAAGACACTTCACCCACCTTGCCTGTGTGAATGTGTTAGTGTGGCTGTGTTTGGTGGTGGTCGGAGGGGCCGTTGGTGCAGATTGGCAGCCACGCTTCCGTCAGTCTGCCCCAGGGCAACTGTGGCTACAGAAGTAGCTCACCACCACCAAGTGTGACTGAGGAGTGAATGAATAATAGATCAAAAATTGTAAAGCGACTTTGAGTTGTGTGAAAAGCGCTATAGAAAATTGATGTATTATTATTATTAGGTTAAATTCACTACATTTCACAAAAATGTAAGTTCCTGTATTTACAAGTCAAAACAGCAACAAAATCAAAACTTAACCCAGACTAAACCAGGAATAAAACAAGGCTAAGCTGGGACTAAATTAATTAAATTACCACTAAAACTGGACTTTTTAAACATTTTTATTTAGTCACAACACATGTTCTTTTAAGGCTCTGGTGGAAAATGATTCTTCAGTGTAAATCTCTGTCAGATGGAGACCACAGCGGTTATTGCGATATAGATGTTGCATTTGCTGATATTGCGATAATTTTGCGATATATTGTGCAGCCCTAATGCAGAGGAGAGGGTTAGATAAACACTGTGGACTCCTCTGAAGGGAACAGACCAGAGGAGGAAGTAACTAGTACTAATGTCTGACTTTATATGACATCTCATTACCGTTTGTTTTGTTCTTGTGCAGTGCCGTAGTTCACAGCAGTGAGGACGCAGGCAGCAATGGTAAACCACAGTCTTTTCAGTCACTTTTTTTTTTTTTTTTACCGCTGAGAAACAGCCACCTGTTGTCTGATTATTTTTTTCTGTGTCCTGCAGGTGTCCAGAATCCAACTGAGCTCATTCCAGGTGTAGTCCACATTAAAGAAGAACCAGAGGAACTGAAAGAGTTCCCATTCATTCGTGTCATTGTGAAGGGTGAAGATGATGAAGAGGAGGATGGAGATGGGGACACTGTTGGGACAGAAACTGTTGGAAATAAACATTCAGAGTCAGGGAGCGAGGAACACGCTGGGAATTCCTCTGACACTGACGACTCTGAAGACTGGACTCCCTCAGCTCAAAATCACACTCAAACAGAAGCCACCGGTGGGGAATCTAACCCGCAACACGTTAAAGACAACTTAAAACAAGTTCTAAGCGATGGAGGCAAAACAAAACAGTACAAATGCTCTGAGTGTGGAAGAACTTTTAATCATTCGCAAACTTTGAAGCAACACATGGTCATCCACACGGGGCAGAGACCGTTCAAATGTTCGGTTTGTGCGAAGGATTTTCACACAAAGGGGTCGACTAAAAACTCACATGAGAATCCACACAGGAGAGAGACCTTTCAGCTGTTCATTTTGTGAGAAAACATTTACAGTGAAAGATAATCTCAAGTCTCATATGAGAGTTCACACAGGAGAGAAACCGTTCAGCTGTTTGATTTGTAATAAACATTTTACACATAACAGTAATCTTAATGTACATTTAAGAAGTCACACGGGAGAGAAACCATTCATGTGTTCAGAATGTGGTAAAACTTTCGCTCGAAACAAACTTTTACATGAACATTTGTTAGTTCACAGTAAAGAAAAACCATTCGTATGCACAGTTTGTAACAAAACGTTTTCTCAGCGAGGAAATCTCAGTTTGCACATGTTAACTCACTCGGGAGAGAAGCCCTTCAGTTGCGCAGTTTGCGAGAAAACGTTTTTGCGACAGTGTCATCTCAAGTCGCACATGTTGGTTCACTCCGGAGAGAAGCCATTCAGCTGTACAGTTTGTAAGAAAGAATTTTCAAGGCAAAATGACCTCAAGAGACACATGTTAACTCACACAAAAGAGTAACCTGAGGATGTTAACCTGAACACCTGCGACGCTCAAGGAAAATCACCTGCTGACTTTTGTTTGCATCAGGTTTTCTTTTTTCCTAAAACCCAATAAAAGTTTATTGTGAAAATCCACAAAGAGAAAGGCCAAAGTGATCAGGAGATTCTTTAAGTTATCATTTTGTATTGTGTTGTATTTAGTATCGTTTAGTAGAGCTGCACAATATATCGCAAAATTATTATCGCAATATCAGCAAACACAATATTTGTATCGCAAAAATCTAAATATATCACAATAACACTGTGGTCTCCATCTGACAGAGATTTACACTGAAGAATCATTTTCCACCAGAGCCTTAAAAGAACATGTGTTGTGACTAAATAAAAATGTTTAAAAAGTCCAGTTTTAGTGGTAATTTAATTAATTTAGTCCCAGCTTAGCCTTGTTTTATTCCTGGTTTAGTCTGTGTTAAGTTTGGATTTCGTGGCTGTTTTGACTTGTAAATACAGGAACTTACATTTTTGTGAAATGTGGTGAATTTAACTTACTGTGTTTGAAAAGTAGGCTCTATTTTCAAATATCGCAGTAATATCGATATCGCAATTTTCAACATAGTTATTGAATATCGCATGTTTTCTCCATATCGTGCAGCTCTACCATTTAGCACAAAATGAATTATACTCAGCTAAAATTTCAGTTAAAGTTAATTTTTATTTGTTCTGAAATGACACAACAAAGTGGAAAAAGACATCATGGGAAATATAAAATGGAGATATTTAATCCTTTTTTAAATTTTATTTTAATGTACATTTTAACAAAAAGATCAGTGTTCAGTATTATTCAGACCCTTCTCAGTAATCAGTGGTTACAGTATTTCTCTTCTACCACGGCTGTCAAAGGTTGTTTTTTTTACATATATATATAATTCTTTTTATGCACATTTCCATTTTGCAGCACTATTTTTTTTGCATCTCCAGGTCCTCGATGTTAGAAGTTCTCTCCACAGATCTGCTCTCTGGTCTGGTCACACTCATGTTGATCCTGTTCCAGTCTGTGTGCTTTGGTTGAATACATTTGGGCTTAACGGTTTATATCATAACCCTTCTTCAGGATGTACTTCCAGCAATCCTCTTCCTCTTTTTGTGGAGTTATTGCACAAAATATTTAACAATTCACTGTATTTACTAAGGCTGGATCCCATTTCTACCCCTTAGCCCTTTGCCTTAGGCCTAGTCCTTCATTTTGCGCCTTCACGAAAGACGAAGGGCTGTCCCAGTTTTCTTCTGCAGTGAGGGCGAGGGCTGTACTCCCCTCCAAACGGAGCTTTTCCAGATGAACTTAAAACCAAGGGGTAGGAGGAGTTTACCATGATACGTTGTGTTTATGGGTAACATGGCCGCAACAAAGACGTATATTCTGCATTTATGACCATTTAAGAGTTATTTTGTGTTTCATTCACCTTGTGCTTGTTTAAAATAATGGAGGCTACATAAAATTAGCTCATCTATTGGCAATGTCTTACCCCTTGTATCTGTTATTTTGTTGCTATTTCTTTTGTATTTATGTTGTAAGTAAATAGTCTCACCATTTTGCGCTGACAGAGAGGACCCTAAACTTTATGCCAGTGTTTGTTTTATGTCGTTAGCCTCAGTAATCTCTGAGATAATCACCGTTAAAGTTTGTGGAAAACATCGCTGTGAAATACAGGCTTTACACAGGCGGTGTTTTTAAATAAAATAACTGAGGTTTCAGTCAAAAAACAAACACAAAAAGCCCCATAACCTCATTTTAATGCCACTAATTTGATGCAGAGAGAAGCAGCAGCGCTCGAGTCACGTGACGCACATGCGGCTGTGTTTACAGAGACAGGTGATGTTTACCTGAGCACAGTGAGCTCCTCCTCCCCACGCGGTGTAAGCTGAAGATTAATCCCAGGACAGATTTAGTTTTCAGCAGTTTGTTGTTACATTCACCTACAGTTCTCCTGTTGTTCACATGCGCCCCCTTCAGGCTGATGTTGGCTTGTTTAAAAAAAACAAGGTATTTAAAGTATAAACTGAGCAAAGTGATGTTTAGCCTAATATAGTGATGTAGGGGTGTCCTATTTCTTACGGGTGTATCGTCAGCCCTGCGAGGCAAGGGCTAGGGCTAAAAATGAGAAATGGGATTGGGCCTAAGGCTGTGTATAGTTTTAGATATTACTATTTTAATTTCTTTTTTATTTAACCTGGAAAGTCCCTCTGAGATTCAGAATCTCTTTGTGCAGGGAAGTCCTGTTGTACAGGTTTTTAGTGGTAGAGGAAACCTACACAAACTCCACACAGAAAGGCCCCACCCAGTCTGGGAATCGAACCTGGGACCTTCTTGCTGTGAGGCAGAAGTGCTAACCACTGTGCCGCCCTTTAAACTACAGATATTTGACTTCAGAAACAGTGTGGTAACCAGTTCTTGTAGAATTCTATGTGATAACTGAATGGTTTTGTAAAATGACTCCATTATTGTCTAATGTTCATTTTAGGGCTACAAGAAATGAGTCGACTGAAGAAGCGACTTTATCAAACACTGTGTAGTGAATCCAAAAAACCTCTTGTCTCTGGAGAAGATGGAGAAGTGTGCACAGCGGGCAAACCTGTAACAAACAGCACAAAGCAAAGCTAAAAGGGAAGTGGGCAACACAAAATAAGGTCACCCAGCTCCTGTGTGTGCCACTTTAAACTGGGGTTGCCAGATCTGACAGACAGTTTCCAGCCCAGACACATCTTAAAACCTGCCCAACACAATAAACACCAGCCCAAATCAAAACCACTCTAAATGTTAAAACCGTTATTTGTAAGAAAGAACTCACAGCTGCACAAATGAACCAAAGAAAAACACAAAGACCTCAGATAACCTCGACTTATCCAGAACCAACCTCACAGGAAACGTGAGCAAACAAAAAACTGAATCCAAATAAAATTATGCAGCCAGGCTCTCAATTACTAAAGCACTCTCCTGCCTCATGCTCAGCAAATATTTACCAATGCTATTTTTTCCAGCCCAAGATGTTTAAAAGCAGCTCAATTGGGCGGAAACCTGCCCAATCTGGCAACGCTGGTCTGATGCCTACATGAACCCAGCCCTGCTTTACCATTTAGGTAAACCTGTGATTTTCAATAACTGTTGAAAATTGCGATAACGATATTATTGCAATATTTGAAAACAGAGCCTACTTTTGGAACATAGTAAGTTAAATTCACTACATTTCACAAAAATGTAAGTTCCTGTATTTACAAATCAAAACAGCCACAAAATCATCTGGAAAACTGGGACAGCCCTTCGTCTTTCGTGAAGGCGCAAAATGAAGGACTAGGCCTAAGGCAAAGGGCTAAGGGGTAGAAATGGGATCCAGCCTTAGTAAATACAGTGAATTGTTAAATATTTTGTGCAATAACTCCACAAAAATAGGAAGAGGATTGCTGGAAGTACATCCTGAAGAAGGGTTATGATATAAACCGTTAAGCCCAAATGTATTCAACCAAAGCACACAGACTGGAACAGGATCAACATGAGTGTGACCAGACCAGAGAGCAGATCTGTGGAGAGAACTTCTAACATCGAGGACCTGGAGATGCAAAAAAAATAGTGCTGCAAAATGGAAATGTGCATAAAAACGTATCAAGAATTATATATATATGTAAAAAAAACAATCTTTGACAGCCGTGGTAGAAGAGAAATACTGTAACCACTGATTACTGAGAAGGGTCTGAATAATACTGAACACTGATCTTTTTGTTAAAATGTACATTAAAATAAAATTTAAAAAAGGATTAAATATCTCCATTTTATATTTCCCATGATGTCTTTTTCCACTTTGTTGTGTCATTTCAGAACAAATAAAAATTCACTTTAACTGAAATTTTAGCTGAGTAGAGCTGCAGGATATGGAGAAAACATGCAATATTTGATAACTATGTTGAAAATTACGATAACAATATTATTGCAATATTAGAAAATAGAGCCTACGTTTGCAACATAGTAAGTTAAATTCACTACAGTTTCACAAAAATGTAAGTTCCTGTATTTACAAGTCAAAACAGCCACAAAATCAAAACTTAACACAGACTAAACCAGGAATAAAACAAGGCTAAGCTGTGACTAAATTAATTAAATTACCACTAAAACTGGACTTTTTAAACATTTTTATTTAGTCACAACACATGTTCTTTTAAGGCTCTGGTGGAAAATGATTCTTCAGTGTAAATCTCTGTCAGATGGAAGACCACAGCGTTATTGTGATATATTTAGATTCTTGCGATACAGGATATTGCGTTTGCCGATATTGCGATAATTTTGCAACCAGACACCTCTACACACCGATTATACCTAAAATGTAATAATAATGCTTTAGATTTATAAATAGCGCCTTTGTAGATATTCAAAATGCTTCATCTTGCTTTATTCATTCACAGCCACAGATGTTAGACTGACGGAAGAGGAAAATTGCTCAAGTTTGAATGCGTTTGTCAGAGTTTGTATTCTGTTCAGTTCAGTTTATTTGTCATTTGCATTAAAAACAAAAATCAAAACTCTCTGGAAAAACAGCTGCATGAGCTCAAGTGCACTGTCAGAGTTAGCAGACAAAACATAAAAAACAAGCAAATAGTAAAAAACAAAACACAAGGTATGGGTAAATAAGCAGTAAAAGGTGCACGGCAGCGTTTTTTCAAAGTCATCACAGCTTTTTGCAGGCGAGAGAATTTCACAGAACGATCGATGTTTCCCTGAGGCGAAACCAGGATGAAGAAGTCTGTTTTTATAGATGTTAACTTTTACGTCTTCAACCGGAGAAGCTTTGACTGAAAGCTTTGTAAAGAGCAAATTTAAAAGCAGAAATGTTATTGATATTGTCCAGAAATCCAGCCACATGGAGCCATTCCCAAGCCTGGAGTTTCATGCGGCGTCAAATCCATGATCAAGATGTGACTCACTGCACACGGGGGGCAGAGGATTTGCTGTGACGACCCCAGAAGGAAAAAGTAAAAAAGAATGAACACTTGACTTAGTTCATGTTGTTGCACTGGAGCTTCATTTACTCACGGTTTTTACATCAGAATTTATTTAGTTCTTTAGGAGGAGCGTTGCATTTTAATCGAGTAAATGTACTTACATCTGCTACTGCGTTTTCTATTTACAATGGGATTCTATACGTGCGAGTTCTGTGCACTGCAAAAAATCAATATCTATCATTAGTTAAAATGACTTGAATTCAGATTATTAACCTTGATTTGAGTAATTTTTTACTAGATTAGATTTATTGACTTACTAGGCTAGGTTATTTGACTTGTTTCAAATCATTTCTGTGTTAATTTTAAGCCATTTTTACTTATTTCAAGCAAAATTATCTGCCAATGGGGTAAGAAAATTCCACTTACCCCATTGGCAGATAATTTTGCTTGAAATAAGTAAAAATGGTTTAAAATTAAGACAGAAATAATTTGAAACAAGTCAAATCATCTAGACATATTAGTAAATAAATCTAATTTAATAAAACATTACTCAAATCAAGGTTAATAATCCGAATTCAAGTCATTTTAACTAATGCTAGATATTGATTTTTTGCAGTGTGAGCACAGGGTAAACCAGGCCAAGTCTGATGTGTGTGTAAGTCATGTATACAGCAGTGGTTCTCAACTGGTGGATCGGGGCCCAAAAGTGGGTCGTTGGTCTTTGTCAGGGTAAAAAAAAAGTAAAATTTTTGAAAATGTATAATAGATTTAAACTCCTGAACAGTAGGTGGCAGTATGGTAGATGTACAGAAGAAACCCAACAAGAGCAAAAAAACAATAATATATATAATTACTATGTTACTGTTGAGTAGCCTTAAGGTGCAATAGCAAAATTGTTTTTGTTTACTGAAAAAATTAAACCAGAGGTAGATTCTTTTTAAAAACTAGCCTTAATAAGAAACTCAAGCCTTAAATTTAAAAAAGGAACACACGGAAAATTAAAATATACGTCTATATTAAAAAAAGGAGTATTGTCAAATTAGTTTTTGTCCACTGGAAAAATAAAAGCAGATGGTTTTAAAAAGTGTTGCCTAGAAAAACAAAATTTAAATAAAATAAAAACACCTTAAAAAAAAAAAAAAATTCGTTCAATTAAAGCCATTTTTCAAATTGAAAAAGCTTGTTTAAAAAACTCATTCATCAAAATTGAGGTGGATTTCTTTTTTGAGGCAACACATTTAAACAAACCTCTTTTTCTAATGGACAAAAACAATGTTGATGTTGCACCTCAGGGCCACCGTACTGAAGTGAGGGCTGTTTAATTTAATTTAGCTCATTATTTTTTATTTGGGTCGTGGCTTTTCGTTGTGTGATAGTGAGTCCCAAAGCCAGACCTGTTGAGAACCACTGGTAAATTAGTTTTTTTCTAAGACAAAAGCTTTAGGAGATGTTTTTTTCTTGACTGGCTGCTGTTCGCTGCATCAGAGCGGCTGCTGAGATCAGAAAGAGGGAAACATTTACATTCATTTGTTCCGTTCAAATAAATGAAATTAAATAAAGACGCGTCACAGTTCTTAGGAAGACTGTGGCTCACAGTCGAAACATGAGAAGGCAAAAACATCTCCTACAGCTTTTGTCTTGGAAAAAGATATCTGAAATAATTATTCAGACAAAAATAATGTTTCATAAATAAATTTAGTTTTGTGCAGTAACTTCAGAATGTCAAAATATCAGTGATTTTATAAACAGCGTGAAGACAAATAGAAAAGAATTGCTAGCACTATTTATTCCAGCTGCTTTTGGCTGGAGGTGGATATGATCAGCTGGGTTTTTTTCAGCATTTTATTATTTGTAAATAAAAAAAGTAACTTTTGCCATCTCAAAAAGGAAAACCACATATTGCTGTTGTAACAATTTAATGCAGAGCACATATTTTTCTAATAGCGTGCAGGCCTAATTTCCTGGTGACCGTTCATTCACAAATTCATTGACTGGGGGGAACACAGAGTCACCAGTTCATTCACACTAACGAGAATAAGTTGGAATAACGTTATTTTAAAGTAAAGTGCTTTGTCATTATACATTATACATTATATATGCTACAGTGGTGTACCACAAAATTGTGTAAATGATGGAAATTAGTCCTGACCCGCCCTGACTCACCTCGACCCGCCCTGACTCACCCTGACTCACCTCGACCCGCCCTGACTCACCCTGACTCACCTCGACCCGCCCTGACTCACCCTGACTCACCTCGACCCGCCCTGACTCACCCTGACTCACCTTGACCCGCCCTGACTCACCCTGACCCGCCCTGACTCACCCTGACCCGCCCTGACTCACCCTGACCCATCCTGACTCACCTCGACCCATCCTGACTCACCCTGACCCACCCTGACTCACCCTGACCCGCCCTGACTCACCCTGACCCGCCCTGACTCACCCTGACCCGCCCTGACTCACCCTGACCCAGCCCTGACTCACCTCGACCCATCCTGACTCACCCTGACCCGCCCTGACCCATCCTGACTCACCTCGACCCGCCCCGACTCACCCTGACCCGCCCTGACTCACCCTGACCCATCCTGACTCACCTCGACCCATCCTGACTCGCCCTGACCCGCCCTGACTCACCCTGACCCGCCCTGACCCATCCTGACCTGCCCTGACTCACCTTGACCCGCCCTGACTCACCCTGACCCATCCTGACCCGCCCTGACTCACCTTGACCCGCCCTGACTCACCCTGACCCATCCTGACCCGCCCTGACTCACCTTGACCCGCCCTGACTCACCCTGACCCATCCTGACTCACCCTGACTCACCTTGACCCGCCCTGACCCACCTCGACCCGCCCTGACTCACCTCAATCCACCCTGACTCACCCTGACTCACCTTGACCCATCCTGACTCGCCCTGACCCGCCCTGACTCACCTCGACCCGTCCTGACTCACCTCGACCCATCCTGACTCACCTCGATCCACCCTGACCCATCCTGACTCACCTCGACCCATCCTGACCCGCCCTGACTCACCTCGACCCATCCTGACCCGCCCTGACTCACCCTGACCCATCCTGACTCACCTCGACCCATCCTGACTCACCTCGACCCATCCTGACTCACCTCGACCCATCCTGACTCACCCTGCCATAACCTGACCCATCCTGACTCACCTCGACCCGCCCTGCCTCACCCTGCCCCATCCTGCCTCACCCTGCCCAAATGTAGGAGAAACGAGAACACCAGGACATGGGGAGAACATGCAAACTCCACAAATAGAAGACCTTCTCCGGTTCGGGGATCGAACCTGGGACCTCCGCCTTCCCGCTCAAATTAAACCCTTTGTAGAAAGAATCCGAGCTCAGGGATGCAGTCCGTGTTCAGAACACGGTATTTTAGGACGAGCTGGATTTGTTGTTTCCTCAGTTTTGTGAAGTAACATGTGTTTACTGAGATGAACTTGTCTTAAAAATGTTTTATCACACTCTGAACAGCTGAAAGGTCTCTCTCCTGTGTGGACCAACATGTGTCTATTGAGATTAGGTTGTCTTGAAAAGTTTTTCCCACAAACTGAACAACTGTATGGTTTCTCTCCAGAGTGAGTCAACATGTGTCCTTTAAGATTACTTTGTTTTAGAAATGTTTTCTCACAGACTGTGCAGCTGAAAGGCCTTTCCCCTGAGTGAGTTAACATGTGAGAACTGAGATGACTTTGTCGGCAAAAACTTTTTTCACAAACCGTGCACATAAACGGTTTTTCTTTGCTGTGAACAGCTAAATGCTCACGTAAAACCTTGTTTAGAGTGAATGTTTTGCCACATTCTGAACAGCTGAAAGGTCTTTCTCCTGTGTGACTTCTCATGTGTATCTTGAGAGTATTCTGTGTAAAACTTTTGTTACAAATTGAACAAGAATATGGTTTCTCTCCTGTGTGGACTCTTATGTGAGATTTAAGAGTGCTCTTTTCTGAAAATGTTTTTTCACAAATTGAACAGCTGAATGGTTTCTCTCCTGTGTGGATTCTTAAGTGTATTTTTAAATGGCCCGATTGTTTAAAATCCTTTGCACAAAATGGACATTTAAATGGCCGTTGTCCTGTGTGATGCAACCTGTGTCTTCTTAAACTGCCTAAATATTGAAACATCTTTCCACATTCAGAGCATTTGTGGCGTTTGGTTTTTCCTCCTGCGTCGCTCCCATCTTCACTAACATTGTTATTGTGAGTCAGGTCACGCTGCTGTTCAGTAACCTCAGTTTGTGTTTGCTGAGTGTGACTTTTCTCTGAAGGAGTCCAGTCTTCAGAGTCGTCAGTGTCAGAGGAATCCTCAGTGTGTTCTTCTCTCTCTGACTCTGAATGTTTCTCTAAACCTGGTTCTGCTGCATCAGTGTCCTCTCTGTTCTCCTCTTTCAGTGTTGGATGAAGGAGAGAGGACTCCTCTTCTTCATCTTCACTCTTCACAATGACACGGATGAATGGGAACTCATGAAGCGACTCCTGTTTGATTTGCAGTTCCTCTGGTTCTTCTTTAATGTGGACCAGACTGGGACCAGGATCATGTTGACTCTGGACGCCTGCAGGACACAGAATAGAAAAATAAACATGAACAGTTGGCATTAAAGAAATGTAACTAAAAAGACTGCTGGCTCATTACCTTTGCTGTGTTTGTCCTCAGGTCTCTGAAGGAATGCACTGTAAAGGAAGAACAAAATGTAAAAGAAACCATATTAAGTCAAGTTGAACTTTTTTTTTTTTTTTCACACTACATAAATATTTGCCTAGTTTAGGTAAAGAAACCATTATTTTTCCAGCAGGGGTTGTTGTAGCTTCTCCTGTGAGGACAGAGGTTTCTGTGGCAGCAGTGGTCTCTGCCTGAGTCTGATCTGAGGTCAGTGTTGTGGCGTGTGTTTACATGCTCCCTGCTAATATCTTTTGTTTTGTTAGTTTTCATTAATAAAATCAATAAATCACGATACTGTGTAGAGTGCACACGCTTCCAAATCTCCCGTTTTACGACAGATGTCACGTGACACTGAGCGAGACAACAACCCCCCCCCCCGTTTTTCTAGCATCAGATGTTGTCTTTGTCTTGGAGCACAGCTAATACCAGGTCCGAGGGCCCGGGGTCCACTTCTGACACGAGCCGGACTCCTCCCCGGGCCACAGAGGTTCAGATGGTCTGTGGGTCCAGTTTCTTGTCGGTCCCGTGTCTGATAAAGTGACTGATAATCGCACAATGGTGTGTTGTTTAAAGGCAGTCCGCTGGGCGCAGGGTTGTGTGCTGAGAGCGTCCTGTAGCGGCTCTAAACTCACCTGTTGTCCACCTCCGCGGGCTCCCACAGCTCCGGCTCCTCCTTCAGCTTCACTTCTGCCATGTTTCACTGCGCTCTGTCCGCTTTAAGGCTCCGCTCTGGGCTCCAAGTGTCAGAGTTCTGTTCGGAGCTAACGCCACAGACAGCAGCCGTTCTTCTTCTCTCATCTGGGCCACACTCACCTCTGCTGCCCTCTGCTGCCCCCTGCTGCTCAGGTTTACAACATCAGAACACTGGAGTCGAGGCGATGCGTAAAAGGGACCTTAGTTACAAACGAAGCCAGAGGGATTTTAATTGCATTGCAAGAATAAAATTATATTCAAACATTGTCATTCCCTTAAATAAACAGATCACTTTTGATTGAATTTATTTCGCCTAATATTTATAAATTGCCTTTCTTATCTAAGATTTTAGAGAAAATTGTATATGGTCAAATAATCGTCTAACTAAATGAGCACAATTTTCTGGTTTTAAAGTAATGCACAGTACTGAATCTACACTTTTAAGGGTTTTTAACGATATTCCTTTAGCCTCTGATTCTGGTGACTGTGTGCTGCTCATACTGCTAACTGCTACATTTGACACAGTGGACCATGATATTTTAATTTTGTGTTTAGAACATTGGGTTGGTATCAGGGGAGTTGCTCTGAGCTGGTTCAGGTCCTATTTGACAGAACCTTCTGTGTGAGTCCTCCTCTGCTCCTCTTTCCTACGGTGTCCCTCAGGGTTCAATTTTAGCCCCCGTCCTCTTTTCTTTATATCTTTTGCCCCTGGGCTCCATTCTTAGGAGACATGGCACCTCCTTCCATTGTTATGCAGATGACTGCCAAATTTATGTTCCTTTGAAAAAGAAGGATGGTTTTTCTATTCGTCAGCTACAAAACTGTTTAAATGATATTAAAACCTGGATGGCGTTGAATTTTCTGTGTTTTAATGATTCTAAAACTGAAAGACTGTTGTTTGGACCCAGTACTACTTGTGGTGTCTCTCCTGTAGACCTGGGCTCCTTACATCAGTTTGTCAAAGCAGAAGTTGTGAACTTAGGTTTTAAAATGAAATTTCAGTGGTCAAGAGCAGTTTCTTCCACCTGAGGCAGCTAAAGTTAAGCACTTTCTGACAAAACAGCACTTTAAGACAGTAATCCATGCCTTCATTACCACCCGGCTGGATTACTGTAATGCACTTTATTTCAGAGCAAGCCGGCACACGCAAACATGAGCACATCACTCTGATTTTATCTTCCCTGCCTGTACACTTCACAATCCATTTTAAACTTCTTGTTGTTTGTTTGCACTGTACCTCTCTGAGCTCCTGCACCGCTCACTCCTTTACGGTCACTCAGGTCGGCTGACCGGCGCCTCCTGACTGTGCCTAAAACTCACCGTAAACTTAGAGGGGACAGAGCTTTCGCAGTGGCAGCACCAAGACTGGAACGAGCTGCCTTTGCACGTTAGACCTCCTCTGTACCTGTTTTTAAATCTGTTCCTAAAACCATTTGTTCTCATTGGCCTTTGACACAGTCTGAGATGTTGACATTATTTATCTGATTATTTATCTATTTGTATTACCTTTTTATGGATTTGCATATATATTTTTAAGTTTGATTTTTATATTTTATCTTGTGCAGCACTTTGGTCGACTTAGTTGTTTAGAAAGAAAGTTGCAGTTACTAAAGTTGCATGGTTGTGCAAACTTTCTGACTGCAG
Source organism: Bostrychus sinensis (assembly GCA_020698575.1). NCBI lineage: Eukaryota > Metazoa > Chordata > Actinopteri > Gobiiformes > Eleotridae > Bostrychus > Bostrychus sinensis. The sequence continues at coordinate 1,870,212 of CM036247.1, forward strand.
ACTATGGACTAGAGCAGTGGTTCCCAACCTTTTTGGTTTTGTGTACCCCCAGGACCTGATTCAGTTTTGGACTAGACCCGGCTTAGTCCTGGTTTAGATCCAGCTTACTTTTAGTTTAGTTCTGGTTTAGTCTTTGTTTATTTCCGGTTTGTTGATGGTTTAGTCGTCGTTTGGACCTGGCTTAATCCTGGTTTAGTCCTGATTTAGTCTTAGTTTTGTTCTGGTTTTAGGCATGGTTTAGTTCTGGTTTAAGCTGGTTTAGACTTGGTTTGGGCCTAATTTAGTCCTGGTTTAGTCCCTGTTTTGTCCTTCTTGAATGTCCCATAACTTTCTATAGCCCTGGATTAGTCCTGATTTAAGTTTATTTCAGTCTTTGAAAGCCAAATATATAAAAAGGTATGCTTGCGTACCCCTAGGCGTCCCTGTACCCCTGGTTGGGAAACACTGGACTAGAGTAAATTAGACTAAGATCATCAAGGATCTACCGTAAAAAGTGTATTTTCTGCTTTTATTCATATTTTTAACCCAGTCTTGGTCTCCTCTAGAACAGCAGCAGGTTTTACAGCTTTTAAAAACATTATGGGACCAAACAGAGAACGTTTTAAGTGCCAGAAACAGGTGACGAGATCAGCAGAGGGCAGACTGTTGCGGTCTTTTGAACATAATAAAAAAAAAACAGGACTTCACTTCCTTAAACTTTCTGTGTGATGCCATTTTCCTCCCAAAGTAAAAATGTCTGTGAGGAATCAGTTTTTTGGATAAATGACTGAGAGCAGACTGGATGTAGAGGGCTTGTTGTTGATTGGTCAGTGCTTCCTGGAGTGGGCGGGGCTTCGTAGTGGACCTGAGCCTTCTGAGGCCTCAAAAACTCAGCGCCAGAGAATACAGGATTAACTCAAACAGAACACAGCTCCAGGTCTGTTTCTGATGAGGAGGACGTTTGGAGAAGACAGAGACTTTAAACGTTATTCGTCACGCAGTTATTTTAATGTTCATTACTTAATTACACATGCGCAGTGTATAGGCCTTTTCTAACTGTTTAACATATGAACACATGATGCATCGTCTACAGCACTCCGTTAACTTGAACACGAAAGCCAAAGACATTTAAATACTGGTTGGTTTTTTTGGCAAAGACTCCTTCCACTTGGGGCTTCACCAGTTCCCTTCTTTAATACTGACTCAGTCTATTAATTGGCAAAGAAAACCTTTAAAGTGTAGCTTCATGCATCTTTAAGTATTTTTATGTTAAAGTAAGAAGTGGAGCTACAGACAACAAACAGCACGAATGCTAAACAACTTGGAATATTCCCTGCAGTCAGCTTTTGACCAATAATGCCTAAGATAAGACTGAGCATTTCATTTAACTTAATTCAAAAATGATTTATAAAGCAATAGAATTGAATTAATCAGGTTTTGGTTGGGTGTAAACGGGATTTACCTGGATAACTGAACTGATCTGAGCTTGAACAGGGTTTAAAAGGATTTGCCCAGGATTTAGTTGGGTTTGAATGGGATTTAGAGAGATCTGAACAGGGTTTAATTGGTTCTGAACAGGTTTTAAATGGAACTGAAATGGGTTAATTTGGATTTGCAATGGATTTACATTGATTTGTCCAGAATTGATCGTGGTTGGAAGCGGTTGTAGACTGATCTGAACCGGATTTTGTTGGGGCTGATCAGGGTTTAGAAGATTCTGAACAGGTTTTGGTTGGATTAAGGAGGTAGTTGAACAGCTAATTGGTCTCTTTCCTTTGTGGCTCGACATGTGTTTAGTGAGATGGCACTGTCTGGAAAATGGCTTGTCACAAACTGGACAGCTGAAAGGTTTCTCTCCTGTGTGAAGTAACATGTGTTTATCAAGGTTAATTTGTCTTAAAAACTTTTTCTCACAAAACGCACAGCTGAACTCTCTTTCTGAGTGAATCAACATGTGTCTGCTGAGTTGGATTTGTCTCGAAAATGTTTTTTCACAGTCTGGACAGCTGAATGTTTTCTCGCCTGTGTGACTTAGCATGTGTACATTCAGAACACCTTCTTTTAAAAATGTTTTCTTACAAACTGTGCAGCTGAAGGGCTTTTCGCCTGAATGAAGTAACATGTGCGAACTCAGACTACCGTCTCGTGAGAATGTTTTCTTACAGACTGTGCACATATATGGCTTTCCTCTGCCGTGAACCGTTAATAAATGTGCACGTAAAAGTTTTTTCTCAGCGAATGTTTCACCACATTCCGAACAAATGAACAGTCGCGCTTCAGTGTGGCTTCTCATGTGGATCTTAAGATAATTCTGGGCAAAACGTTTGTTACAAATTGAACAACAGTAAGGTTTCTCTCCTGTGTGGATCCTCATGTGCAACTTGAGAGCTTCTTTTCTCGAAAATAATTTCTTACAAACTGAACAGCTGAATGGTTTCTCTCCTGTGTGTGTTCTCATGTGTAGTCTTAGACAACCTGCCTGTGTAAAATCCTTTTCACAAACTGAACATTTGTATGGTCTCTGCCCCGTGTGAAGCATCATGTGTCTCTTTAAAGTTTGAGAATACTGGAATGTCTTTCCACATTCGGGGCATCTGTGCTCATTTGTTTTGGCTCCTGCATCAGTTACAGTTTGCTGAGTCGGACCTTTGGCTGAAGTCCAGTCTTCAGAGTCGTCAGTGTCAGAGAGATTATCAGTTTGTTCTTCACTTTCTAACTCCGAATGCTCATGTAGACCTATTTCTTCTCCATCATTCGCTCTGTTCTCCTCAGTTGGTGTTTGATAGAGAGAATACTGCTCTTCCTCTTCTTCATCTTCACTCTTCACAATGACACGGATGAATGGGAACTCTTGGAGCGGCTCCTGTTTGATTTTCAGTTCCTCTGGTTCTTCTTTAATGTGGACCAGACTGGGACCGGGCTCATTTCTAGACTGGATACCTGCAAGACACAACATAATAACAATAACACCATGGATGGCAGATTATAGGGACGCCTCTGGTCACTTGTTTGACTGATTAGTCAGTGAGGTCTTCAACAACTAAAATTTCATTGGTTGATTACTCGCATGCACTCTTTCTATAGATATTTTATTCAAGATAACAATGATGATTTTAGATAAAAGTATATATTTTTTATGTTTTATTACTTAAGTATTGTGACGTCATTTGTTTGTGTAACTCTCTGGTAAGTCCTGTTAAGACACACGGCCTCGGTCGATTAATTGCTGTCCTGGACATGACTTTGTTTGACTCAGCATCTCTTTGGCTGACTTCAATTCAGTTCAGTTTTATTTGTATGTCCCAGTATCACAACAAACAGTTGATCAAACATAAACACACAATCAACACAAACAATAACTACACTAAACTAAACAGACCCAGGATACTCCTGTCCTTAGACCCTCCTTCTCTTAAGGAAAAACTCCTAAAAAACCCAGCTGTGGGAAAAAAAAAGCAGAAACCTTATGGAGCCCATATTGAAGGAGAGATCCTGTCCCAGGATGTGCAACATGTGTCAGGAGTTAGTCCATTACTCATCTATAGGATCATAGTTCACTCTGTAAGGATTCATCCAGACAGGGGAGGGGGGGTGAGGTAGGGGTCCAGGGGAGTGGGGGTGAGGTAGGGGTCCAGGGGAGCGGGGGTGGGGTAGGGGTCCAGGGGAGCGGGGGTGAGGTAGGGGTCCAGGGGAGCGGGGGTGAGGTAGGGGTCCAGGGGAGTGGGGGTGAGGTAGGGGTCCAGGGGAGCGGGGGTGAGGTAGGGGTCCAGGGGAGTGGGGGTGAGGTAGGGGTCCAGGGGAGCGGGGGTGAGGTAGGGGTCCAGGGGAGTGGGGGTGAGGTAGGGGTCCAGGAAGTCCAGGATGCAGCAGCTCTAGCTGCTTCTCGTTGGTTTTAAATAAACGTTTTCTCCTTGAAACACTGCTTTCTTGTGGTGGAAAGGTTTGAATACCTGAATGATCCTGTTGTCCTGAGACAAAGTTAAAATCACCCTCACAGGGCCAGGCCTCCAGTGGACCCTCCACCAACAGGAGGGCCCATAAGCCTTAAAGGGCCAGTGCACTGTGGGCACTTCAGCGATGTAATCTCTAGACAATAACATTGGATTTAGGGACTTGGAACGTCCCCTCACTGTTCTCTGGAGATGAGCTACAGTTTGAGCCACAGGTTTGTGGCCCTAGAGTTGCATTGAGCAACAGAGTGGAAAGTGAAGCACCCGACAGGGGATTCTGACGGACACTTCGTTAGGCGTCAGTTATTGCCCACCGCCAGGACAGCAGCTGAGTCATTATAGTATACTGTAGTAAAGAAGGGGTTAGTTGTCCAATGGAGGAGGAAGCTGCACAGAACCAGTCTACTGTGGTAAAGAAGCAGCTCTTGGTCCTGTGGTGCCGGGCTGTGGGTCATGACTGACAGGACCAGCTCAGGACCAGCTCAGGTCCAGCTCAGGTCCAGGCTCAGGACCAGCTCAGGACCAGCTCAGGACCAGCTCAGGACCAGCTCAGGACCAGCTCAGGACCAGCTCAGGACCAGCTCAGGTCCAGCTCAGGACCAGCTCAGGACCAGCTCAGGACCAGCTCAGGACCAGCTCAGGTCCAGGCTCAGGTCCAGCTCAGGACCAGCTCAGGACCAGCTCAGGACCAGCTCAGGACCAGCTCAGGACCAGCTCAGGACCAGGCTCAGGACCAGGCTCAGGACCAGGCTCAGGACCAGGCTCAGGACCAGGCTCAGGACCAGGCTCAGGACCGGCTCAGGACCGGCTCAGGACCGGCTCAGGACCAGGCTCAGGTCCAGCTCAGGACCAGCTCAGGACCAGCTCAGGTCCAGGCTCAGGTCCAGGCTCAGGTCCAGCTCAGGTCCAGCTCAGGACCAGCTCAGGACCAGCTCAGGACCAGCTCAGGACCAGCTCAGGTCCAGGCTCAGGACCAGCTCAGGCCCAGCTCAGGTCCAGCTCAGGTCCAGCTCAGGACCAGCTCAGGACCAGCTCAGGACCAGCTCAGGACCAGCTCAGGACCAGCTCAGGACCAGGCTCAGGACCAGGCTCAGGACCAGGCTCAGGACCAGGCTCAGGACCGGCTCAGGACCGGCTCAGGACCGGCTCAGGACCAGGCTCAGGTCCAGCTCAGGACCAGCTCAGGACCAGCTCAGGTCCAGGCTCAGGTCCAGGCTCAGGTCCAGCTCAGGTCCAGCTCAGGACCAGCTCAGGACCAGCTCAGGACCAGCTCAGGACCAGCTCAGGTCCAGGCTCAGGACCAGCTCAGGCCCAGCTCAGGTCCAGCTCAGGTCCAGCTCAGGTCCAGCTCAGGTCCAGCTCAGGACCAGCTCAGGTCCAGCTCAGGTCCAGCTCAGGTCCAGCTCAGGACCAGCTCAGGACCAGCTCAGGACCAGCTCAGGTCCAGCTCAGGACCAGCTCAGGTCCAGCTCAGGACCAGCTCAGGACCAGCTCAGGACCAGCTCAGGACCAGCTCAGGTCCAGCTCAGGACCAGCTCAGGACCAGCTCAGGACCAGCTCAGGTCCAGGCTCAGGTCCAGGCTCAGGACCAGCTCAGGTCCAGGCTCAGGACCAGCTCAGGACCAGCTCAGGACCAGGCTCAGGACCAGCTCAGGTCCAGGCTCAGGACCAGCTCAGGACCAGCTCAGGACCAGCTCAGGACCAGCTCAGGTCCAGGCTCAGGTCCAGGCTCAGGACCAGCTCAGGTCCAGGCTCAGGACCAGCTCAGGACCAGCTCAGGACCAGGCTCAGGACCAGCTCAGGTCCAGGCTCAGGTCCAGCTCAGGTCCAGCTCAGGTCCAGGCTCAGGTCCAGCTCAGATCCAGCTCAGGTCCAGGCTCAGGACCAGCTCAGGACCAGCTCAGGTCCAGGCTCAGGACCAGCTCAGGTCCAGGCTCAGGACCAGCTCAGGACCAGCTCAGGTCCAGCTCAGGTCCAGCTCAGGTCCAGGCTCAGGTCCAGGCTCAGGTCCAGGCTCAGGTCCAGGCTCAGGTCCAGGCTCAGGTCCAGCTCAGGTCCAGCTCAGGTCCAGGCTCAGGTCCAGGCTCAGGTCCAGGCTCAGGTCCAGGCTCAGGTCCAGGCTCAGGACCAGCCTCATGGACTCACTGCGTTTGAAAACTCCTAAGAGATTCTCTAGGAAGAGTCTGGGGCGCAGAAAGTTTGGGCATCTCAGCTCAAGCTACTGCCTCTGTGACAAAGATGGACCTCCAGTGTGAGTGGTGTAAGGCTGGTCATGAGGGGCCCCAGTGCAGGTTTTCAGAATGGGTCCTTAAGTTCTGAATCACACGGAGTAAGTCTGCACGTCCATATATCGTACACACTGAAGTTATACAAAGTGCACAGTACTTAAAGTCGACCAATACTTTCTTTAAATATTCAAACATAGTTGCCAAATAAAATTAGATGTGTATTGTTGTTCATTACTAAACTTTGAAAGCCAATTTTAGTAAATTTAGTTGAGTAAATTGCAAAGAACTTATGTATATCACACATTTTTAATCTTTATTTAAGCTGTACAATACTGCATACAGTTCTGATTTCCTTACCTTCGCTGTCTGAGTTCTTGCAGATCTGAGGGGCCAAGCTGTAAAAATACAGCAGAATAAAAACAGGATTAGTGCTGGCATCAGGTTCTTTAAGTAAACATTAAATTTGTGTCCTTCACAGTTTGCTTTCAGTCGCGACCCGCTGTGATCAGCAGCAGCCAGTGCAGCTCTTGTTAGATGAAGTTCACCCTACATCAAAAATGAAACCTTTTTTCAGAGCATTTAAACTAGAACAGAGACCAGTTTATATTTTTTATCTAATAATATTAAGGCTGTAACGATACAGTAACTGTATCAATTTTTTTTCCTATGATACAACATCGATACACATGACTTTGTATCGAATCGTATCGTTTTCTAGGAAGTGAATATCGATACACATGAAGTATTGAGCGATAATATCAGAAATATCAGAAATGTGTATGTTAAAATAAAACCAGATATGGCTTTTTGGAGATAAATTTTGTATTTTTAATTAAATAAAATGTTATATTCAACTTTTCTTCGCTCTCTGTCTGCTGGACATAATCAACCCTGGCCGCAGTGCTACATTTGAGAGTAAACTTTTAGGATTTTGGCAAGAAGTTGTTGTATCGATTATTGATATGAAGGTGTTGAATCGTATCAAATCGTATCGTTCCAAATTAGCCAATATCGTCCTTGAATTGTATCAAAACACTTCTAATCAATACATATCGTATCGTTGCACCCCTAAATAATATGTTGTTTACAAAATGGATTTAGGAAGGAAATGTGCTTTGTTGTCTTGTTTGACATATTCAGGTTCTGTCAGAGCAGAAACTTTTTCAGATCAGTACACACTGATGTATATATTTTTATTACTAAGTACCCACAACTATTGCGTCAGCGTTTTTGACTGAAAAAAGAAATAGTTTTTAAGGAAAGTGAAATGCCATTTTAATGTATGAATATCTTTATCTTATAACATATTTGAACAAAAATCTAAAGTTATTTGTTATAATTAGGGTTCATTCAAGTCAGTTTTCAGGGTGCTGCCCTTCTACAGAGCTGAAAACGCTCAGAGTGTAGCGGCTTCCAAATAAATCCTTTTAAATAGCCACTGAGAGGTTGAGTCTGGGTCCTGTACATAAATTTGCGACGCGCTATAGGAAGGCTTGTTATCAAACAGAGAGGCTGGATCCAGGATGCGTTTCCGTAGGTTTATTAAAACGACATACAGCTATCACAGCGAACAAGATAGTGCACAGCTAACATATTGGAAATATGAATACTTGACTGATGAAACCAGAGTAGAAGCGGTCAACAAAAATTACGGCTACCCAACTCTTCCTCTCTCCTCCTCCTTGTCACAGGTAAGTGCGCGTCCTTTCAAACCTCCGCCCATACACACCTATGCCCACGTGACCCCCCCGCCTCACCGGGAAAGCAGACACTCACACAAACACACACAGTGCACCTATGCACCAACCTATACATGTCTCCTACACACCAGCCCCTAATTATTGAGTCCTACAATAATTACTCATATGAACATTAGGAGACATACATATTACCACATAATGAAACAATGCAAATGCCACAAGACTAGTAGAGAGTCCATGAAATGTAAAAAAAATCCACATGGGAATCCTTGTCTTCAAGTCAGTAGACCAAGTGGTCCACAGTAAATGTGGTCCAAAGTCACAGTCCAAATTGTCCCAATGTCTCAAAAAATTCCAGGAACGTTCCAAGAAAAGTCCAAAAAAAACAATCAATATAAAGGCCAACAACTTCCTTATGTAGCCTCTGCCTCCAACAACAGACAGACCTTGGAAATAGGCCGGTCCAGGCAACTAGTCTTTGTTTTAATCCGGACCTGGCGAACAAATCCCTTTCTGTCCGGAAAGGTCTCCAACACTCGTCCCAGGACCCAAGAGTTACGAGGTGCAGTACTATCCATGATAACCACAATATCCCCTGGGATAAGGTTCCTCCTGACTCCTGTCCAGCGCTGGCGCTCTTGCAGTTGCGGTAAGTATTCCTTGGTCCAACGTTTCCAGAATAGGTCTGATATGTATTGAACTTGTTTCCATCTTCTTGTTGCATAGAGGTCTGTAGCCTGGAACTCCCCTGGTGGTAAAGAAGGTAAGTTCTTCAGCAATAACAGATGATTTGGTGTTAAAGCTTCCAGGTCATTAGGATCTGTAGACGCCTTGGTGATAGGCCGGCTGTTAATGATTGCCTCAACCTCACAAAGTACTGTATGAAGGCCTTCTTCATCGAGATGTTGAACTCTGAGGGTTGAGTTCAGCACTTTCTTCACAGACCGAATGAGCCTTTCCCACGGTCCTCCATGATGAGATCCTGCAGGTGGGTTAAAGGTCCATTTAATGCCCTTCTGCAATAACATGTCATTGACCTGTGCCTGGTTCCACTGTTCAATAGCCAGTTTCAGCTCCCGCTCTGCCCCAACGAAGTTTGTGCCATTATCAGAGCGCAGCTCACGAACCTGTCCCCTTCTGGCTATAAAGCGCCTGAGAGCGTTAATAAAGGAGTCGGTGTCCAGAGATGGCGCCACCTCGATGTGAACAGCTCTTAGAGCGAGGCAGGTAAATATCACACCGTACTTCTTCACTATACTCCTCCTGCTCTTCACCTCAAAAGGCCCAAAGTAATCTACTCCAACACAGGTGAATGGAGGCTCATCTGGCTGGATTCTTTCCTTAGGCAAGTCTGCCATCTGCTGGCAAACTGGGGAAGCATTTTGTCTCCTGCAGACAGTGCACTTTGAAAGAATTCCTTTTATTGCAGTGCTCACTCCTGTTATCCAGTACTTCTCTCTAAGCTTGGACAGCATATGGTTGCGCCCGCTGTGCCCTACTTCCTTGTGGATGTGTCTAAGCAGCAGAGTGGAAATATGGAGTTCCTTGGCCAGAATAATAGGATGTTTTGACTCAATAGGCATTGATGATCTACTGAGCCTGCCACCGACTCGCAAAATGCCGTCTTCCAGCCTTGGACATAGCGAGTACAGGTGACTAGTTTTTCTAATGCTCTGGCCCCTTTTCAGACTCTTGAGCTCCTTAGGAAACCTCTTCTCCTGGCAAAACCGTATTATTGCCAGCTCAGCGTCATTAATATCTTCCACTGTTAAGCACCTCTTCACAAAAGTCCCTTGAACTGACTTCATTTCCTCTTCCAAATTGTTCTGCTGCTCCATTCTGAGGTCACCCTGAGCATATGCAGCCTTTAGTTGCTTCCTTTTCCTATGACAAGCCAACAGCCAGTCTTTGTACCTCAGAATCCAGGCCACAGATCTTCTCAGGCAAACCCAGGAGGAAAAATAGTGAACCAGGTAAGTTGTTGGATCTTCTCCAGTCCCTAAAACACTCACTGTGATGGTATTCTTCAGTTCTGGGTCCTCTGGAGAGAGATCGCTGTCTGTCTCAGGGCTCACAGGCCACTCCTTCTCAAATTGACAGAGGAAGTGAGGTCCTGACGTCCATGCTGTATCCTTGAGAAATTTTTCCACCTTGACCCCTCTGGATGCTGCATCTGCTGGATTAGACCCAGTGTTCACATATTTCCACTGGTCTGGACGCGATGATTTTAAAATCTCAGCAACACGGTTTGCCACAAACACTTTGAACCTGGTTGTTTTGTTCCTAATATACTTTAGAACCAATGCACTGTCAGTCCAGAATACTGAATCCTGCAGAGTCATGTGTAGTTCCTTTCTCCACAGGACATCGATACGACTAGCCATTGTTGCTGCCACAAGCTCCAATCTAGGGATGGTTACAGCCTTCAACGGGGCAACACGAGATTTTCCCATAATGAAAGCACAGTGTTTTTGGAGGTGCTCATTTTGCAACAGCAAGTACGTAACTGAACCATAGCCGTCTTCGCTGGCATCGCAGAAATGGTGTAACTGGGCTGTAATAACGTTCCCAAACTCCAGAGGTTGTAAACATCTGTTCAACCTAAAGTTGTCCAGCAGGTGGAGCCCTTGTATCCAGTTCAGCCAATCCCTGGAAGCAGTTTCAGGTATTAGCTCATCCCAGCCCACAACTCTTCTACACAGGTCTCTCAAAATTAATTTTGCCACCAAAACAACAGGACTCAACATCCCCAGAGGATCATAAATGGAGCTCACAGTTGAGAGGATACCTCTACGTGTAAGTGGTCTTTCTTTTAGCACAATCTTAAATTTAAACATATCAGATTGTATACACCATTCTACACCAAGCACCCTCTCGACAGGCAGAGATAGCTGCTCAAAATCCAACTTCATCACACCTTTAGCTCTGTTAGTTTCCGGGATGGTTTCAAGGACCCCTGGCCTGTTGCTTAGCCACTTTGTCAGGCAAAACCCACCTTTTGTGCACAGAGACACAAGTTCACTATACAGTGTGACTGCTTCCTTCTCTGTCTGGACTGACACCAGGCAGTCATCCACATAAAAACAATGCAGTATTTTATCCACTGTCTCCTTCTTAAACTCATGTCCAAAGTCCTCTGTACACTTCCTCAGAGCAAAGTTGGCACAACTGGGGGATGAAGTCGCTCCAAACAGATGTACTTTCATCCTGAACTCTGCCGGTGCTTGGCTTAGATCTCCCTGTGGCCACCATAGGAATCTCAGCAGGTCTGCATCTTCTGACGGGACCTTTACCTGATGGAACATTGCTTCGATGTCCGCCATGATGACAACAGGCTCCTTTCTGAAGCGTGTCACAACTCCTATCAGTGAGCTGGTAAGATCGGGGCCTTGTAGTAACTGTTCATTCAAAGATTTTCCCTTATAACTGGCACCACAATCAAACACGATTCTCAGCTTTCCTTTAACAGGATGATGGACACCATGGTGTGGTATATACCACACTTTGCCATCACTGCGGTCCAGCTCTCCCTCAGGTACCCTTTCAGCATAGCCTTTCATAAGCAGGTCGTTCATAAAAGTGGTATACTCTGTATAAAACAGTGGGTCTCTCTGGAGCCTTCTTTTCAGATTTTGCACTCGCTGTTCCACAACCTTCTTATTATTTGGCATGATGACATCTGGTTCTCTCAGTGGCAGGCAGATCTGATAGTGACCATCCAGATGTTTGGCAGATGTGGTGACCAACTCCAAGAACTTCTGGTCCTCTCTAGAAAGTCCTGGCTGTTCATCCCTGGTGGATTCAGGGAAATCGTTCTTAAACTGTTGTTGCCACAGCTCCTCCAGGTTTATAACGGATACTCTGTTTACCGTCACTGGCTCACAATCAATGGCCTGTCCACTGCTCCCTGTCAGTGGTCCATTCACCGTCCAGCCCAGCACAGTCCTTATGGCGTACGGCCCATCATCCACACTGCGGATTACTTCCAGAGGCTCCATGGCTTTGGGTACATTAGTCCCTATCAACAGCTCAATCTCTGCGTCAATTTGAGGTAAGGCAAGATGTCTCAGGTCCGGCCATTTTCTAAGGTCCTTTTCTGTTGGTATATTGCCCTGGTGTACCGGCATTGACTCCTGTGTATAGGCTCTCTGCAACTCAATGAAGTTCTCACCTTCAAGTGCAGCAACCTCCAGCTCTGGTACAATGTGGCTACTGACTACCTTTTCCTGGCCCATGGTCCTCAGAAGAATGCTAGTTCTTCTTCCGGTCAGGTGGAGCCGGTGCATTAAGCCCTCGGTGCAGAATACTGCTGTGCTGCCTTGGTCCAGGAAGGCATAGGTATTGATGATTTTACTGCCCTTTTTGGCCTTGACCTGGACTGGCACAATTGGTAGCTTGCAGTCCTGCTCTCCAGCCCCTGTAAGACCACTTGAAACCAAGGTATTGCCCACAGCCACTCTGTTGTTCCTCTCAGTCTGGTCAGAATTACTCACATTGTCCTTGTGTAACACAGTTGGATGTTTCAGGCCACATTTTAAACAGGAGATCCTCTTATGGCATTCCTTGCTAATGTGTCCTTTACACAGACAGCTATAACAGAAGCCATTCCCCTTCAAGAAGCCTATCTTCTCTTTGTGTGCCATCCTCTCAAACTGTGCACACACCTCCAGTGTGTGTCCTCCTATACACCAGGGGCATGTACCTTTACCTCCGTGGTGTGTATCCTTTACCTTGTTTCCCGACTGAGGCTTTCTTTCCACAGGGTCTATAGTGGTGGCAAAGCTGGATCCTTTTATTCCAGAGCGGGACTGTGACTTGGGTTTGCTCACACTTTTAATTGATGTAGGTGTGTCTTGTATGTTACCAAACACAGGATCGGTGAGTATCTTCACTTGTTTTCCAACAAAGTTTGTGATGTCAATAAACTTTGCTCTCCTGTTGTTTTTCTCTTGCAGATCACAGGCATGGCTCCTCCACCGGTCTCTCATCTTGTAAGGCAACTTTTTTATGATGTCCAGCATGTTAGATGGGGTATCCAGATCGTGTAGGTACTGCACATCTTCCATAGCATTGCAGCATCCTTGGAGGAAGAGGCTGTACTCCTGGAGGGATCTTATATCCTCCGTTTTGATTTGAGGCCATGACAGGGCTCTTTCCATATAAGCAGATGCTACCTTCTGCTCATTCCCGTAATGCTCCTTTAATAAAGCCTTTGCTCTGGTGTATCCTCTGTCTGAGTCAATATATTGGCAACTTCTCACAAGTTCCTTTGCATGTCCTTTTGTATATTGCTCGAGGAAATATAATCGATCACAGTTATTATTTGTGTTACACTCAACCCCATTTTCAAAGGCTCTCATAAAGGTATGATACTTCAGAGGGTTACCATCAAATATTGGAATTTCCCTTTTTGGGAGAGCAGACAAGCATTGCTGTTGTATGAGAAGTGATGTAATTTCATTCTGCCTTTTCATTATATCCAGAACACCATTATCCTTTATTAATCCAACATTTTCACAAAACACATTGCCATGCTGTGTCAGAGTGGTCTCTGGGTTTTGAAGAGATAATGAATAATGTTGAGGCTCAAAAGGTACAGGAGGCTGTGACACATCTGGTGTAGATGAGCTAGTGACTTTAAGGCGTGTTGTTGATTTTGTACTAGCATATGTATGTTCCTTGGGTTTGACAGGGGGTGAGGGAATGAATTCTGTGGCTTTGACATTAAGCTGTTGCTGTTGTTTTGAAGCTTTCTTTTCCAGATATGAATTCATCCCATCAGAGACCCTTGATTTTTTACTACTAATGCTGCTTTTGCTTTTTATTACACTGAGTTTGGCCATTTGTTCAGCTATTTCACTGTCCAATTGAAATAGTTCCTTTCTTTTACGTAGTCTCTCTTCTTCCTCCTCCAATGCATGTCTTTCTTGCAGCAATCTCTGTCTAGCTGCTAAAGCTGCTAGGTCAGCTTCAGCTTTCCAGCAAGCAGATGAACGCGAGGAAGCAGCTGAATGATGTGAACGTGTCCTTCTGCTCCCAGTATTTGAGACACTATCACTAGGTTGCACATCATCCTGTGGGTCATGTTCAGCGAAGGGAAGAAGCATACATAAATTATCTGTACCTAAAGGCAACTCTGTGCTTGTAGCATCATTAGTATTGTCATTTACAGTGTGCAAGTTTTCCTGGATCCATACTTTAACTTGGTCTTTAAATGCATCAGTATATTCCATAATACTGGAAAACCATTCCTTTTGTTTTTCCAGTTCAACCTCTGGGAGCAGTGGAAGCAGTTCATTGTGTAGAGAGGTGGCCTTTTCACACAATGTGTTCACGTTGTCCAAAAGTGTGGAGATTTGTGAAGCATTTTCCTTAGATATCATTTGGGCTTTTATTTGTGGTATGAGCGCTTTGATTTTATTGACGACCGTTTTGCGCTCATTCTGAAGCCTCTCAAATTTGTTTTCCAGCGCCTTTGCAGTTAATTTGACTTCCCTTTTTTCACTTTCCATATTTGGACATTTGGCAGTATTACCCGTTGGACTCATTTCGTTTTTGACTTGTTTTCACATGGACCACAGCAATCAAAGTCAGAAAGCTCATCCAAAATTTGTGCACATTGCATTTAAAATACAAACGTTTCAACAGCGTGGTATCCAGACAACGTCAACGCCGCACATTAAAACCACAAAGTTCCGACATCAGCTTCACCAAACCAAACACGGAGAAATAGCGCCGCCACTAGTGCATTAATTAATTGCAGCTCGCATCCATTCCATCCAACGTCCTCAGACACTGCCCATCAGCATCAACTGGATTCCTCAATCCAGAAAGATATATAAAAAACAGGTAAGCTTACCTGTGTTCAGGTGAATGAATGGCGTGGTGTGTGGTACTTAGCTACTCCTTTGTTCTCCTGCTAACGCTTGGCTTGTGGCCTGGTCCTTTGGTGCTCGTGCGGCGTGATGCTTTTCATGGAATGCCTTTTTTTGTTGACTAATGTAGCGGCTTCCAAATAAATCCTTTTAAATAGCCGCTGAGAGGTTGAGTCTGGGTCCTGTACATAAATTTGCGACGCGCTATAGGAAGGCTTGTTATCAAACAGAGAGGCTGGATCCAGGATGCGTTTCCGTAGGTTTATTAAAACGACATACAGCTATCACAGCGAACAAGATAGTGCACAGCTAACATATTGGAAATATGAATACTTGACTGATGAAACCAGAGTAGAAGCGGTCAACAAAAATTACGGCTACCCAACTCTTCCTCTCTCCTCCTCCTTGTCACAGGTAAGTGCGCGTCCTTTCAAACCTCCGCCCATACACACCTATGCCCACGTGACCCCCCCGCCTCACCGGGAAAGCAGACACTCACACAAACACACACAGTGCACCTATGCACCAACCTATACATGTCTCCTTAAACCTCCCTCACTACGAAGCATCAGCTCAGAAATCTATCTGTTAGCATCATGTCGCTAACAGCTGTGCTAAATAGTCTTTTTGTGCTCTGTTCCCAGCAGGGGGTGACAGACTCCTAATCCAAGTTCTCTGCAGAGTCACAGTAGGATCGTTCCAGAACTGGAGGACATTTAGGCATCAAAAGTTTGGAAAAAATGACTCAAATGACTTAAATTTTCTATCAAGTATTTAAGAAAACAATGTGATAAACTGTCAATTCCAATGAGTCGTCCAGCTCAAGCATCAACGGTTCACTTTTAATAAGACGTTTTATTTCTTGCGCGCTGTGCTTAGTGCAAACCTGCTACCAAGAACCAGGAACCTTCAAAAGGATTTCTGTAGATAAATGTTAAATAAATCCTTTTCCAATAAGTAAGAAGGTCACATTTACACTGAATAATCACTTAATTTCAGACAGGTATTGACCTATTATTATTATTTTTACAAAAATGTTATTGTAACAGGGTTAAAATAACAGTAACAGGGTTGCACGCATGTTGAGGGACACAACTTAAATTCATTACTGTTGTTGTTTAAATTATGTTGCTAATTAAATAAACTGTATCAGTCGTTACAAGAAACACATCACACCAATACTAAAAAAGAAATTGTATTTAAAACTAATTTTAATACTTAAATCTACAATGCAAGTTTGTCATTAAGAAAGGGTGTAGTAGTAGGGTGTAGTATTTTGGTTAATATTTTAAACCACATTTTTCTACAACCTAATTTACATTTTTGCTCAGAACAAGTATCATTTGCAAAATAAGTGCTTGTTTAAATGTTTGGTGCATGGATTGATTATTGTTTTAGGGGGGGACAGTAAATGTCCTCCAGTTCTGGAATGACCCAGTATCAGCTCCACAACTTTAGAGGTTTTCCACAGATACATCATTTTCATTTTATTCTAAAACCTGAAAAACTAATGCACAGGAGTAGGGCTGCACAATATATCATAAAATTATTGTTATCGCAGTATCAGCAAACGCAATATCTGTATCACAAGAATCTAAATATATCACAATAACACTGTGGTCTCCATCTGACAGAGATTTACACTGAAGAATCATTTTCCACCAGAGCCTTAAAAGAACATGTGTTGTGACTAAATAAAAATGTTTAAAAAGTCCAGTTTTAGTGGTAATTTAATTAATTTAGTCCCAGCTTAGCCTTGTTTTATTCCTGGTTTAGTCTGTGTTAAGTTTTGATTTTGTGGCTGTTTTGACTTGTAAATACAGGAACTTACATTTTTGTGAAATGTAGTGAATTTAACTTCCTATGTTCCAAAAGTAGGCTCTGTTTTCAAATATCACAATAATATCGTTATTGCAGTTTTCAACATAGTTATAGAATATCGCATGTTTTCTCCATATCCTGCAGCCCTTCACAGGAGTCACACTGTTTCAGAACAATATGGGACTTTTAATAATTTTGAGGAAAACAGCCCCTTGGTTTACAGTTATGGAAATGGTTGCTCTAATTATTTTGCTAATTTGTAAGTAAGGAAGAACAGCTGAACAGTGGAATCCCATCCGAAGCGCATACTGTCGTTGCGTCCTTGGGCAAGACACTTCACCCGCCTTGCCTGTGTGAATGTGTCAGTGTGGCTGTGTTTGGTGGTGGTCGGAGGGGCCGTTGGCGCAGAATGGCAGCCACGCTTCCGTCAGTCTGCCCAGGGCAGCTGTGGCTACAGAAGTAGCTCACCACCACTGAGTGTGACTGAGGAGTGAATGAATAATGGACCAAATTGTAAGGTGCTGTGAGAAACTTGTCAAGCTTGTAAAGCGCAATATAAATCCAATCCATTATTATTATTATTATTATTATTATTATTATTATTATTATTATTAACTTATGCACTCGGTTTAAGGGGGATTAGCACACACAAAGGCCACTGCCCTGCTCCCTAAAAATAACAAGGTCTGGGTCAGGGTCTGCTCAAAACAAAGGCATCTTCAAGGTTTAATCCGCATAAATCTGTACAGGAACAACATCAGCGCAACAACAAGGAATCATAATAATAATAATAATAACATTAGCGTGGTTCAGTGCAGCGTCGTTTCCCCGCAGACCCACGGCTCTAAACTCACCTGTTGTCCACCTCCGCGGGCTCCCACAGCTCCGGCTCCTCCTTCAGCTTCACTTCTGCCATGTTTCACTGCGCTCTGTCCGCTTTAAGGCTCCGCTCTGGGCTCCAAGTGTCAGAGTTCTGTTCGGAGCTAACGCCACAGACAGCAGCCGTTCTTCTTCTCTCATCTGGGCCACACTCACCTATGCTGCCCTCTGCTGCCCTCTGGTGTCCAGCCGCAAAATGTATTTAATGACGAGTACACTTTAACTCTGCTGCAGACCTAACTTTTTAGTCACAGCTTTCACCCTAAGCACAAAAAAATAAAGACTGCCAATGAAAAATTATCTAATGGTCAATAATTCTTTTTTTTTTCATGGTTACAATGATTAACTTCAGTCCAATAAGGGCCCCAGTGCAGGTTTTCAGAATGGGCCCTACACATCCAAATATCATGCTTTAAGTTGGAAAACTGCACAGAAATAGTAAATGAAAAAATTTAAAATATCAAAAATGTTGGTGCCATAAGTGCATTTTTGTTTATAACTAAACTTTGTAAGCATTAAATAAGTAAATAATGGGAGGTAATTATGCATATTGTACAGTTTTAATATATATATTTTTTTCTCATGCTTGTTTCTAACTCTCCCACAGCCCTAACGTTTTAGTCTCACCTTTCGCCCTAAAAAAAAAAAAAAATGCAATAAAAAATAATCCAATGGTCAATAATGGTTACAGTGATTAACTTCAGTCCTCATTGTACACAGCAAAAATTAATTGTGTTTATGAAAGTTAAGCCTTAAATTCCAGTTTATGTGGT
The DNA here is from genome assembly GCA_020698575.1 of Bostrychus sinensis. NCBI lineage: Eukaryota > Metazoa > Chordata > Actinopteri > Gobiiformes > Eleotridae > Bostrychus > Bostrychus sinensis. The sequence continues at coordinate 1,888,417 of CM036247.1, forward strand.
GCAGACACATCCAGCACAAACCTCTGCCTCTGCTCAGTCTGGGACCTGTTTCTACTTTGCCCTGATGTGCACATCTCTGTAAGAACTACATTTTGGATTTGTGCTCACGCAAACACAAACAAACTCATTTCTCAACAAACACTTTCACACCAATTTATGACAAAAACACACCCAAATCATTTTAGTTCAAAAATGTTTTTATTTGCCTTGTAGGCTTGATCATTTATACAAACACTAATGTGGCCATCTCCACATTTATACCTCTGGCTACCATATATGGGGAAATGGCGTCACCTAATAAAAAACTAAAACTAAAATTCCAATCCCTCACTGTCATGAATCCATGAAATACTTGATAAAAATGTGACATTATATTGCAGTGACAGTGTAGAATAAAAATGTTGTTTTAATGGGAGTCAATGGCACAAAAAATGTCTTGGGGGTAAAGGTGGGACTACTTTTTTTAGAAACCTTTTTAAGAGGATTTTTCAATAAATAAATAAATAAATAAATAAACAAATAAATAAACAAATAAATAAATAAAATAAAATCCTGAAATTTGAAAATACATACAAAAATCCACACCTGAGGCAAAATCTATGCCGTTTAAATCAACACAGCAAAAGTTATCCACAAAAAACTGCTGCAAAACATCAAAAACTGTCTTAAAGCTGCAGGAGAGTTAATAAAGAATTATTAAAAGTTCCATATTCAGTTTTTCTGAAACAGTGTGGGACTCCTCTGCATCAGTATTTCAGGTTTTATATTCAAATAAAATACAGTGAAGCCCGAAATTATTCATACCCCTGGCAAATTCTGACTTAAAGTTACTTTCATTCAACCATTTTTTTTTAACGGAAATGACACAGGCTTCTCCCAAAAGATAATAAGACGATGTACAAGAGGTCTCATTGTGGAAAAATCCTGGCTCAGATCTGGAGATGGTCCACTGCTCCTGACCGTTTGCCTAAGTTCTACTGAACAGATTACAAGCAGAGAAACTATTGTTGCACAGGGACAAACACAGACCAGCAGTGTTGCCAGATTGGGCTGGTTTCCACCCAGTTGGGCTTCTTTTGAACACATTAAGCTGGAAAACATAGCATTGGGCTGGTTTATTATATTTGGGTTGCTTTTCACAACATTTGGCAGGTTTTTAGAAAATATTTTGGAGAAAATACAAAAAGAAATAGTAGTCATTTTATGTCAAACAAAGTAGAAACATTTCAATAAAGTGCTCAGTCATCAGTTCATTTGTTTTAAAATGAGTAAGTCATGTGTTCGGTTGCTCATGTTTCATGTTGGTATTTCATACATTTCGGTGGATTCTATGATGCCCTGAAAGGCTTTGGTTGTTTGATTGCACTCCTTGTGTGGAACCTCCATCCATCTTCTTCTGCTTTCCCCAGGGCCAGGTCATGGGGGCAGCAGTCGCTCAGACCCAGGCTGCGAGACAGAGTCCCTCCAGCGTGTCCTAGGTCTTCCCCGGGACCTCAACACCTCCCCAGGGAGGGACCAGGAGGCTCAGGAACAGATGCCCGAGCCTCCGCTGGCTCCTCTCAATGTGGAGGAGCAGCAGCTCTACGCCGAGCTCCTCCCCTCTCTCTAAGGGAGCGCCCTGCGGAGGAAACGCTTGTATCCAGGATCTTGTCCTTTAGTCCTGACTCAAAGCTCATGACCATAGGTGAGAGAAGGAAACGTAGATCGATGATAAATTCACCACAACAGGCCGCTACATGTGTGAAACCTGTTTGGTTGTTTTTTTAGTGCTGCTGTAAAGTTTTGTGTTCTTTCTTACGTATAACGGTTTTAACATTTAGATGGTTGTGAGTGGGGCTGGTTTATGTTACACTGGGAGGGGTTTAAGTTCAATTTGGGCTGGAAACTGTCAGTGAGACCTGGCAACTCTGCAGACCAGTATCCTCACACACTTCAATGTTCAACGGCCTTCTTTTTGACATTAACTCTTGTTTGGTGATTAAACGATTGAAGTTTGAAGAAACAAAACATACTGGCCATTTAACAATTTATTAATTTAACAAACATGAGCCTCAAGAGCTTAAAGAAAAACCATACACAGCCACCACATTTCCTTTCTTTGTTTCATGCACACAGCGTTGATAATTGATACATATTTACAATACCAGACACATTTGGGCCCTCAGGGACAGGCCTCCTGCTGGGGCCCAGAGTCAGGACTTAACCTGCGTTCATGATACATCGGAATCTCGGAAGTCCCAACTTAAAAACGCTGACTTCCGAAAAACATCCATTCACGAGTTCAGCTCGGAAAACACACGTGGATCAGCACAATAACAACAAAACCATATTTGCATTTTCATGTTTTATAGAAAACAAATAAATGCCTTGATAAAAGTGTTTGGTGTGGCACCGAGTTATATCAGGGGAGGTTTCTATTTCTACTTTAGTCATTTACTGATAAATGAACATTCAGAGATGTTTCTGCAGAGCTGTAGCACTGAGAACTTCATCATTTTATAAAGATGAGGACATTTTTGCAGAAGTCTGAGGTCTCTTGTTTTAAAAAACTATTCTTTCCGTGTTAGTAACCACACTGTTTACCTCTCACAGAGGGAGGCCGAGGATTGTGACGTCAACTCAGGAACTCAGAGTCCAACACTTCCACACGAGTTTCTGAGCAAAAATTCTGACCCGAGATGGCGTTCAAGGCCGTTTTTCCGACTCAGAGGTCGGAATTTCCCAGATTCCGATGTATCATGAAGTCAGCATAAACTCAGTGAAGCAGAGAAACTCTGGAAGTCTTCCTGACGACGCGAGACAACTGTATATTTTAAAATAGCGTCTATTAAATGGGATTTTTCCTGTTTTATTTGTATTTCTTGTTAGTCCAAAAAGGTTTATTTGGGCTTCCATTCCATTTATATTAATATAATACAGTAAATTTCCTATAGCCAGACCATTATTCTGTATCATACCTTGATATGTGTCAGCTGGTTATTTTTCTGTATTTTTTTGTTAATGTACTTTGAACTTAGAGCAGTGCACCACAGATTACCTGGCAACCCACTGAGAAACTGAATAAAAAAGTCAATTCTCTGACTACTCATTCATTTTTGGCGACCCCTGGTAATCATTTAGTTCTAACTTTACTAACTGTTGTCTCTAGCAATAAATTGTGAGCCTACCAAACACACTGTATAAGTTATATTTGTATATTACCAATGTCCCCAGCTCTTGTGACACTGTTGCTGGTTTTAGATAACAAAGACAATTTTTGGGTGCCAAACATTAAGCGTATAAAGTCCAGGCCTCATGTAAGAAGTGAGTTTGTGAGCTAGTTGTGTTGTATTGTGTGCATCCTGCTGTTTTTATTTAGAAACAGGCTTTAGTTGGATGGAAACAGGACTGAGCTGGGTCTAAGCAGGTTTTAGATGGATCGGAACCGGACTTGCTTGGTTTAAAACTGGGTTCAGGTGGATTACGACAGGTTTGGGCTGGATTAAAAGATTGGATGCTTTCTTTGCTTTGTGACTTAACAAATGTTTATTAAGATGAGTTTGTTTGTAAAAGGCCTTCTCACAATTTGAACACCTGAACGCTTTCTCTCTTGAGTGAATCAACATGTGCTCCTTGAGATGACTTTGTCTCGTAAATGTTTTCTCACAAACTGAACAACTGAAAGGCTTCACGTCTGAGTGCGTTAACATATGAGACCTGAGATAACTGCGTTGAGAAAATGTCTTCTCACAAACTGAGCACACAAACGGCTTTTCTGTGCTGTGAAGTAATAAATGCGCACGTAAATGCTTGTTCTGAGTAAATGTTTTGCCACATTCTGAACAACTGTAAGGTTTCTCTCCAGTGTGGTTTCTCATATGGACCTTCAGACAATTGTGGGCAAAACATTTGTTACAAACTGGACAGCAGTAGGGTTTCTCTCCGGTGTGGATTCTCAGATGTCTCTTTAAATGTCCAGATTGTGTAAAATCCTTTGAACAGAACTGACACTTGAATGGTTTCTGTCCTGTGTGGATCAGGATGTGTTGTCTTAAGTTTTGCACATAAAGGAACGTCTTTCCACATTCAGAGCATTTGTGGCGTTTGGTTTTTCCTCCTGCGTCGCTCCCATCTTCACTAACATTGTTATTGTGAGTCAGGTCACGCTGCTGTTCAGTAACCTCAGTTTGTGTTTGCTGAGTGTGACTTTTCTCTGAAGGAGTCCAGTCTTCAGAGTCGTCAGTGTCAGAGGAATCCTCAGTGTGTTCTTCTCTCTCTGACTCTGAATGTTTCTCTAAACCTGGTTCTGCTGCATCAGTGTCCTCTCTGTTCTCCTCTTTCAGTGTTTGATGAAGGAGAGAGGGCTGCTCTTCTTCATCTTCACTCTTCACAATAACTCGGATGAATGGCAACTCCTGAAGCGGCTCCTGTTTGATTTGCAGTTCCTCTGGTTCTTCTTTAATGTGGACCAGACTGGGACCAGGTTTATTTTGACTCTGGACGCCTGTATCTCTGTCGATGTAATCAACCACACTGTAAGAGAACAAAGCATTACAACAGCATCATTTTCTTTGCTGTGGAGCCATTTCTAATCACTTCACTACACTATTACATTAAATCTAATGTGACACTGCACAGTTGACTGCAGAAACCATACATTTACAATAAAAGAGAAAGAATAAAACTCTGACATTATTAAATATTTTATATAATATTAAATAACAGAAGGAGTATGAACAAAACGCATTGACGCAAGTGCTACGTTACGTTTGCCTGCCTCTTGATCGCATCTAAAGCTAAGGTGACTTTAAAAGGGTGACCAGACGTCCCTTTAACCGGGACAGTCCCAGTCTTTTGACTCTTTGTCCCATGTTCCAACACATATCTGTAAAAACACTAATATGTCCCAGTTTTTACCAAATTATGTCCCAGTTATCCCCATTTTAACAAATAAAGAAGCACAGGAAACTTAGAACACATTTGTATAAAGACATTTGCCACTAAATTTATTTACAATGTCATTATTTTTTATTAATAAACTGGCATTCAAATTTAAAACACACACTGTAGCATCATGTATTTTAATTGCATGACAGAAAATTGTATGGATTTCGGAAGCTTTTTTGTCACGTGGTGAGTTCAAATGCATCAGTGATAAGTAAAAAAAAAAAAAAAAAAAAAAAAAAAGTCCCAGTTTTTGGGGCCCCCAGAGGCTGTCTATATTTCAATTTCAATTTCAATTCATTATTATTATTTTATTATTATTATTATTTCAGAGACAGGGTTTTGGTTCATAAAAACAAAACGTACAAAAAACATATATATATATATATAAAAATTAAAATATTAAGTACATAAAAACATTTTAAATTAATTACAGTTGTATACTTGTTTTAAAATATTATTATATTATTATTATTAAAACAACATTTAGTCAATAATTAGTGTTTTTGTAATGTTTTTATATAAAAAAGCATAGCAGAGTCTTTTGAATACAGGGAAGTTTTATCGTTGGGGGTCCACGAGAGATTTTCGGAAAGTTTAGGGGCCAAGACAGATTTTGGGAACGGCTGCCCTGGACTTTAATTCCCATCAAAGCTCTGCACTGCTTCCTTTCTCCTCGGTCCTCTCCACTTTTAACGAAGCCAAAGCTCAGTTTCTTGTCGGTCCTGTGTCTGATAAAGTGACTGATAATCGCACAATGGTGTGTTGTTTAAAGGCAGTCCGCTGGGCGCAGGGTTGTGTGCTGAGAGCGTCCTGTAGCGGCTCTAAACTCACCTGTTGTCCACCTCCGCGGGCTCCCACAGCTCCGGCTCCTCCTTCAGCTTCACTTCTGCCATGTTTCACTGCGCTCTGTCCGCTTTAAGGCTCCGCTCTGGGCTCCAAGTGTCAGAGTTCTGTTCGGAGCTAACGCCACAGACAGCAGCCGTTCTTCTTCTCTCATCTGGGCCACACTCACCTCTGCTGCCCTCTGCTGCCCCCTGCTGGTCGTCACTGGAAAGACAAACTTGTCAAGGTGCATATAATGGAAAAAAATAACAGCTAAACTTAACCTAACTTTGATATATTCAGGAAAAGATTTTGGTGTGACTTTATAAAACAGAAATATGGGTTAATGCCAGGTCAGGTGTGTATTCTTGGTCGCTGTCGCCATCTTGGGAAGCACAGTTTTCCTCGAGCGAATAAAGAACAAAGTAGTGTCAGTGCTCTCATCTCTGAAAGCTCCACATCTCCCTCCATCAGTCTCTAAACTCTCAGTGACTGTTTACTGCAGCACAGTGCACAGTTTGGACACTGATGCTATTTTTCCGAATGCTGTTGGTGTATTTGTAGGTAAAAAAAGAGTTTAATAATCTCAACGGAGTATGGGCTTTTGTAATAAACAAAAGCTGTTTATAAATACATTAAAAACATTGTGTTATATTAATAAATACTATACTTCACTCGATCAAAACGCTCTGGATTAATGATTAAGATGGAAGCTATGGCGAGCTCGGACGTAAGAAGCTACAGTAAAATACTTGAGCAACTTAAGGAACAGATTATTGATATACGACCTAGTAATGTCCCACAGAATACAGCGTGAACTGTGTAAGCAGCTTATTATGAACGGGTCCACAGTGGATGATCACAGAGTTATATGAGCACCACTGACCTACAGAGTGAGTGTGAATGGGTTATGTGCATCAGGATCAGAGGAGACTCCTGACCTGAAGAACAGCAGCTGTAGTTTTGTTGTCACTAAGCTCAGTAAAGTTAGAGGATGTAGTACTCGCTGTTAAATCCTGCTTTCATCAGAGCTGGCATTTGTTTACCTTCACTTTACCCTCAGCTGTATAAGCCCCGCCCACGCACCGTTCGTCACCTTTTGAGCTCAGCCTCAGGAGAAGAGGGCGGGCTACACACATACTCACAGAACTGTAGTTACATGCAGTAACTGTTATTTCTTTGTCATATGTACTGCGCCCTCTACAGGTGGAAGAGCCATTTTAGGCCTTTTATGTATTTGCACCACCATGTCACTATGTGGCGCTGTACTAGTCAGGTGTTGGAGCTGGTTAATCCAATTATATAATACTAAAACAAGAAGAAACACAGACACGTTAAATGGTTTACTTGCAAGGAGAGCAGACAGAGATAAAGACCCAGTGACATGCACCGGGGACATTCCCTCCATGTGCTCTGGGCTCCCTGGTGCTCTCATGCTTTTTATTGAAAATCACGCCCCTGATTACATGCACCGTCTCTGTCCGATAAGGGAATTGGGGAACTAGGACAGAGACAGTCATCAACTCTACATATGATAATTTAACATAACAACGCTGTTTATGAGTTCTGGGGCCGCACTTTCTTATCCAGTTGGTCATTTTTCTGCGGCCACGCCATGCTTAATCTATACGGTCAGTATAGATTAAGCAGTCAGTCGTGCGTCAGCATTATCTTACTGGAACACTCTGTAACTCAGCACATGATTAATACATTCACAACACACATATTGTACTTAGGATCTTATAAGACATATAAAAGTAGATAACTTATATACACATTTCTCTAACATCAGGTGTGTCTATTTAAGGGCCAAAGAGAGCGGCCTTAGTGTGGCAAAGCTGAGGCACACAGTTTTTGACCATGGTTGATGTGTGAGTGTTGAAAGTGGCGATAAGTGCTAATAAATGGATTCTTCACAAAACACAAGGAGTATTGGGCTCTAGCCACGCATTCGGAACAACTTTTAACTTTTAACTTTGTCAGCGTAGCGTCTAAGTGGCACAGGGCCGCTTGCCTCTACAACAGGCTTCACTCATGATCTTTGTGAAGGCCGTGGGGATGACGGTACTCACAGCAGGCCTCCACCATGATTGTAACAAACCCAGGGCAACGCCAGCTAACGACACGACCAGTGCCTCCAGGGGCATTAGGACCAGACACCGCGGAGGCAGCGCCTTCTCCCGAGAGCACCTGCAAAAGGAAGTCAGCCACTGCCTACGCACAGCTGCCACTCAACACCAAACGGGCAACAGACACAGCAGATACATCCAACAGTTACGCCTGCACCAGGAGGGACCGGACCTGGTGAGACAGGAGCTGCTTGTCCCAGATCATCTGCCCTAACCTCGTCAGTGACACTGCAAACCCAGATACATCACCCGCTGACCAGGGTGCAGCACACTCTTCTCCAGGTTCACTTTAAAGCCCAAACCAGAGACGTGGTTCAGCACAGTCAACAGCCCACTGAGGCCAAGACGTGGGGAGCCCAGACCGAGAGGACGGCGGGTCCCCGGAGCGAGAGGCCCGGGACCGCAGCGCTGAAGTGGATGAAGCCGGCACGTTGCTGGATATGCCAGAAGTGCCCGCTCGTCTGTTGTCAGCTGCGGGGTCAGGCCTGCGTCTCTTACGCTGACTGGACACGAGATGAGAAAGCAGGGAGCACTGCACTTCCTGCCCCTGGGCGTCATCGCACAGTCTTTAGGGAGCGAAAGGAGCCCGGGTGGGGGCTGCGCTCACCTTGGCCGCTCTCATGTCTGCATCGAGCCACTCCTCTGTCACCTCAGTGGCCACAGTCAACAGCAAAGAAACAGTGGGCTGTGGCCCCTGGTGGCTGTCCTGCTGTGTAGTGGCCCCTGGCACGCTCAACAACAGAGAGACACTCAGTGGGGAGACGTCCCCACTATGGGCCAGCAGTGCAACTTGTCTCCGTGGGGTTGAGCGTGGAGAACGGGCATGAAGGACAGAATGGCCTTCATTAGTACAATGCACAGAAGCAACACAAGATGCTCTCAGCGTGCCCACTTCATTTTGTCATGAAGAAGTTTCCTCCCTAAAGTGACAGTAATGGGCCATACAGCCCTCGTCAGAAAGAGAGGAAGAACGTCCCATGACCACAGGCAGCTTCGCACAGTCCCCGGGGAGCAAGTCCAGCGCCGGCGGGAGCCTGTTCGCTTTCCAGTCTGCATTGGGCCGCTGCGAGTGGAGAGCAGCAGGTCGAGGAGCTGCCGTTTCTCCTGCTCTTTCAAAGAGGATCGAGCCACACATCCGAGCCACACACAGAGAACCAGAGCCTGGGACATGCGGAGAAAGGTCGCCATCGTAGTTTGTACTTCCTCCATCTCCACCGGGCATTTGCATAACGACCCGTCCAGCACCGAAGGCATCACTCTGTCCCGCTCAGAGGGGAACAACGGTTTTCCACCTGGCCACGGAGATGAGGACGGGAGCAGGTGCATCCTGACACCGTCCTCTGTTGGTGGGATGCCAGACGGCTACAGCTCAAGGAATGAGCCCATTCTCTTTTGGTGAAGTGCATGATGGGCTTCATCGGGGGCAGAGCACCATGGGCTGAGGTTCAGCGGTGCGCCGCCAGCCCAAGCAGAGGAAGCAGAGCTTGTGGTCGTCTCCAGGAAGGAGGGCAGAAGAACACACACCGCAGCTACAGAGCTCACCGCCAGAGCTTGATGCTGGAGGGCGACAGTGAGTCTGCATGAAAGTCCTGTAGAAGAAGTCTCGCTAAGACGTTTAGTTCTGAAAAGAACATTTCTCTCTCAAGTGCTGAGTGAAAAAAAGACACAATTGGTGCGTCGGCAGGGCTTATATAGCCTGGCTCTTGATATAATAAATATTAACTTTTACATTATTACACACACACAGTCAGGTGCTTGGTAAAGTATTTTATTGAACACATCTGGAGCACTCCCCACAGTCTTTCTGGAAACCCATCTGAACAAAACAAGGCCAAAGTCAGGTGCTGGGTTGAGTCAGTAACACGGCTGTCCCAGTGTCTTCGTTCAGGAGGATCTGGACCAGGTTTAACGGAGTCTGAACCGGACTGAGCAGAATTTGAGAAGGATTTACCTGGATCTGGACAGGACTTGTGTGAGTCTGAGCAGGATTTGTTTGGTTTGAGGAAGATGTCTTTGCTTCGTGAATTAACGTGGTTTTTTAGATATTTACTGGAAAAGGTTTTCTCACAAACTGGACATTTGAACGTTTTATTTTTGTGAACCGACATGTGTGACCTGAGCTGACGTAGTCGTGCATATGTTTTCTTACAAACTGAGCACACGTATGGCTTTTCAATGCTGTGATGTAATAAATGGTCGTCTAAAAGCTGTTTTTGAGAAAAAATGTTGCCACATTTTATACAAATAAATTCTCCTACAGTGTGATTCCCACTTCTCATGTGTCTCTTAAGAGAATCTAAACATCTAAAATAATTATTACAAACTGAACAGCTGAATGGTCGCTCTCTTGTGTGAATTTTCATGTGTTTCATTACTTTATTCCTTTCTATAAATCCCTTACCACAAACCGTACACTTGAATGGTCTCTCGTCTGTGTGATTTCTCATGTGTAATTTAAGACCTTTCTTTGCTATAAAACCCTTTGCACAAACTGAACATTTGAATGGTCTCTCTCCTGTGTGAATCCATTGATGCGTCTTTAATCTGGTGCTGTTCGGAAACACCTTTCCACATTCAGAGCATTTGTGCTCCTTTTTTTTTGGGACTTGGACTTTTGTGGACTGAAGGAGTCCAGTCGTCAGAGTCATCAGTCTCTGAAGAATTGTCTATTTGTGTTTGTGCAGAAGTCTTGGATGGAGGTTCCCATTCCCAGCTCTGCTCCAAATCCAAGCCATCGAATCTGAGTTTCTCAGTGTGTTCTTCTCTCTCTGACTCTGAATGTTTCTCTAAACCTAGTTCTGCTGCATCAGTGTCCTCTCTGTTCTCCTCTTTCAGTGTTTGATGAAGGACAGAGGATTCTTCTTCACTCTTCACAGAGACAATGATGAATGGCAACTCCTGAAGCGGCTCCTGTTTGATTTGCAGCTCCTCTGGTTCTTTTTTAATGTGGACCAGACTGGACTCATTTAGACTCTGGACGCCTGCAGGACACAGAATGACAAAACAACTACGTTAGCCCAGAGCAGTAACAGAATACATGTTTAGCCTGTGTACTACTTAGTGACCATCAGACAATTCAGTAAAACACATTTTAAAAGTTGAACAATAATCAAACTGTGTTCAGTGAAACGTGGGAGCTCAGGTTGAAGTTTGTTACCTTTTCTGTTTGTGTCCACGCTGCTCTGAGAGGCCTCACTGTGAGAGAACAAAAGAAAAGGATTGGTACATTTCCTGTAAATCCAGAGTTTATAGAGCTGTGAGAAAGTTTACTGGACCTTTAGTACTGAAGTTAAAGTTACTCTGGTGGTTGCAAAGTATCCAACACAATTATTACTGGGTTAAAAGTAAAAAATGTATTGAGTGGAAAGTTGTCAGAGTAGATACTGAGATATCAGCACAGCCCCTGTAGAATATGGGACAGTCACACTCAGGAGTTTCTAGAGGAGAAAAGGTGGATGACTTTTGGAGGTGTAACGCCTTTTTTTGTCCTGCAGTGTGACACAACTTTGAAATTGAATACAAAGAATATTTAATAACAATTTCAAAGATAAATCAGTTTTATACAAAGTATAAAGAGAGTTTTATCGTAAGCAATTCATAACCGTAACTCTATTGTTTCTATATTATTTGACAGTTTCCTGCGGTGTGACTTTCTGTCATTTTACAGTTTGGCCATTTTGAATTCTTGTTATAAATTACTGAAGATGTAATATTTAGCTCCCTGTCTCACCTTAAAAAATGTTCAGAATTTTATTTTGTGAAAAAGGTCAAAAGGTCTCTGTGCTCATCCATTATTTATTTTTAACCTTTATTTAACCAGGAAGTCCCATTGAGATTCAGAATCTCTTTTTCAAGAGAGACCTGGCCAAGGTAGCAGCCAATCCACAGAAACAGATACATACAGACATACAGACATACATACATACATACATACATACATACATACATACATACAAACATATTAACAGTACTTTACATTTTCATAATAAAATAAGTACAGTGTGTTAAAACGTCTCAAGAAAAGCAAGCACAGGTGTTTATTACCAAATTTTTTATGGAAGCTTTAAATTCATTTATGGAGATGAGAGTTTCTAGTTTAAGGTCTTTCTGTAGGTTGTTCCATCCCCAGGAGCTGAATAGGAGAATGCAGTTTTTCCTAACTCAGTTGAAACTCGGGGGACATTAAAAAGTAACCACTTCGAGGAACGGAGCTGATAAATCCCAGAGCTCACAGAGAGGAGGTCACAGAGGAACAGTGGGAGTTTGCCAAGTATTGCTTTATAGATAAAGATAAACCAGTGCTGTTGTCTACGAACTGTAAGTGATGTCCAACTAAATCATAGAGAATGCATTAAAGGTACTGGAGACAGCGTTTGCACAAATACTAGTTTAAAAACAGAACTGCAGTCTAAATGAAAACACTGCTCTGTGGGTCTGCAGTCACAGCTCCACTGCTGCTGCTCAGACGTCAGAGAGTGGCCTCTAGATTCTGTGGTCTCTCAGGTGCGAGACGATGCCTCGGGGTGGATAACCATTAGTGAAGCCCGTAGAGGGCTATACACATACTCACAGAACTGTAGTTACATACGGTAACTGTTATTTACACATGTGGGTAATTTTTATTAAGCATTCTCCTCACTACAGATCAGGGGCCATTATGTTAGATACTGTCCCTTTAGTGTGAATTGTAAAAACGTAAATACATGTGCCATCGAAAGCAAGGATTTGAAAATGTGATATAATGGTATGTAAATGGTAACTGGAGAAAGTTCAGCTGCTGCTGCTCTCCCTAGGAGTGGCGTCCTGTAAAGATTGACTGCAAGAGCACAGTGCAGAACGCTCAGTGAGGAGAAGAAGAATCCTAGAGTGTCAGCTAAACACATACACCAATCTCTGGCACAAGCAACATCTTTGTTTACAGATCTACAATGGGTCACACATTAAACAAGAATGGACTTCATGGGAGGACACCACAGAGGAAGCCACTGCTGTCCAAAAAAACATTGCTGCATATTTGAAGTTTACAAAGCTCCTGGATGTTCCACAGCACTGCAGGCAAAATATTCTATGGACAAATGAAACCAAAGCTGAGTTGTTTGGAGGAACACATGCTGTGTGTGGAGAAAAAAGGCACAGCACCAACATCAAAACCTCATCCTCACTGTGAAGTCTGGGGGAGGAGCATCATGGGTTGGGCCTGGACAACTTGCTATCATCAACAGCAAAATTAATTCCCAAGTTTATCCAAACATTTAGCAGGAAAACCTAAGCCCACCTGTCCACCAACTGAAGCTCAGCAGAGGATGGCGATGCAACAGGACACTGACCCAAAACACAGAAGCAAATCAACAACAGAAGAAACTCCGCCTCTGGAGTGGCCCAGAGTCCTGACCTCAGCCCGACTCAGATGCTGTGGCCTGACCTCAGAAGAGCGACTCACAGCAGACAGTCCTAAGAATATTGCTGAACTTAAACAGTTTTGTAAAGAGGAATGATCCAAAATTCCTCCTGAGCTGTGCAGCTCTGATCTTCATCACAGAAAACATTTGGTTGAGGTTATTGCTGCCAAAGGAGGTCAACAGTTAAATATTATATAATAAATATTCAATAAAAACACTAAGACCATATGTTTTTGCAGCATTAGTTTAAGCAGACTGTGTTTGTTGTTGTTGTGACTTAGATGAAGATCAGATCACATTTTATGACCCAATCATGCAAAAATCCAAGTATTTCCAAAGGGTTCACAGACTTTTTCTTTCACCCTGGGGCTTAACACCAGGCAGTGCAGCTGCACTGGGGCCCAGGACATGAAGGGGCCCCCATTGAGAGTCCTTAATTATTTTCAGTTTTAGTGGATTATTTTCATTCTGGGCTGTAAATTACACTGCAAGCAAGATTTATTTAAGAACAAAGTTTAAAAAATAATAAAATTGTATGATATGCATAATAACTTTACAATTTTTACTTTGTGTTTACAAAGTTAAATTATAAAAAATAATACACATCCATTTTTTGTGGCACAGGTTTGATTTTTTTAACTAACAGTGCACTTTTTAAAACTTAAAGTATGATTTGTGGATGTATAAACTTGAAAATAAAAAGGCTATGTATAAACTGAATGTGCTTCATAACAGGGGCAGTGTTGGGTTAGTTACTCAAAAAAAGTTACAGATTACTAGTTACTCTTTTAAAAGTAATATATTACTTTACTTTTGCATTACTTCCTCAGCAGCAGTGCAGCCTGACAGCAAACACTGCTCTGTGTTCTCCTCTGCTCCTGTGCAGCTCCTGTGGACACAGTTTTATTTCACTGCACTGAAACTAAAATGCAGTTGTTGTCAGCGCCAAAGCGGTGCAGGTCTCATCTGTCCCCACTGTCCCCACTGTCCCCGCTGTCCCCGCTGTCCCCCGCTGTCCCCGCTGTCCCCCGCTGTCCCCCGCTGTCCCCGCTGTCCCCCGCTGTCCCCCGCTGTCCCCGCTGTCCCCCGCTGTCCCCGCTGACAGCAGCAGCTGCTGTGCCGACGCACGCGGAGAGGGATCAGCGCGAAGAGGACGAGTGGCCCCTGCAGCATAAAGAGGAGCAGAGAAAGAAACGGATGAAAATAAATTGGGAAATGTATCAGCGCTGTTCATTTAATGCATTTTCATTCCGTGTCCTTGCGGTGAACTGCAGGTAAATGAAACTGACTGCAGTGACTAACGCCAGGAACTATGGGTATTTTGTTAGTAACTGTAATATTATTACTGGGGGCTCAAAAGTAACGCGTTACCCGCTGCGTTACTGACGATTGTAATCTCGTTACTGTAACTCCCAACACTGCTTAGGGGCCATTCTGAAAACTTGCACAGGGGCCCCTCATTGCCAGCTTTAAATGTGAAAGAATGTAAATGAATCAATCACAGTTCATTTCACATCAGTTTGTAAAATGTGTTAAATTATTAATAAAACTGACAAATACACTGGGAAATGCTTCAACTTTTTACCAGAATACTGTCAGTAACTGCAGTGACCCACTCTAGTGTGTCTATCTCTATGGCTCATCAACACTTCAGGGCATTTCTCTTTGCAGAGATAATCTCCCCGATACATATTTGACTTAATCTGGATTGTAAACGGTTCCACAGTGGTTCAGATGGTCTGTGGTTGTGTGCTGAGAGCGTCCTGTAGCGGCTCTAAACTCACCTGTTGTCCACCTCCGCGGGCTCCCACAGCTCCGGCTCCTCCTTCAGCTTCACTTCTGCCATGTTTCACTGCGCTCTGTCCGCTTTAAGGCTCCGCTCTGGGCTCCAAGTGTCAGAGTTCTGTTCGGAGCTAACGCCACAGACAGCAGCCGTTCTTCTTCTCTCATCTGGGCCACACTCACCTCTGCTGCCCTCTGCTGCCCCCTGCTGCCCTCTGCTGCCCTCTGCTGCCCCTGCTGCCCCCTGCTGCCCTCTGCTGCCCCCTGCTGCCCCTGCTGCCCCCTGCTGCCCCCTGCTGCCCCTGCTGCCCCCTGCTGCCCCCTGCTGCCCCCTGCTGCCCTCTGCTGCCCCCTGCTGCCCTCTGCTGCCCTCTGCTGCCCTCTGCTGCCCCCTGCTGCCCCCTGCTGCCCTCTGCTGCCCCTGCTGCCCCCTGCTGCCCTCTGCTGCCCCCTGCTGCCCTCTGCTGCCCTCTGCTGCCCCTGCTGCCCCCTGCTGCCCTCTGCTGCCCCCTGCTGCCCCTGCTGCCCCCTGCTGCCCCCTGCTGCCCTCTGCTGCCCTCTGCTGCCCTCTGATGCCCCTGCTGCCCCTGCTGCCCCCTGCTGCCCCCTGCTGCCCTCTGCTGCCCTCTGCTGCCCCCTGCTGCCCCCTGCTGCCCTCTGCTGCCCCTGCTGCCCCCTGCTGCCCTCTGCTGCCCCCTGCTGCCCTCTGCTGCCCTCTGCTGCCCTCTGCTGCCCCCTGCTGCCCCCTGCTGCCCCCTGCTGCCCTCTGCTGCCCCCTGCTGCCCCTGCTGCCCCCTGCTGCCCTCTGCTGCCCCCTGCTGCCCCCTGCTGCCCTCTGCTGCCCTCTGCTGCCCCTGCTGCCCCCTGCTGCCCTCTGCTGCCCCCTGCTGCCCCCTGCTGCCCCTGCTGCCCCCTGCTGCCCTCTGCTGCCCCCTGCTGCCCCTGCTGCCCCCTGCTGCCCTCTGCTGCCCCCTGCTGCCCCTGCTGCCCCCTGCTGCCCCCTGCTGCCCTCTGCTGCCCTCTGCTGCCCCCTGCTGCCCCCTGCTGCCCTCTGCTGCCTCCTGCTGCCCCCTGCTGCCCTCTGCTGCCCCCTGCTGCCCCCTGCTGCCCTCTGCTGCCCCCTGCTGCCCTCTGCTGCCCCCTGCTGCCCCCTGCTGCCCTCTGCTGCCCTCTGCTGCCCCCTGCTGCCCCCTGCTGCCCTCTGCTGCCCCTGCTGCCCCCTGCTGCCCTCTGCTGCCCCCTGCTGCCCCCTGCTGCCCTCTGCTGCCCTCTGCTGCCCCTGCTGCCCCCTGCTGCTCAGGTTTACGCCACAGTTTAATTCAGTCTAAATCACAGATGTCCAAAGTGCGGCCCGGGGGCCATTTGTGGCACAGGTCAAAGTTTCATACGGCCCTCAGCCTCCATGAGAAAATGTATGACTTATGGCCCATCAGCAGTGTGTCCATGGCTTTATCTGTGCATTTGTCCATCTACTCCTCTGTGTTTTGTGTTTTCGAAGTTTTGTATGGATTTTAAATTTTGAAGTATTACAAATTCTGGCATTCCTCATAGTAAGCATTAAAATCAGCCTGAGCTAAACATATATTACGAAGAGGATGTTTTTTATGTTCAAAGATGTTATTTTGTTGGGACTTTGTTGTCAAAGAAAAAAAAGGCTTTTAAAAACAAAAACAAAATACTTATAAAAACAGTGTGCATTCAATTTATAGTTTATTTGCTTCCAGTTCCTAAAAACATAAGGAGGGACTGTTGGCCCTTGGACTGTTGCACATCTTCAAATCTGGCCCTTATTGGAAAAAGTTTGGTCGCCCACTGTTTATCTAAATGTATGTTTTTATATTATTCTGTATAAGTAATGGCTTCAGCAGAGGAGGAGCAGTGGTGTGACTTGGTAATGAGCAATTTCTTTACTTAAGTAAAAGTACAGATAAAAGAGCAAATATTTACTCAAATAAAAGTATCACATGAAAATTTCTACTTAAGTAAATGTATAAAAGCACTTACTGTTAAATGTACTTGCAAGTAAAAAAGTACACAGATTCAAGAACTAATGAATGTGTTAAATGTGAGGGATTTTGCAGAAAAATTGTGATGAAAACTAAAGGTTAAGCGCTGCAATAGAAGAGACTGAATCTGTCGGTGAGATCTTTCTAAAGAGAATTACTTTACTGCATCTTTTATCCTCATGTACTTTGTCTACAGCGACGACACAGCAGTGATTTGTGGAGTAAAAATGACAGATACTTGCTCTAAAATGTAGTGAAGTAAAAGTAAAAGTTCCCCTTGCAAAATGTAATCACGTACAGATTAATGAAAATTCCTCTTAAGTAAAGTAACTAAGTACTTTTACTTTGTTACATTTACTTTGTTACATGGTGATGAGGAGCCCCAGGACACAGAATGGGCCCTAAAGTTTTTCCAGGTTCATGCATTAAGCTTTTTAATTTATAAAATATTGCTGTTTTACTGGAGTTTGATACAAAAAAGTGCTTATTCATTCATACTTAGGGAGAATTTTGTTAAACTATATTTGTTTTTTTATTACTATTTGTGCATTTATTTTATGAAAAAAATAAACATGAATATATGTTTTTCATTTAACAGGATTTAAAAGTGGATTTGGTGGAGCGGGGCCTGGACCTGTGACCTGCAGCACTGTCCTCTGCAGCAGGACGTCCAACAAAAGTTAAATTAAACAATCCAGTTCTAGTTACACATCAAAAACTCCACTTTGGCAAGGAAAAGATGACACATTTTGGGTAAAAGTATAAACGTACTCTACCCTACGCTACAAAGCAACCTGGACCTTCTCAAAGCCTGAACCTCAGCTCAGACACAACAACTTCCACAAAGGCAGTGTCAGAAGTTTATATAAAGCCATCATTTGTTCTTCAGCTCACAGGGCAGGGGGCAGGGGGCAGCATTTGAGGCTCTTTATGCAGAGATCTGACCTCTACGGAAGCGTATTGTGTTCACCTGAAAAAAAAGTTTCTGTTTTAATGAGCTAAGTTAGTTCTGTTTTTATGAGAAAAGTTCTGTTTTTTTGAGTATAAATAACTTGGGTTTTTATGACAAAAGTAAATTCATGTCTATCACAACCAGTAAACGTTTAGCTCGTATTGAAGAGTTGCTAAAGCTAAAGAAAGGGCGTAAATGTCCCAACTACTTGGTTTAATACGGTTTTATTTTACTCTAGGCTTGAGACACTGGAGATTGTGCTTTCGTTAAGTAATATTGACGTATAATCATTAGTTTGTCGACTCTGCGCAGACATCTCAGGTCTTTGCCATTGACTTTGAATTCCTCTCCCCCCAAAAGTGGAACAAGATAATAAGGACCATTATCCACATAAAAGCATACAATTATTTTACTCATAAAAACAGAACTTTTCTCGTAAAAACAGAAAATTATTTTACTCGTAAAAACAGGATTTTTTCTCTCATAAAAACAGAACTAACTTTGCTCATTGTCACGCCCTCCTGTTTAGGCAGGGCGTGTTTGTGAGTGTGTGTGAGTGTGTGTGGCGCGCCCCAGTGTGCTTTGTGTTTCAGGTCCTGTGGGTGGAGCCTTGCGGCATCTGGGCGTACCTGGCCAGTACCCCAGGTGTGCATAAAAGCTGCTCTGCCAGTGGTCTCTCTCCACTCCAGCTAGCAGCACAGCTTTAGCTTTTGGTATTGGCATTAATTCAACACCCTCGCTAACAACATTCACATACATTCATCAGCAGACACCCTGACTTACTGATACACTCACATATGCTTACTACTTTCTTTAAAATAAATATTAAGTATTTGCAATTTTAACATGTCTCCCTGGCGTTGTTTGTCACGGCTTTCGAGCCGGTCGTGACACTCATTAAAACAGAAACTTTTTTTTTCAGGTGAACGCAATACGCTTCCGTAGACCTCTGCTAAGATAAAATCTATCTATCTTTATCTGCCAGATAAAAAAATAGTTACGATAAAAGTTATAAAAATACAAATGAAGTTCCATAAAAAAAAGCACAATCGAGTCATGCAGGAGAAAGTGTTGCGTTTGTTTCAATCAACTGTTTTATTACTTTCTAATTTCTAAACTATCAGGTGCACTGTATAATCCATGACAAAATGATAACATTTTAATATAACAAAGGTTCCATACAGAACAAACTGCTGGCCTTTCATCACAGTTTAACTTTCGCATTGTGTCTCTCGTGTCAGAGGTTAGCCTCTACTCTGTTTATCTTTGTGCACACTGAACATTCAAATGGTTTCTCTCTTCTGTGGGTGCGTATCTTTATCATTTTGTAAAATCCTTTGCACAAACTGATCAGCTGAATGTGTGAGTCCTCATGTGTCGTTTTACATGACCCTTTTCTGTAAACCCCATCGCACAAACTGAACATTTGAATGGTCTCTCTCCCGTGTGAGTCCTTATGTGTCGTTGAAGACTACCTTTACATGTAAAAGTCTGTGAACAAACTGAACAGCTGAATGGTTTCTCTCCTGTGTGGATTCTCATGTGCATCTTTAGATTACCCTTTGCTCTAAATCCCTTTGCGCAAACTGTACATTTAAAAGGTCTCTCTCCTGTGTGAGTCCTCATGTGCAGTTTCAGATCACCCCTTTCTGTAAAATCCATTGCACAAACTGAACAGCTGAATGGTTTCTCGCCTGTGTGGATTCTCATGTGCAACTTTAGATAACCCTTTGCTGTAAATTCCTTTGCACAAACCGTACATTTGAGTGGTGACCCTTCCTTGTGAGTCTTCATGTGCCGTTTTAGAACAGCCCTTTCTGTAAAATCCTTTGCACAAACTGAACATTTGAATGGTCTCTCTCCCGTGTGAGACCGTATGTGTCGTTGAAGACTAACATTTCGTGTAAAAGCCATTGAGCATTGTGAACATTCGAATGGTTTCTCTCCTGTGTGGATTCTCATATGCATCTGTAAATTACTCTTTGCTGTAAATCCCTTTGGGCAAACTGTACATTTGAAAGGTCTCTCTCCCCTGTGAGTCCTCATGTGTAGTTTCAGATCACCCCTTTCTGTAAAATCCACTGCACAAACTGAACAGCTGAATGGTCTCTCTCCTGTGTGGATTCTCATGTGTGATTTTAGAGTACACCACTGTGTAAAATCCGTTGCACAAACTGAACATTTGAATGGTCTCTCTCCTGTGTGAGTCCGTTCATGTGTCCTTAATATGGTTCTGTTCAGAAAAACCTTTCCACATTCAGAGCATTTGTACTTTTTGTTTTTTGGACTTTTAGCTGAAGGAGTCCCATCGTCAGAGGTCTTGACCGGAGGTTCCCATTCCCAGCTCCACTCCGAATCCGAGCTACAGCTTTCTTGATCACTTTTAATATCCTCCCTGTTTCCCTCAGGGTGTTCCTCACTCTCTGACTTTAAACCTGGTTCTGCTCCATCAGTGTCCTCTCTGTTCTCCTCTTTCAGTGTTTGATGAAGGAGAGAGGACTCCTCTTTCACATCTGCTTCACTCTTCACAGAGACAATGATGAATGGAAAATCTTGGAGGGGCTCCTGTTTGATTTGCAGTTCCTCTGGTTCTTCTTTAATGTGACCCAGACTGGGACCAGGCTCATGTTGACTCTGGACGCCTGCAGGACACAGAATAGAAAAATAAACATTAATTGTTAGTGTTAAAGGAACAGTTGGCATTAAAAAAATAAAAATAAAAAAGACTGTGCTGGCTTGTTACCTTTGCCGTCTTTGTCCTGAACGACTGCACTGTAAATAAAGAACAGAATGTGAACAAAACCATATAAAAATCAGATTGTCCAGTACAGGTCAAGTTTAACGAGTTTTTATTTTCACACTACATAAATATTTGGCACTATGTGCACGTACAGCACACATAATGGTTTGCTTAGTTTAGGTAAAGAAAGACTTTCTTCTTCACCAGCAGAGATTGTAGCCAAAACTGTAGTCTGTTCTGATCTGACAGAGACCGCTGGGGGGCGCTGTTCTGTGGTTTCTGTGGCAGCAGTGGTCTCTCTGGGATGTGCCTGTGGTCTGTTAGATTTGAAGTCAGTTCTGTGCTAACTCTGCTTCTGGTGGTTTGTGACGTGTGTGTGGTCCGTGATCTGTTTCTCCAAAATACAATCAAGATCACAGAGTAATGCACCAAGCCACGATCTCTGTCCCCTCAGAACAAACTCACACTACAGCCCCCTCGCAACTATTTTTTCTACCTCAAATTTTGATGTTTGTTGTCCTTTGTCATGTAGCATGATATGTGCATGGGGCCCACTTTTGACACAAGCTGGATTAATAACCGCTGTAAAATGGTTCCAGTTTCTTGTCGGTCCTGTGTCTGATAAAGTGACTGATAATCGCACAATGGTGTGTTGTTTAAAGGCAGTCCGCTGGGCGCAGGGTTGTGTGCTGAGAGCGTCCTGTAGCGGCTCTAAACTCACCTGTTGTCCACCTCCGCGGGCTCCCACAGCTCCGGCTCCTCCTTCAGCTTCACTTCTGCCATGTTTCACTGCGCTCTGTCCGCTTTAAGGCTCCGCTCTGGGCTCCAAGTGTCAGAGTTCTGTTCGGAGCTAACGCCACAGACAGCAGCCGTTCTTCTTCTCTCATCTGGGCCACACTCACCTCTGCCTTCCAGTGTTCAGCTCTGTAAGACATTTTAAGACAAAATGACCCAATTGCATGTTTGTAACCAATGAATATACAATGTTCTGTATCGCAATAGCTAAAACAGACTAAAGATATCAGATACAAGCAGCCAAAATAAGTTTCCTCTGCAGGGTGGTTGGAGATAAACAGTGCCTTCAAAAAGGTATTCATCCCCTTAGCAATTTCCTTTTATTGTTGCCTTACAACCAGGAATGGAAATGGATCATTGGGAGGTTTATGTCAGTCACTTTATATCACATGACACCAACTATGAAGATGCAAAATATTTTTATTGTGCAGCAAATAAGAAATATGACAGAACAACAGAAATATTGAGTGTGCAAAAGCATTCATCCCCTTTTTAAAATGGCCCCTATTTAAGACCCACTGGTATTTACTCTCAGAAGTCACGAATTTTTCACGATTTTGTCTTCGTAGATGTTATGTGATGTAGAATGACTGACATAAACCTCCCAGTAATCCATTTCAATTACAGGTTGTATGGCAACAATAAAGGAAAAATGCTCAAGGGGTGAATAATTTTCATAGGCAGTGTAGTAGGGAGCTCAAAGTAGAGCCTCTGCTCACTCACACTGAGAGGAACAGCCAAGTCCCAAGGATCACTAAAACTTTATTACCTTAGAAATAATAATATGATGGACAGAAACACAAAATGAAGACAGAGACAGTCAGTTAGATGCAAAGGTAGATACTTTATTAACAAATAAAAGGCCCAAAAATATCTAAAAATATTATCATCAAGAGCAGTTCCCCACAATCTGTAAATCCATACAAACAAAAGAAGGTCAAAGTCAGGTGTTGGGTTGAGTCAGTAACACGGCTGTCCCAGTCTGTGGGTTCAGGAGGATCTGGACCAGGTTCAGCGGAGTCTGAACCAGACTCAGCTGGGTCTGAACTGGATTGAGCTGAATCTGAGAAGGATTCAACTGGATCTGGACAGGACTTTGTTCAGTTTGAGCAGGTTTTGGTTGGATTGAGGAAAGTGCCTTTGCTTTGTGAATTATCGTGTGTGAATTGAGGTGAGATATTCTTGCAAACGCTTGCTTACAAACTGAGCACACAAAGGGCTTTTCTTCACTGTGATGTAATAAATGGTCAGCGTAAAGGTTTTCAGGCATTTTTATGCCACATTTTGAACAAGGGTGTCTTCCAACTCTCATGTGTTTCTTAAGAGTTTCAATATGTGCAAAGGTTTTATTACAAACTGAGCAGCTGAATCTCTCTTTTGCGTGAGTTCTCATGTGTGAATCAAGACTACCCAAAGTAAGAAAGCGTTTGTCACAGTTTGAACAACAATGGGGTTTCTCCCCTGTGTGAGTTCTCATATGAGCCTTAAGAGTCCATTTTGATGCAAATGTTTTCTCACAAACTGAACAGCTGAATGGTTTCTCGTTTGTGTGACTTCTTGCATGTTTGCTTAGATCCCCCTTGAGTGTAAAACTCTTTGAACAAACAGAACAGCTGAATGGTTTCTCTCCTGTGTGAGTGCTTAAATGTTTGCTTAGTTTATCCTTTGCATTAAAACTCTCTGAACAGAAAGAACAGCTGAATGGTTTCTCCCCTGTGTGGGTTCTCATGTGTGTTGTTAAAGCATATTTTTGTGTAAATCCCCTTGTACAAACTGAACAGCTGTATGGTTTCTCTCCTGTGTGGAGTCTCATGTGTAATCTTAGAGAAAATGCCTGTGTAAAATCCTTTTCACAAACTGAACAAATGTATGGTCTCTTCCCTGTGTGAACCCTCATGTGTCTCTTTAAAGTTTGAGAATACTGGAATGTCTTTTCACATTCGGAGCATTTGTGCTCTTTTGTTTTGGCTCCTGCATCAGTTACAGCTGTACTTTCTTCATTAATCTCCTCTCCTGTCGTTTGCAGAGTGTGACTTTCAGCTGAAGGAGTCAAATCGTCAGTGTCAGAGGAATTATCACTTTGTTCTTCACTTTCTAACTCTGAATGCTTATGTCCCATTTCTGCTGCATCAGTGTCCTCTCTGTTCTCCTCTTTCAGGAGAGAGGACTCATCTTCTTCCTCTTCATCTTCACTCTTCACAATAACACGGAAGAATGGGAACTCCTGGAAGGGCTCCTGTTTGATTTTCAGTTCCTCTGGTTCTTCTTTAATGTGGACCAGACTGGGACCAGGCTCATGCTGACTCTGGACGCCTGCAATGACGACAGAAAACACATTTTTTCGCCTCCTTGTATACTTCCCATGTTTGCATGTACAGTGCTGTCTGACTACACTCATGGCCCTCACCACAGCACAGAAACAGCATGAGTTAAAGTCACCAGTGTCTTGTTATTAGCGGCAGACAATGGACTGGTCTCACTCCTGGTTACATCTCAGTGCAGCCCTTGACACAACTGACCACAGCATCTTACTGCAGAGATTAGACTGTGACACAGGGGTTACTCCTCAGTCACACTCAGCGGTGGTGAGCTACTTCTGCAGCCACAGCTGCCTTGGGGCAGACTGATGCAAGCTTGGCCTACGAACTCTCAGACTACCACCAAACTAGGGCTGCAACAACTAATCGGATTAATTGAATATAATCGATTATTGAAATAATCGTCAACTAATTTAGTAATCGAATAATCGCCAACTGGGATATTTAACTCTGACACTGCCATGTTCTGTGAGAGAAGGTTTTATTTCCTAGACCGAGCAGTAAACTGTTAAAAACTATGTACATTTTGTGTTTTTGAATAAAAATATCATATATGTATTACAGATGATATTTTGTGTAAATATGCTCGATTAATACATCTTCAAGAAGCTTGTAGCTTTGTCTGATTTAATTTTGTAAAAATTAATTGATTTTTGGTAGCATTATGACCAATTTTTAACAAAAACTATAAAACACTTCAAGTTTTTAACCATTTTACTCACGCTTCTCTTTCCGATTATTAATCCACTAATCAAAAAAGTAATTGACAGATTAATCGATTATCAAAGTAGTCATTAGTTGCAGCCCTACACCAAACAGTGATGTGTCTTGCCCAGGGACACGGTGACAACATGCCGTGCCTTTAGCAGAGACTGAGCTACCATTGGTCGGGTTAATGGGCGACTGTCTCTACCGACTGAGCAACTGGTGAGCAGAGAAATCTGACAAATTCTGAATGTCAGAGAGAAAAAACAGAGGTCATATTAGTCCCCAGAAACCTGAGACATGCTCCGTCTGACCAGAGACGTCGTCAGTGTAGCTTCGAGTTCTAAAAGAAACTTAGGAGTTTTATTTGACCAAGACTTATCATTTAAAGTCTCTATATTCTGCCAAAAGTCCTTCTCCTCTCTGTCTCTCATGTTATAATGTTATTCCCTCATCAGAAACATACCTGGAGTTGTGTTTTGTTTCACTCACACCTGTTTGAGTGATCCTGTATTCTCTGGCGCTGAGTTTCTGAGGACAAACAAGCTGCCGAGTGGGAGAAGTGCTGCTGCTGCTCCCTGCGAAATGAAGACCGCTACAGCACTAGCACGCCTGCTAAAAACACACTACCACCGCAGAAACTTTTACAAACTGTGCCCTGTGTAATACAAACAGTGCTTTGTGAAAAATGCTCACAAATGCAATCACTATGTATGTTGTAAAAGAAGCTGCCCTTATATACACTGCAGAAAGGACCGGGTTTAATCGCTCTGAAAGTTTTGTACGAGCTTTCAGGCTCCTCAGTCCGTGTCCAGTCATAAAATCTTCTACTCCACATTTGCTCTTCCCCAGTTATCTTCCTGATGTTTAAAGTAGAGCTGCACGATATGGAGAAAACATGCAATATTCAATAACTATGTTGAAAATTACAATAACGATATTATTGTGATATTTGAAAATAGAGCCTACTTTTCAAACATAGTAAGTTAAATTCACTACAATTCACAAAAATATAAGTTCCTGTATTTACAAGTCAAAACAGCCACAAAATCAAAACTTACCACAGACTAAACCAGGAATAAAACAAGGCTAAGCTGGGACTAAATTAATTAAATTACCACTAAAACTGGACTTTTTAAACATTTTTATTTAGTCACAACACATGTTCTTTTAAGGCTCTGGTGGAAAATGATTCTTCAGTGTAAATCTCTGTCAGATGGAAGACCACAGCGTTATTGTGATATATTTAGATTTTTGCGAAACGGATATTGCGTTTGCTGATATTGCGATAACGATAATTTTGCGATATATTGTGCAGCCCTAGTTTAAAGCATGTAAACAGCACACAGCCTGGTGAAATTAAAGCAGAACTCAGTAACTCTGCTTGTTTCTTTGCTCTTTTTGCTTTCTTTCCTCTCTACAGCGCCCCCTACAGTTCAGAGTAAAGCAAATACTCACAGCCCAGTTGACTCCTGTGTGACCCCTCGCCGTCTTTACTTTCGTTTTCCCCTCCGTGTATCTGTACAAGGTTTTTTCTTACATTTGGCCGCTCTGACATGAAGAAAATTGTGAAATAAAGCCACCGCTAGCTTGTTGCTTTGCTAACCGCGAATGTGCCGCTTTCTCGGCGAGACCTGAGACTTCTGTGACTCCGGGTCGACGGCGCTCACTGTTAGCAAGTGTCACTTTCAGCTCAGAGACAGCAGGGGGCGCTGCAGGACGCTTCACTTACCCCACAACAACTCATTCAACTATCACACGGACTCCCAAACGGTTTATTTAAGGTAAAAAACGTTATTGAGTTCTGCTTTAAATGAGCGCTTTAGTCCTCAGTTACATTCAGACTGGGTTCAGTAAGGCAGAGTGAGTACCGATCCCTTTAACTCTTGCAAAACTAGGGCTGGATACTAGGGCTGCACAATATATCGCAAAATTATCGTTATCGCAATATCAGCAAACGCAATATCCGTATTGCACAAGAATCTAAATATATCACAATAACGCTGTTGTCTTCCATCTGACAGAGATTTACACTGAAGAATCATTTTCCACCAGAGCCTTAAAAGAACATGTGTTGTGACTAAATAAAAATGTTTAAAAAGTCCAGTTTTAGTGCTAATTTAATTAATTTAGTCCCAGCTTAGCCATTGTTTTATTCCTGGTTTAGTCTGTGTTAAGTTTTGATTTTGTGGCTGTTTTGACTTGTAAATACAGGAACTTACATTTTTGTGAAATGTAGTGAATTTAACTTACTATGTTTGAAAAGTAGGCTCTATTTTCAAATATCGCAATTTTCAACACAGTTATCAAATATCGCAATTCATCTTCTACAAACATAAAACAATAATATTCAATAAAAGACAGTTTTGGACCTAAAGCATCAGCTGTGAGTTAAACCAGTAGTTTGTATGATTTATTCTGTGTTATTTATTTGATTCATGCAAAGAAACATTAAAGGTCCCACTAGGAACTGAAACTTGGTATCAAATAAAAAATATTTTTTCAGTACCAGTAGTATTGTAACTTTCTTTTGATAACACAAAGGCATCGTTTAACAGTACCCAGCTCTAATTAAAACTGAATAGATGTTTTTCCCCATGAGCCTTTGGTTGATAAGGCCTTTTGTCCTAATATCACCACTTATTCTTACAACAATATTCAACATAGTTATTCCATATTAAATGTCTTTTTAGCTTTTATATTAAGGCCTTGACCCATTACACCGAGGCCACAGCAAAAACTAAGGATTCCAAACTGAACTATATATTATAATATTTAATAATATCTGTGCTGTTTATGGTCTAGAAAATGTGTACGATGAGGCTAAAAGTGTGTTTATAATCTGCAGGACAAGAGGTTAAGAATATGAAATTTCCAGATTTTTGCCTGTTAAATATTGTGCTCAGTGTTTCAGATAAAGCCAAATATCTTGGCCATATTATTACAGAGTTTGGTTTGTGCACAGATAAAGTGAAGCTGACATCATTTAAAGCATATTGTTCTCCTCTGTACACAGCTCATTTATGGACAAACTACAGAAAAGTCCGTTTTTGCACAGGCTCACATGACGTTGATCAGGTGACCACATAGACTGATAAAAGCAGGTGTCTCTCAAATGTTCATGGTGAAAAATTTAAATTGGAGCTAAAAAGCATTGTGGTGCAGATCCTACTTTTTATTACTTTTGCATGTACCGTTCTTGATCCAGCACACAATCGTAAGGTTTTTGTGGCTGTGTGTGTCTTTTTCTCTTAACTGTTAACTTTGCTCCTCTGCCAGGGAGAAACAGCTTTGTTAGACCTCAGTATTTAAAAAATCCTGTGTACGGCCCTGCGTGTGTCCTTACTGCTCTCAGGGCCAGATTTATCAAAGGTTTGCTGCTCGCTGACTGAATAAGTCGATCTAAAACTGGAGCAAACCCAGGCGCAGCTGAGGTTCGCGTCTCTCACAGGAGCAAATTCAGCAGAGCGCAGATTTTGCTCCTGTGACTCGATGAATCTGTAAAACGAGGCGTTCGCTCCAGAACGCACAAAATTCAAAGCATGGAAAATGCAAATGAAGACTCTGTGCGGTCGCTGTTTGATTTATCACGAGTGCAGAGCTAACAGTGCTATAAATGTAGCACGTACTGAGAAGCAGGTCCAAAAGTTTTGCTGGAGGAAAGAGAGCAACTCTCAGTGCACACTAATCCTTTAACAGGGCTCATTTACAAAGAAACAACAGTAAGGCGTTGATTTGAAGGCGGAGGAAACAAAGAGACTAAACTTTACCTGCAACACTTTTTCCTTGATTCTCTTGCACTCCCCTGTACTTCAGCCTTTACAGCTCCTGACTCTGGGCTTTCAGTCTGTTCCACGTCCTTTTAAATCCTTATGATGAAGACTGAAAAGTCTTTAAACGCTGTGTAAAGCCTACGCGATGAGTATCAGTCCTGTTGTTTGTCCCATCACACGCTCACTGCGACGCCTGCCTGACAGCTCCCACAGTGGATCGAGGCTGCACTGCTGTTTAATGTACGAGCAGAGGACATCCAAAATATTTTTTATTTTTATATTTACGTGATCACCATCAGCACAGCATAAAGCCTACTTGCTACATTTTATAGGCTGTGTGTTTGAAGGTTACAGCTCTGACAGACAGCAGGGATGTAACGATTCTTCGTAAATCGGCTAAAAATCGAAAAAAAAAAAATTGAATCAGTGTGGGAAAAAAATTAATTGCGATGCCGCTTTAATACAGCGCAGGCCACTGGTGTAATCTGGCTCAGGTGTTTGGCGCTGGACATCATTACCTGGCCATTTTACTGAAGAGAAACATGCATTTATATCAAGTTTTAGTTTATAGAACTCATATAATCTTTAACCCGACGTGCTGGGAACATGAAAAAGCTGTACTTTTTACTAATTACTCAGAGCAAATCAGGAGTGTATTTTCTCTCCTCGGTGCGTCTCACACAGAGGAGGAGCTCCCAGAGGAGGAGCTCCCAGAGGAGGAGCTCACAGAGGAGCTCCCAGAGGAGGAGCTCCCAGAGGAGGAGCTCCCAGAGGAGGAGCTCCCAGAGGAGGAGCTCACAGAGGAGGAGCTCACAGAGGAGGAGCTCCCAGAGGAGGAGCCAGAGGAGGAGCTCACAGAGGAGGAGCTCACAGAGGAGGAGCTCACAGAGGAGGAGCTCACAGAGGAGGAGCTCACAGAGGAGGAGCTCCCAGAGGAGGAGCCAGAGGAGGAGCTCACAGAGGAGGAGCTCACAGAGGAGGAGCTCACAGAGGAGGAGCTCACAGAGGAGGAGCTCACAGAGGAACAACAACAAACCCAGGACAGAGACATCTGAAGGTTTTATTCAGGCAGCTCCTGTTTGCTCCGTTTACCATCGTTCAGAAAGTAGCTTGTTGTTAGCAGCGAGCTAAAGCAAAGCTAAGTGACTAACAACAGCTAAAGTTTATCTGAAGTTTCAGTGGCCCCTCCCCCGGAGCGTTTCCATGGAGATCAGAGTGAGGATGTATTATAGAACTGGATAATGAATGACGTCACGACCGCCGTTGTTTTCTACAGCCGTGCTCGTTGGCGCATGATGCCAAAAATGTTTTTTACTTCCGCGTTGTGCGGCCCATAGAGGGCGCACTGCGGCCCATAGAGGGCGCACTGCGGCCCATAGAGGGCGCACTGCGGCCCATAGAGGGCGCACTGCGGCCCTCGAGCAAGCGCGGTGTTGCTCCGCGTGCCACGTGACCGGCTCTGACCAATGGGCGCGATGGCGGGCTTAGAGCGGTGACGTCACAAACCATAAAAACTTATTTTTTAGCCAAATTAAAGATTTCCAAGAGGGAAAAAGTCCACGGTGTGAAAACAGATAATACCATGTCCTCAGCCGTGGGCGTCCCGCCCTCAGCCGTGGGCGTCCCGCCCTCAGCCGTGGGCGTCCCGCCCTCAGCCGTGGGCGTCCCGTCCTCAGCCGTGGGCGTCCCGTCCTCAGCCGTGGGCGTCCCGTCCTCAGCCGTGGGCGTCCCGTCCTCAGCCGTGGGCGTCCCGTCCTCAGCCGTGGGCGTCCAGCCCAGCACCAGGCGTTTCTTTTTACACTGCGCTCTATGGGA
This sequence comes from Bostrychus sinensis, assembly GCA_020698575.1. NCBI lineage: Eukaryota > Metazoa > Chordata > Actinopteri > Gobiiformes > Eleotridae > Bostrychus > Bostrychus sinensis. The sequence continues at coordinate 1,918,579 of CM036247.1, forward strand.
GCAGTTGTGGGGAGCGGCCGCTAGGAAATTTGGCATCAGCGGAGAGGCCCTATCCAGGTTTTATTATACATCCATGGTCTTTCCTCGCTGATATTTTTATAAGACTTGACTTATATTGGGCCCATTTTATATTTCTTGAGGAGTGGATTTATGATGAGCTGCTTCTCTGTGCATCGCTTGCTACTAAAGTTTCTCTGTTTTTGGAGGAGAGTAGAAGGATGTTAATAAAAGTCACTAACAAATTATGTTATATATTTTAGTAATTTTTTGTTATTGTTTTAATATCTACTTTTTTAATTACAACTTTTTAAATTATGAAATGTACAACAATTTAAGTTTGATAAGGAGACACAAATAGGCTCCGTAAAAAAATATTTTGGTCATAATTATACTGCAACCAAGTCTGCTAAAAAAAAACGTAATCGTGAACAGAAGATGGTGAATCTGACGTGAATCGTGACGTGAGTGAATCGTTACATCCCTGACAGACAGTGAACAGGACTTTACCTTTCCTCTCTCTCTCCACTGTGGAAAACTCGAGTCATGTGACTGTGCCAGAATCTTATAAGACAAGGATTTAACAAGGACAGACTACGCAAAGTTAACAAACAAAAGTGAAATGCATTGCAATAAAATGATTATTCCTACAGCTACAGTGTTGTCCTGTGATGAGGTTGGACTCTCAGGTTGACTTTTGTGTTGCATCTCTGTAGGAAAGATGCATTCGGAGCTGTTATTGGTGCGTCCTGAGCTCACGCAAAATTCTCATTTGCCTCTCAGATTTGCGGCAGCAGTTACTGGGCACTTTCTCGTCGTATTTCACACACAACACGCCACAAATAACAAACGCTATTTATCAATCTGCACTCACAATTTAGCACTGTCTTAGTAAATCTGGCTCAGTGTTTTCTCATTTATGTCGTACTCTCTCCAACCTCAAGTCTGTGCAGCATTAGCCCAGTCTTATCACGTCACTGACCTCAGACCAGTTCAAAGACAGGTCCATGCATTAAAGTCTGGTTATAGTCGAGCCAATACTGCAGCTGTTTCTTACCTTTGCAGTCTGGCTCCTCTTTGAACTCACTGGCCACACTGTAAGAGAACAACAGAAAAGACTTTACAAAGACTTAAAGAGGTTTTAGTTGGATCTGAACTAAGGGTGCTCCAATCAGGGTTTTTGAGGCCGAGCACCAATCAGCCTCTGCTGTGATCGGCCGATACCGATCATGGCCGATACCGATCACGTGGTCTTCAATGTAGTAATGTATTGTATGCAGGCTATTATTAGTTCCATTTGAAAAATACTGTAGCCTTTGTAAATATAAAAGAACAACAAAATTCTACTCTTTTTTGTTTTAGAAGAGGTTTTGTTGCATTATTGGTCTTTAATGTGTGCCCAGTGTCTGTGGCTTTGTTTGAATGCTCCGCTGATGTAAAAATCAGCTGTTCTTCTTAATTGGTGCCTTTAGTGAGAGTCCGCGGGTGCAGCGCCTGTGTCTGCGTAACGCGCAGCCAAACCAGGCTGAAACACAGTGGACTAAAGAGCAGACAGCTCCTGCTGCCAGTTTTGACAACGTCTGAATGAAGAAAACGTGCAAAGAGAGCAGAGAAGACAACGATGAAAGGTGCTCCTCTCAGACTCACGGGGGACACATGGGCTGCCTTTTTACTTTCTCTTTCCATTAGCAGCCGTTTGGTGCAGTTTAAGCCACAAAACGCACAGTTTTCTCCGCGCAACAAGACACAGACAGACTCTGAACTTTCTTAATCCTTTTAACGTGACTGTTAGCGGGTTAGCTGTAGCTCTATTTACGTTGGTGTTTGCAAATACACGCACTGCTGCGCCTCGGTTCTGTCCCGTGCGCTCCTAAAGCAGGCGGGGACACAGCGGGGCCACAAAGCAGTGCCTCCAGGGCAGGTTTGTGTTCGTTATAACCAGGGCTTAACTTAAAAACATCTGCTAAAATAACGCTACTGCTGTTTAATCAAAGCGGAGTTGCAGGACAGTAAATGTGAGAGCCTCGCGTGTTTATTGTAATTTGATCGGCCCTTCTGATCGGCCCATTTTACCGATCACCGATCACTCTATTTTTAGCCATGATCGGCCGATCATGATCGGCGGCCGATCGATCGGAGCACCCTTAATCTGAACAACTTCCTCTTTTGGTGCAGTGGTCAGAGACACATTTGGAGGACTTTGGACACAAAGCAGGAATAAAAGTAGGCCTGCATCAGATGTGTTACCTGTTTATTACACACTCACCATAAAGAGAACAGAACAGATGTCAGTATTATTAATGTTTAAAGCGGTAATGTTTACTTATAACAGCATTGGCACAGTTACATTGATGATGAGTTCAGTTTAAACAGTTCCCTCGCGAGGAGAAGGCGGAGCTAAGTGCGCATGCTCAGAGTGAGAGCGTAACAGACCAATCAGATCAAAGTTTATATTTGCTTAACATCAGAAATCTTATTAAAATGAGATAATTGATAATGTAACGTTTTAAACACAAACTACTTTTATCTCGATGCATTTGTTTTATCTGCAGCGGACTCTAGTGTCGTAAAACCGATCCGCCCTTCACTTTACGGCTTTCCTTTCCGCTTTTCCTCCTCCTTAAACACAAACAAATGCACTTTTCTCTTTAGTCTCCTACAAAATAAACTTAACCCGGATTGTAAACGGTTTCACAGAGGTTCAGATGGTCTGTGGGTCCAGTTTCTTGTCGGTCCTGTGTCTGATAAAGTGACTGATAATCGCACAATGGTGTGTTGTTTAAAGGCAGTCCGCTGGGCGCAGGGTTGTGTGCTGAGAGCGTCCTGTAGCGGCTCTAAACTCACCTGTTGTCCACCTCCGCGGGCTCCCACAGCTCCGGCTCCTCCTTCAGCTTCACTTCTGCCATGTTTCACTGCGCTCTGTCCGCTTTAAGGCTCCGCTCTGGGCTCCAAGTGTCAGAGTTCTGTTCGGAGCTAACGCCACAGACAGCAGCCGTTCTTCTTCTCTCATCTGGGCCACACTCACCTCTGCTGCTCTCTGCTGCCCCTGCTGCTCAGGTCCAGCTCTCAGTAACACATTTACTCAGTTAATGTCCCATTTTTCCATTGATGCTCAGTGGATTTTATAAAAACACAGATTCAGAGTAAATATTTGTGGGCTGTGAGCTGAGGTTGGTGCTAGATTGTTTTGAGAAAATGCAGACTGAGAGCTTAGACTTTTTATTATTTTTATTTTAAGTCTCCATGAAGACATTACTTTGCAAAACTGTTTTGTGTTTTGGGATGAAAACAGCACATAGGCCCTAAACTGTAGTAACTTGTGTCTCAATGAGTTGGTAAAGCTAGATTTGTAGATTAAAAGATTTATTTTTCGAGTCCGTCCTAGCTCCTGGTTTTATCAAATAAAATGTAAAGAAGCTTTTAAGACTTTTTAATGCCACATAAATTAAATTAAATTCCAGGATCACCAGCAATAATCTGCATGAATATTACATGAAATCATTTTCCGTAATATTCCCGTAAACTTGCAGGTTTTATTTTAAAAACCTAACAAAGATAAAATAACAAAGTGCTCCATTAAATAAATAAACAGAATCATAAATTTTAATAATAAAGGTTCTACAATAAGAATGTTGTAGATGATGTTATGTGGTGAGTGTGCTTTTTAGGGATATTAACAAAAATACTACAATTTAAGATTGAATACTTTTAAGACCCTGGGACTTCCTTGTGTTTGTATAAGTGCATGCTTTAACTATTATATTTATTAATTTAGTTTATTATATCTCATGTTTATGTCCTTGTATTATTTGTAATTTTTTTTATTGTATTATACATTTTGTAAATAAATGTAATAAGAATATTAAAATATGTTTAAATCTAATAAAAGTGTATGTATCCATAAAATTTATAAACAAATGTCAAATTAAATGAGTAAAAACCACTATTTAAGATGTTTTAAGAACCTGATTGCATTTATAGGCGAAAAATAAAAGTAAAATATCAGTGCAGACATTTTATACTTTCTTTATTGTACTAATTCTCCTGCATTTTTCTTTTAAACTAAACATATATACATATATATACACATATACATATATATATATACACATACATATGTATGTGTATACATATATATGTATATATATATATATATATATATATATATATATATATATATGTATACACACATACATGTGTATATATATATATATATATGTGTGTGTGTATATATATACATATGTGTATATACATATATATATGTATATATATGTATATATATATATACACACATACATGTGTATATATATATATATACATATACATGTGTGTATATATATATATATACACATATGTATATATATATATATATACATATGTGTATATATATATATATGTATATATATATATATGTATATATATATATATGTATATATAGATAGATATATATATACATATATATATACGTGTATATATATATATATATACATGTGTATATATATATGTATATATACATATATATATGTATATCTATATATATACATATATATATATACACATGTATATATATATATATATATATATATATATATATATATATATATATATATATACACATGAGCGGCTGGGTAGCTCAGTGAGTTAGTCAACCGACTTTCACACAGGGGACCCGGGTTCACATCCCGGCCGAGGCGAATACCAACTTCCAGTGTGGGTCCTTAGGCAAGACCCTTTGCGCTATTGCCTACCTCATATATAATGATGATGAGAGACAATGAATTACGAGACATACCGGCTCAGACGTCGCCCGGTCAAACAAGGTCTGCGTCAGGTGTTGGGAAACCAGAGCAGCCTGATGAGAAGTGGGCTACTGGAACAAGACGGAAGTGGATGAGATGCGAGAACAAGGCTCTGTTGGAATGCTACTACTCCAGTAACCCTAGTCAGAGGGGTTACATGAAGAGAATGTGGGAAATATGGCAACTTCGAAACCCACAATCAACACTCACTGCTAAACAACTAGTAGCTCAGTGTTCCAACATCCACAAGCGGCACCTGCTTTCACAACTTGAGATTGATGAGATACAACACATATGCTACGGCAAGGGGGAGCCAGGACGCAAGGTCAGAGGGGAGTTAACACCAACTCCCCATCCAGAATTTGGGTACGAAGCCCCAATAAGCACCATTGAGCTGAGCGAGGCAGCAACTGACCTGAGAGATAAGATCATGGCTAAAATGAAGACCAGGCAACCCCGACACCAGTTACACAGGCTGAGTGAAGTACCATCAGAAAGTCTCCTGGAAGATGTGAATGCAGCTTTGGGAACAATACCTACGATGACCATCACTGAAACCAATGAGCTGATATACACTTCAGCAGCAGTGATCCTTGAGGAGCTTGGCTATCAACCAAAGAGCAACCATAAAGATCCATATCCACCATGGAAAAGAAGGTTAGAAGCTAAAATCAAGGCAACTCGGAGAGAAGTGAGCCAACTGTCAGAGCTCCAGAAAGGTGCAATGAAACAACAAGCACCGAAGAGGTACAGCAAGATGTCCACACCTGAAGCATTGGAAACTGCCAAGCAAAGACTCCAAGCCTTGGCCACCCGACTAAAGAGGTACACGAGAGAAATCGAAGCAAGGCGAATAAACCGGCTGTTCTCAACTCAACCAGCTAAAGTGTACTCTCAGTGGCAAGGTAATAACAACAGAGCAGACCCACCAAGGCTGGAGACTGAACAATACTGGAAAGGCATATGGGAGAAGGAGGCGTCACACAACAACAGTGCACAGTGGCTGGAGGATACAAGAACCAGTAACCATCACAGTGGCAGACATCCAACAAAGAGTCTCAGGTATGAAAAACTGGACAGCACCAGGGCCTGACATGATCCACACCTACTGGCTGAAAAAGCTAACTTCACTCCATGAGCGCCTGGCAGCACAAATGAACCAGCTGCTAAAGGATGGGACCCACCCTGAATGGCTAACTGAAGGCCGGACAATCCTGATCCAGAAGGATCCCCTGAAGGGAACAGCCCCATCCAACTATCGGCCAATAACCTGTCTCCCCACCACATGGAAGCTCAGGCATCAGAGCGGCTAAGATAAGTGGGCACATGGATCAATACATGAGCACAGCACAGAAGGGCATTGGTAAAAACACCAGAGGAGCTAAACACCAGCTGCTCGTAGATAGAACAGTCACTCAGGATTGCAAAGCCAGACACACTAATCTGTGCACCGCCTGGATTGATTACAAGAAAGCCTATGACTCAATGCCACACACATGGATCATAGAATGCTTGGAGATGTATAACATCAACAGGACTCTAAGAGCCTTCATTGCAAACTCGATGAGGCAGTGGAAGACCACCCTTGAGGCCAACTGCAAGCCAATTGCAAAAGTGTCCATCAAATGTGGGATATACCAAGGAGATGCTCTGTCCCCGCTGCTGTTCTGCATAGGTCTGAGCCCCCTCAGCCAGATAATCACCAAGACTGGCTATGGGTACCGACTCAGGAACGGGGCCACCATCAGTCACCTCCTCTACATGGATGATATCAAGCTGTATGCCAAGAGCGAGAGAGACATTGACTCACTGATCCACACAACCAGGATCTACAGCAATGACATCGGAATGTCATTCGGACATTGACATTGACAGCTACAAGTACCTTGGAATCCAACAAGCAAATGGCAACCTGGACCAGGTCACAAGAAAAGCAGCCACAGCCAAATACCTCCAACGAGTAAGGCAAGTCCTAAGGAGTCAGTTAAATGGCAAGAACAAAGTCCGGGCAATCAACAGCTATTCCCTGCGGGAATAATAAGCTGGCCAAAGGAAGAGATTCAGACCACAGATGTGAAAACACGAAAGCTCCTAACCATGCATGGAGGGTTCCACCCCAAATCCAGCCCTGAGACTGTACACTAAGCGCAAGGAAGGAGGCAGAGGACTGGTGAGTGTCAGAACCACTGTCCAGGATGAAACATCCAAGATCCTTGACTACATCAGGAAGATGGCCTCAACAGATGAAGTGCTCAGTGAATGTCTCAGGCAGTGGAAAACAGATGATGAGGTGCTGGAGGAACCATCATGGGAGGAAAAGCCCCTACATGGGATGTACCATCGACAGATAACTGAAGTGGCTGACATCGAGAAATCCTACCAATGGCTAGAAAGGGCTGGACTGAAGGACAGCACAGAGGCACTGATCATGGCTGCACAGGAGCAGGCCTTGAGCACCAGAGCAATAGAGGCCCAGATCTACCATACAAGACAAGACCCCAGGTGCAGACTGTGCAAAGAGGCCCCTGAGACAATCCAGCACATAACTGCAGGCTGTAAGATGCTGGCAGGGAAAGCATACATGGAGCGTCATAACCAAGTGGCTGGTATAGTGTACAGGAACATCTGTGCAGAGTACAGTCTGGAAGTCCCGAGGTCAAGATGGGAAACACCTCCAAAGGTGATAGAGAATGACCAAGCTAAGATCCTATGGGACTTCCAGATCCAAACAGACAAAATGGTAGTGGCGAACCAACCGGACATTGTGGTGATGGACAAACAGCAGAGGAAAGCCGTTGTGGTTGACATCGCAATACCAAGCGATTGTAACATCAGGAAAAAGGAACACGAGAAACTGGAGAAGTACCAAGGCCTCAAAGAAGAACTTGAGAAGGCCTGGAAAGTGAAGGCAACAGTGGTGCCCGTGGTCATCGGAGCACTCGGGGCAGTAACCCCCAAACTGGAAGAGCGGCTACAGCAGATCCCAGGAAAAACATCAGACATCTCAGTCCAGAAGAGCGCAGTCCTAGGAACAGCAAAGATACTGCGCAGAACCCTCAAGCTCCCAGGCCTCTGGTAGAGGACCCGAGCTTGGATGGATGAAACCGCCCGCGGAGGGCGAGAGGACAATTTTTTATTTTATACATACATATGTGTATATATATATATATATATATATATATATATATATATATATATATATATATATATATATATATATATATATATATATATATATATATATACATACACGTGTGTGTATATATATATATATGTATGTATATATACATACACATATATAATTTATATATATAATTATCATTATTATAATCTTCTGCCTTTAATATAAAAACAAAACTCTTACTTTAAACTTTAATCCAATCCACTCTATTTCTATGGCAAATTTTACAAACACAGACAGTTTCCAAAGTGCTGCACAAGTTTATTAAACAAATTAATTAAGCCTCCATTTAATCTTACTCATTCCTATTAAAACAATAAAAACTAGTAAAATCAAATAGGAGCAATACACTAAAAAAATCTATAAATAAGTTAAAACAATAAAATAATTAAAACTAAACACTACACAGTATTTATTTTTTATATTTTACTATATATATTTTGTTTAAAATGAATTTTAACTCATGACTTTACTACAAAAAAAGTAATAATTTGAACGACTAATTTAAATTGTGTCAAAAAATATAATAATATTTATCAGCAGTAGAAAATATGTTATGTAATCATCATCATGTACCCCGAGGGGTCCCTGTACCCCTGGTTGGGAAACACTGGTCTACAGTACAAAATAAAAAGAAAATGTTTGTAAATAGATCTGACACAACTTTAATTCACGCAAGGTTATTTTTGTTTATTCAATCATTTCAACAACACAATGTTGGCAATTAACTACTATTTGTTGTATATTCTGTTAGTACGTTACATTTTTCTAATACATCAGCTCTGGGAGCCCACGTTATACAAAAGTTACTGCTGATTACAGATTTAACCAACTTCTCATTCAGCCACAGCACTGGAGTACTTTTTGTACCAGTCCCAAGTGCGGATAAATTAAGACGGCTGAGTCAGGAAGCAGGGCAAACATCACTGCAGACTCAGAGGAGAGTTTACCTCATCAACGTTTTCTGACGGACTTTTAATGAACATCACAGAGCTTTTCCAGACTGAAATGGTTCGGACGCCACAGAGGACGGACGGTGGATGAATGGGTGCAGAGGATGCTGAGATTAGAGCAGGAGGCCTAGAGCAGTGATTCTCAACTGGTGGGTCGGGACCCAAAAGTGGGTTGCAGAACTGTTTTCAGTGGGCCATGAGCCTCGCCAGGGCAAAAACAAACAAAAAAAGAATAAAATCAAAGTAATAATAATAGAAAATGTGGCACAAGGTTTATAGAGGAAACTCAATAAAAGTAAAAAATCCAGTTCTGTAATATCACTGCCTCTCAGGCTGAAGTGAAGTTAAAAAGGCAGAAGTTTGAGGTGAAGTGAATTTAGAAGGGAATAGTTCCCTCTGGCATCGCCGCTTGCTTGGTTTTTCTTTAAATATGTTCTTTTTTTGTGTTGGTGTACTGTGACATTCTGATAAACTACCTCACGTTCAAACTGCACACTGCGTTTATTCATTTAAACATTTGATCAAGGTCACAGCTTGTCATTATAGAGCGATGGTGGGTCCTGAAGCCAACCGGTGGAGAACTACTGGCCTAGTGAGTGGTGGAGACTTCTGAAGGCAACAGAGGAGAACATTTTGAGAAGATCGTGCACGACAGGGAGCTCTGACAGAACACAGACGGACGGATGTGAGGATTCTAATCTTAAAGGTCGGATTCTGAACTAGAACTAAAAACTCAGATGGAGCAGGGGCCGCATCGCTGTAGAGTTTAGACACAGAGAATCTACAAATGTTGAACCTGATCGTGTTTGTTGTAGGGACATGGACGACTTCATATTACATATACATATACAGAGATAAACCATATGGAGACTATGGAGAGAATGAAATCCTCCTTCCCTTCTGTGTAAAGCACTGTGGGTGATGTGTCACAGGGAAAGCGCTGTAGAAATACCATTCCCATAAACCAGGCTAAGATGTGTGCATTTTGAATCTTTAGCAGTAGGAGTGTAACAATACATTTAGGGCCATATTTACTAAGACAAGTGCAAAATTGCGAATGCAGCTTAAAAAATAGCGTCTGGTATTTGTGGGCGTGTTGCGTGTGAGATACGAAGAGAAACTGCGCAAGTAACTGCCGCTGCAAATCTGATATGTAAATGAGAATTTTGCGTGAGCATAAACCGCACTGACAGCGAGAGCAACGCTGTTTGCCAGCTCTGACTGCATCTTTCCTACAGAGATGCAACCAAAACACAATCTGAGAGTCCAACAAATAACAGGACTGACTGTAGTAGAGCTGTGTATGTCCCCTCTGTGAAAGACAGTGAAGGGAGAGGAAAGTCCTGTTCACTGTCTGTCAGAGCCAGGAACCTTTCAAACAATTATATAAAATGTATCAGTAGCCTATATGTCGTGCTGATGGTGATCGAATAAAAATAACAATTAAAAAACATTTAGCTCCCGTATTTATGATAAATCAAACAGCGACTGCAAAGCGACTTCATTTGCATTTTCCACGCCTTGAATTTTGCGCGTTTTGGCAAGAACGCCTTGTTTTACAGATTCATTGAATCACAGGAGCAAATTCAGCGCGGTGCAGATTTTGCTCCTGTGAGAGACGCAAATCTCAGCTGCGCCTGGGTTTGCGCCATTTTTAGCACGTTTTAGCACATTTAGCGTGCACGCAAACCTTTGATAAATCTGGCCCAAACTGTACTGATTTTTTTCCTATGATACAACTACATCGATACACCTGACCTTGTATCGAATCGTATCGTTTTCTAGGAAGTGAATATCGATACACATGAAGTATCGATCGATAATATCGGAAATATCAAAATTAGAAATTTGTATGTTAAAATAAAACCAGATATGGCTTTTTGGAGATAAATTTAGTGTCTTTAATTAAATAAAATGTTATATTAAACTTTTCTTCACTCTGTCTGCTGGACATAATCAAACCTGGCTGCGATGCTACATTTGACAGAAAACTTTTATGATTTTTGGCAAAAAGTTGCTGTATCGATTATCGATACAAAGGTGTTGAATCGTATCGATCCAAATTAGCCAATATCGTTCTTGAATCGTATTGAAACACTTCTAATCGATACATATCGTAGAGGTTGCGTCCATGTGACGTCACAGAATAATAAAGGTCCTGTAGTTTAAACCTGAGCTGGAGTCAGGTCAGAGTTCTGTGGAAGTAAAAGTCAGATGTTTTGGTGAGGTTTATGGCTAATATCTCTGAGCACTGGGCTCATTCACATGAAACAAAAACTCACACAAAGTTCAAAGTCTTCTCCGTCAGCGCAAGTGACCTAAAGTGAAGTTATTTCTTCACTGTGGCGTCAGAAAGTGGTGATATTATTGAAACACACAGGCAGTGAGTGCTGTCAGCAGACTCTGCAGGATTATTGTGGTGAGGCTGTGGATTTTCTGTTTGGATATTTCTTTTAAAAATTGCTCCTCACCTTTGCTTCTATACAGGCCCCTGCTCCATCTGAGGGTTAAACGCCATCAAATTCTAGAACGTAAACACAACCTGCCAAGATGGAGGCAGGCAGAAATTGTATTAATATGCAGATTTTTTTTTGGGTGTGGTAGGATACGCACAGTGGGATCATGGCCCTCGTCACTGATGTAAATGATCAGGTCCAACATATTTCTCAAGAAAATACCATGTGACCTCTAGGGCAGCCAATCCCAAAGTCAAGAATGTCACCAACCTCCTTACTTAAATTTCTAAAAATCACATGCAGACCCCCAACTATAGATCATATTCAATAAACGATGCAATGTTTTTCTCCATAGATTTCTATAAAAACGTTCGAAGAAACACTGACCGTTGGCTAAAGGTAATATTTTTAAAGAAGTATATGACTGTACTTTATCTCAAACTCAATTTCTTATAATGTACTTAATACAGAAAACCTCTTGGGGCCCCCACTTTTCTTATCTGTCAGTACAAATGAACTAAGGTTAAATATTTTTTTCCACTATGCTATACAAAGAAGTCAGTCTGAGATCTCTTCGCTTGAGTCTCATTTCTATCGGTGAAGTAACCAATCAGAGAAAAGGACGCGAGCTGTATCCAAAACAAACATGAAGCTGATGAAGGACCGTTGCTGTTTTTGCCATAAAAGCCCAGAATCCTGTGCATCCTGGGCATCTGTGGACTTATTTGTGAACGGGGACAGCAGCAGAAGCCAGTTGTACAAAGACTTGTGGAGAAAGTGAGTTTGTTTGAATGTGGTGGACGTCAGAGGGACTTTACTGTTGTTAAAATGGAAACAGGACGAAGACAAAAATCCCAACAACGAGGACTTCAGCAGAACCAACAGGAGACCAAGGAAAGACCTGAACGCCGTTAATCAAAGGAGAAGTTATTACATTAGCTCTGCTTTGATTATTTCTGAGAGATATCTACCTGTCCTTTACAATGCTACATCAGCTCAAGCTAACCTACTGAACTCATGAGATTTGTCTTTCCTGAATGAGTTCTCACACAAATCCTCGGCACAGAATTTCTTGAGTAAAACCATGTAGCGTCTATTCATTTGGACAGAGACGATTCTAGAACCTACAGGGGCCCTAGGCAGGAGGGACAACTGAAACCTTATATAGGCTCCAATTAGAAAAAAATATCTAAATGCGATTTTTCTGACAGATATTGCGGTTGCGATAAGATTTGTGATATATGTTGTAAAATCAATGTTCAGTTCACAGTTTACATTTTAAGCCTGTGATGGAGCACTGACAGTGGAGAGAAAACTGCTGGAGACGAAATATTTTGTTCTCTGCAGAGGACATTGTAGCACCTAAATAACTGCAGACTTTGCAATTTGCTAATTGCGACAGTTTAAATTGTGATTAATTGTGCAGCCCTAGCTCCAATTTTTTGTAAATCCCACTTCAAACCAAAAAACATGGCAACATGGGTCATTTGATGTATCTGAGCATTATTATAAGATCTTTTTTTGCCTCATGCCCTGAATCATGGCCATGCAAATGTAACGTAGCTGAAAACTCTCTGGTGGTGTAAGTCGTACTGTACTGTAGAGCTGCACAATATATCGCAAAATTATCGTTATATCAGCAAACGCAATATCTGTATCGCAAGAATATAAATATATCACAATAACGCTGTGGTCTTCCATCTGACAGAGATTTACACTGAAGAATCATTTTCCACCAGAGGCTTAAAAGAACATGTGTTGTGACTAAATAAAAATGTTTAAAAAGTCCAGTTTTAGTGGTAATTTAATTCATTTAGTCACAGTTTAGCCTTGTTTTATTCCTGGTTTAGTCTGTGTTAAGTTTTGATTTTGTGGCTGTTTTGACTTGTAAATACAGGAACTTACATTTTTGTGAAATGTAGTGAATTTAACTTACTATGTTCAAAAAGTAGGCTCTATTTTCAAATATCGTAATAATATCGTTATCACAATTTTCAACATAGTTATCGAATATCACGTTTTCTCCATATCGTGCAGCCCTACTGCGCTGTACAGTACTCGCGGGCATCGTGCGTTCTCCTCACTGTAATGGAGGACACGAGATGAGACGGAGCACATGGAGACTGTCCATGAGCTGTCCATTCACAAAGACCGTTGTCCATGTTATGAATGAAACGTGATTTCCTGTTTTCTGGTACATTTTATGATTAATAGGTTAAGTTGGCTATATTATGGTATTATTATGGTTTGACTTCCTTTTAGGAGAAATGCCAGGCAGCGTCAGTTCAGTGGTTTTCGTCGCTACTATTGTACAGATAAAAGCGCGTCCTCGTGGCCCTCCCTATTGTGACGGCTCTGCGTTCGGATTTGCCTCAAAAATGTTCTCGGGTTCAGTAACACAGGGTAGCGGTTTGTCTTCTGTGTGGACGATCATGTGACTCTTGACCTGGCACTTCCTCAGAAACTTCTTCTCACAGATTGGGCAGCTGAAAGGTTTGTCCCCCAGGTGAATCAACATGTGAGAGTTCAGATGAGTCTGTCGCGAAAACGATTTCTCACAAAATGGGCAACTGAAAGGCTTCACTCCGGAGTGAGTTGAAATGTGTGACTTGAGATGATCTTGCCGTGAAAATGCTTTGCTACAAACTGGGCAACTGAAAGGCTTCTCTTTGTTGTGAATGGGCAGATGCTGGTGTAAAAGCGTGTTGTCGGGGAATTCCTGACCGCATTCCGAACAAATAAACGGTCCCTCTCCCGTGTGGCTGATCATGTGCACCTTAAGGTGGTTGGAACGCGAAAAACATTTGTTACAGACTGGACAGCAGAAGGGTCGCTCTCCCGTGTGGACTCTCATGTGAGACTTCAGTGTGCTCCTGTCTGTGAAGGTTTTTTCACAAAGAGAACAGCTGAAGGGTCTCTCGCCTGTGTGGATCCTCATGTGTGTTTTAAGGTTAGTCTCTTGGGTGAAAGTCTTTGCACAGAGCACACAGCTGAAGGGTTTTTCTCCTGTGTGGGTCAGCAGGTGTCTCCTCACGGTGGCCATGTACTGAAACGCCTTTCCACACTCGGGGCACTTGTGGGGTCGGGCTGTGCCTCTTTTGTTACTCACGACTCCTTCTAAGGCCTTACTCTGGGAGGGGCTGCAGTGCTGTTCGTTAACATCGGGCTCCGTTTGTTCGGTCAGACTTTTGGCCAACAAAGAGTGGTCTTCAAAATCTTCAAAATCAGAGGAATTTGCCATTTCCTGATCTCTTTCCGACTCTGAACGTTTCTCTAAACCTGGTTCCGCTCCATCAGGATCCTCTCTGTTCTCCACCGCAGAGAAGTGCTCCTCCTCTTCAGTCATCTTCACTCTTCACGATGACTCGGAAGAACGGGCACTCCTGGGGTCTCTCCGCTTTGATTCCCAGCTCCTCCGGTTCTTCTTTTATGCGAACCAGACTGGGACCGGGCGGCTCGTTTAGAGACTGGATGCCTGCAGGACACAGAATGGGAAATGAATGCTGATAAATCACTAAACCGTGAACTGCTGCATGTGTCAGTGGTCTTAAAATAAAAGCAAATGAAAGAAACAAACGATTTTACAGCCGTTCAGTTTGTTTGTGTTACCTTTGCTGCCTGTGTCTTTGTAGCGCAGATCAACCACACTGCAAGAAAACAAAAGTAAACAGTATTAACAAGGATAATGAATAAATGTAATGTTTTTAGCAAGAATCTAAAATATTTTGTGGTGCAGTTTGACCTCTGCATCAGTGATTCCCAACCGGGGGTACGGGGACTCCTGAGGGTACGCGAGCACTTTGAAGGAGGTACCGTATTCCGGACTATAAGTCACACTTTTTTTCATAGCCTGGCTAGGGGTGCGACTTATATATTAAAATATTTCACATGTTCGTTATTTTCACACTGATGATGGATGGAGAGCACAGCTTCACGGCCGCTGGGAGGATGCGCCATGCAACTTTCCAGCAAGTCAACGGATGAATCGACAAGGCATGGACTTCAGTGACAAACTAAACCATTCTGCCGGGATTCAGAAAGAGCGGAATAATTGGAAATGGAACTGATGCTGAGTCTGACGACAGCCACGCAGAGGAGGAAGCGGCGCTTCGTCTACCTCCGGAGTTGGCGGAGTTGTTCAGAAGCGACACCGAGGATGAAGAATTTAAAGGATTTAGCGATTAGGAGTGAGATGGTGAGTTTGGTGAACTTGTTATATTATGTTCTTTATGCTATAGTTATGTGAATAACTGTTAATATATTACGTTAACATACGAGACACCTGTTCAGTTCGTTGTTTATGCTTCATGTAGCTGAATAACCATCAATAGCTGTGTCCCAATTCAACAGCCACAGCCTTCGTTGGCTACATTTGAGGCCGATTACGTCACAGTCGACAGTGGTGTCCCAATTCGAAGGCTACTTCAAATGCAGCCCACGAATGCGGCCTTCTTTTCCCGCTGAACGAAGGCTGCATCGGGTGGATCCTTTGCGGCCCAACGTATCCCATGATGCACTGCGCGCTGCTTGTCTGACGTTCGAAGATGGCAGAGGCGGAGAGAGCTGCTCAAACTCCTCCAGGAGTAAATTAAACAAAATAAAAAATAAAATAATAATAATAATTTCTGGCTCCATTTCTGCTCATGTGACCAATGAATGAAGTGAATCAGTGAGCAGCTGCGTCCTGGTTGCTAGGCGACAGCGGCGGCAAACGTGAGAGGAGGAGCAGCTGTTGGCGTACGCTCCGTGGACTTGACCGTCCCATTTCGGCTCGACTTTTGCGGTCCATGAAGGCCACAAGAAGAAGTCGCCTTCGTGGACCGCGACCTTCGAAGGCTGCGGCCGTTAAATTGGGACACAGCTAATGTGTTACGTTAGCATAGCGCACACCTATTCAGCTGTTGTTCTCTATTCTATTATTACTATAACTTGCCTTTCAACATGAAATGTCTGTTCTTGGTGTCGGATTTTGCAAAATAAATTTCACAAAAAAAATGCAACTTATTGTCCAGTGCGACTTATATATGTTTTTTTCTTCTTTATTATGCATTTTTTGGCTAGTGCGACTTATACTCCGGAGCGACTTATAGTCCGGAAAATACGGTAATTAGAATTATTTCAAAATTAATTTCCAAGATGATAAGAATATATTAGTAAACTTTACACTATAGATCTATTGAAACTTTTTAAAAACACTCAAGAGTCTCAATCACAGATTAAAAAGGCTAAAGAATTTTATTTGCGTATATTTATTTGGTGGAGTCACTGTGGGTTCTCTCCTCTTCCTCCCACCTCCGTCCATGTACAGGAGAACTGGAGACTCTAAATGTGAATGAGTGAGTGAGTGAATGGTTGTCTGTAAGGGCCTGTTTACACAACAACACTGGCCAGGAAAACACAACAGTCATGCCACAGAGAGTAAACAGCAGAGGAAGTGACAGCTCCAGTCTGCAACTTCACAACTATTTTAGGATCCTGTGGTTTTCTGGAGCAGTTTTCATAAAGTCTTCAGTAAAAGTCAGTCCTGATACAGATATTACTGACAGTCACTGACTAAATATGTAAATCTAAAATGCGTTGTAAGCCCCGAGAGCCAATTTAAGACCTACTTCTACAGGCTTCGACTTGTAGCATTGGGACAATTTTTTCTGTATTATTAATATATTGCACTGATTATTTACTGTTTTGAACACTGTAAAGCACTTTGGTCAACGCTGGTTGTTGTAAAGCGCAATATGAATAAAAGTTGATTGTTTGATTAACGTACAAACTATAAAAGGTCACAGAGGTCTGGACCTCGTGTGTTTCTCTGACTAAACTGAACCAGGACTAAACCAGGACTAAACCAGGTCTAAACATTGCCTAAACCAGGTCTAAACCAGGTCTAAACCAGGTCTAAACATTGCCTAAACCAGGACTAAACCAGGTCTAAACCAGGCCTAAACCAGGTCTAAACCAGGACTAAACCAGGTCTAAACCAGGTCTAAACCAGGTCTAAACCAGGTCTGAACATTGCCTAAACCAGGTCTAAACCAGGTCTAAACCAGGACTAAACCAGGTCTAAACCAGGACTAAACCAGGTCTAAACCAGGGCTAAACCAGGACTAAACCAGGTTTAAACCAAGTCTAAACCAGGACTAAACCAGGTTTAAACCAAGTCTAAACCAGGACTAAACCAGGACTAAACCAGGACTAAACCAGGTCTGAACATTGCCTAAACCAGGTCTAAACCAGGGCTAAACCAGGGTTAAACCAGGACTAAACCAGGACTAAACCAGGACTAAACCAGGTCTAAACCAGGTCTGAACATTGCCTAAACCAGGTCTAAACCAGGTCTAAACCAGGACTAAACCAGGACTAAACCAGGTCTAAACATTGCCTAAACCAGGTCTAAACCAGGTCTAAACCAGGTCTAAACATTGCCTAAACCAGGACTAAACCAGGTCTAAACCAGGCCTAAACCAGGTCTAAACCAGGACTAAACCAGGACTAAACCAGGTCTAAACCAGGTCTAAACCAGGTCTAAACCAGGTCTGAACATTGCCTAAACCAGGTCTAAACCAGGTCTAAACCAGGACTAAACCAGGACTAAACCAGGACTAAACCAGGTCTAAACCAGGGCTAAACCAGGACTAAACCAGGTTTAAACCAAGTCTAAACCAGGACTAAACCAGGTTTAAACCAAGTCTAAACCAGGACTAAACCAGGACTAAACCAGGACTAAACCAGGTCTGAACATTGCCTAAACCAGGTCTAAACCAGGGCTAAACCAGGGTTAAACCAGGACTAAACCAGGACTAAACCAGGACTAAACCAGGTCTAAACCAGGTCTGAACATTGCCTAAACCAGGTCTAAACCAGGTCTAAACCAGGACTAAACCAGGACTAAACCAGGTCTAAACCAGGGCTAAACCAGGTCTAAACCAGGGCTAAACCAGGACTAAACCAGGACTAAACCAGGTCTAAACATTGCCTAAACCAGGACTAAACCAGGACTAAACCAGGTCTAAACCAGGTCTGAACATTGCCTAAACCAGGGCTAAACCAGGTCTAAACCAGGTCTAAACATTGCCTAAACCAGGACTAAACCAGGTCTAAACCAGGTCTAAACCAGGTCTAAACCAGGTCTAAACCAGGTCTAAACCAGGTCTAAACCAGGTCTAAACATTGCCTAAACCAGGACTAAACCAGGTCTAAACCAGGTCTAAACCAGGTCTAAACCAGGTCTAAACCAGGTCTAAACTAGGACCTCAGTATTTCTAAAGGTTGTAACCCTACTCCAGGATGCACCCCACCTAAGGCCCAAAGTTGCTGGGATGGGCTCGTACCTGAGAATAAGCATTAGAAGATGAAAGAATCAATGTTGAATACTGAATATAACGACAGGAGTTTCTCTGAGTATCTGAACTCTGACATGGAAAGTTTCTGTCACACTTTTTCCATAAACATTCCCAAGAACTTTTATTACCAGGATTTTTCTTAAGGTAAAAGATTTCCAGGTAATCTGTGTTGTTTACATTTCCACTGCACCCTAAAGTTCCTTCCTGGTTTCTGATGTTCTCCAGACTGATGGTGTCACGTCAGAGTTCCTGGCAATCTGAAAACTTCCACTCCCCTGCTCTGTACTTTATTCACAAAACAATCTGGGTTTAAAGCTCCCTGCCCCTCTCTTTAACCCTGTTCTAATGCCACCTCCTCCTCAGAAACAAACCTGCAGTAGTATTCTGTTTGAGTAATCCTGTATGCTGAGGCACTGCCCTTCTCCAGAGCTGAAAACGCTCGGTCTCAGAGCTTTACATGAAACCAGGAAGTGCTCCTGCGCGTTTCTAAAGCCCAGACACCGTCACCGGACTCGTTCTGATCATTTCAGCCTCAAACCTCCGTCACTACGAAGTATCAGCTCAGAAATCTGTCTGTTAGCCTCATGTCGCTAACAGCTGTGCTAAATAGCCATTATATCCAAGCGTTCTCTGCAGAGTCACAGCTCCACAACAGAAGAGGTTTTCCACAGATACTTTATTTTAAAGTTACACTGTGTAACTTTTCTCCTAAATATGTGGGGCATACTGACTTGTTTTTGTGATTTTTTGAGCGATTATAAGGCCTGAGGTGGATCTGTTGCTCCGAGCGGGGCTTCTGTACTGAGAAACCGCCCTCGCAACTTGGCCGGGAGCGCTCCGCTGTTGAGGAAGAGTCACGTGACAGGGAACGACTTGAGGCGCAGTATAACCAGGAAGCTACTTTTAGCGTCGTTATTTTCACCAGTTCGTCAGGGCCGAAGGACACAAGAAGATGAAGACAATGTCGGACGAGGCAAGAAAAAGAAAATGTGAAAGGGACCGCACCAGATCGCAGACAAGAGTCAACATCGGACAGACTTTTGCTCGCTGGCGTCAGATGAGAGACAGAGAAGGCTGCAAATCAGATCACGTTTTTGCTTCTTTATTGTTGGGCAGGTAAATTAGCCTCTTTATTTTTTCTTTAGAACGTGCTTTTTCATACAGTTATTAGTTGTTTTTACTGCGACCATTGCGCGATATTTGTTGATAAGCTAACGCTAGCGCTAACTCTATAGAAGATCCAGTCCAAACTTCCAAAGGTAGCAGCAGGTCAACTAAAGTTGAAACAATGATGGAAATAGACGCACGCTCGCACAGTTTCAGAAGGAGGAGGGGCCCTAGTGTTTACGTTTTGCGACGGTGCAGTGGCACCTGTGGCCTCTAGAGGCGCAAGACCGGGAATCTTACACAGTGTAACTTTAATATAAAACCTGAGACTAATGCACCCCTCTCCTGGTCGTTATTCCAGTTTTGTTCCGTAACGCAGGGCCCTGAAGCTGCTCAGCCCAGTTCCAGAGAGATCCAGGAGGAGTTCGCTGATGAGCCAGCCCTGTCTGCCTCGCGGTCTGAGTGCAGCTCTGGCACGGGGCCCATGACTCACACACACACAGTAACACACAGTAACACACAGTAACACACAGTCACACACAGTCACACACAGTCACACACAGTCACACACAGTCACACACAGTCACACACAGTAACACACAGTCACACACAGTAACACACAGTAACACACAGTAACACACAGTCACACACAGTAACACACAGTAACACACAGTCACACACAGTAACACACAGTCACACACAGTAACACACAGTCACACACAGTAACACACAGTCACACACAGTCACACACAGTCACACAGTCACACACAGTCACACACAGTAACACACAGTCACACACAGTCACACACAGTCACACACAGTCACACACAGTCACACAGTCACACACAGTCACACACAGTCACACACAGTCACACACAGTCACACACAGTCACACACAGTCACACAGTCACACACAGTAACACACAGTAACACACAGTCACACACAGTAACACACAGTCACACACAGTAACACACAGTCACACACAGTCACACACAGTCACACACAGTCACACAGTCACACACAGTCACACACAGTCACACACAGTCACACACAGTCACACACAGTAACACACAGTCACACACAGTCACACACAGTCACACAGTCACACACAGTAACACACAGTCACACACAGTAACACACAGTCACACACAGTCACACACAGTCACACAGTCACACACAGTCACACACAGTCACACACAGTCACACACACACACCCCTGGGCGATGGGGGTGGTGTGTCATGGCAGAAGAAGACAATATGTCCCACTGGCTACTACTACACTGGGTGTTTTTGATTAAAAATACTGCTCCTGGCTCTGGAGGTGCTCAGCAGTGATGCAGGCCTTGGAACTCATCCATCTTCAGCCTCAACACCAGTCCCGGACGGTGATGCAGGAGAGGTTGGGTTTAGCTGCGAGTGTACCCCGTCCCAATGGCCTGCATTCTCACAGTCGGCATGAAGTCACTTCCTAAGCAACGCTAGTCCCAAAAGGGCAAACAACTCACACTGGGAGACCGAAAACCTTCATAAAACAACAAGAAATCACTTCGCTATAAACTAAATGAACTGGCTTCAGAGAACGTGCCAGAGTTGTGTAAAGGTCGATGACGGAGTCTGTTTGGTGAGTTCCGCACCATTGGACGTAGTGAGACACAGTTGGACACAGTTGGACACAGTTGGACACAGTTGGACACAGTTGGACACAGTTGGACACAGTTGGACATAGTTCTGAGTGAAGATGTTGAATCTGTGTCAGGCCTCGTGCTCAGCTCTGATTGGCTGTGTCCTGTGTTTGTCAAACAGCTCGAGTTTAACGTCAAAATATAAGAAACTTTCTGTTCTACAACTACTTCATTATGTTTCAACATCTGTGACGCTAATGTTAGCAGTTAGCTTACCTTAGCTTTAGCCTCGTGCTAATGTGCTGCAGTTAGCTTACCTTAGCTTTAGCCTCGTGCAGATAATAGATAATAAAATATAATCCTCCTCTGAGGCAAACAGCTGCAATAATCCAGTCGCTTTTACTCATTACTGTGATCAGTTTAATCTAGTGTATAATTATTATTGACTGATAAATACTTGAGTTAAACTTGTGTGTGTTGCGGAGTTTTATTTACTAGAGTTTAAATAACTGCAGAGTTAAGTGACTAGCGCCGCCTGCTGTTGTAAATAGTTATTATTATTATTTTTTGCACATGCGTGGGTCTGAGTCGCTCCGGTGTCTGCAGCTGCTTTCAGTGGCGACAGAGGACAGCAGTGACCTCTGCTGACAGCGGTCGAGCGTTGGGTTGGTGTGTCCCAGGCTGAACAGAGCAGGAGACGAAGGGGAGAACAACCCAAAGAAATATTTTGTTTGCCCCTTCGTGCCACGTTACCATGGCATGAGAAAGCTAAATCCCCGGATGTCCGACCGTGAGCATAGGGCTGGGTATAAATAATAGAATAAATCAGAATAAATCATACAAACTACTGATTTAAATTACAGCTAAGAATTTTGCTCAAAAATTGGTCTTTTATTCAATATTATTGTGTTTTTTGATAGTAGAAGATGAATAAGCTCACCATAGGCACATTGGCGGAGGTTGGGGGGTGGTTGGCTCAAATATGTTACTACACCAATAAAATAATGTCCTAAAAATGCTATAAAGTAATGAAATAAAATAAAAATAATGGCAAAAAGTTAATCAAAAATAAATCATATTATCCACCTCATATCTACATTTCGTGTAATTATTATTATTTTTTGTTTTTTTGTTTTTTGCATTTCTGTAATCAAGTACTTATTACAGTAGCCTACTGGCTTTGGCTCAAGCTTGGTACTTTTGTTTGTTAGTCTGTAAGTCTGCAGTAGGTAATATATTAATAATATTAGTAATTAATATAATAAGTAAAATATGCCATACATTCACAGACAGACTGTAGTTGGGGTGTTGGTTAAAAAAAAAAAAGCAAATGTCAAACTAAGCCTATGCCTAGGTATCAGGCACCGATATTAAAAACCAGGTATCGTTTAAGAACTGGTATCAAAAATATCAGAAAGGTACCCAGAGTTTTGTCTCGGAGGTGATCAGGAGCTGCAGCCGGTAACTACTTTGTAACACTTTCCTCAGTAAAATATTGCTGCACATTTAGTGACAGTGGTCATTTTGAGGCGTAGTGTGCAGTGTGTGCAGGGGCGGATCTGAAGAAAAAAATATGGGGTGGCAAGAAGGATAATGGATAATTTAGAGGGTGGAAAACTAATTAATGCATTATAACTACTGCTAACATTTAAACTACATTTTTTACAGGAACTACAGAGAATGTACATGAAAAACTATGATAATTGGGGCTATAAAAGCAATTTGGAAAACATTTTGTTGTTTATAAGACGAGAGCATAGCATAGGTTACATTTATTTAACTTCCACAATATAAAAACTGACCGGCAGCTCAGTCCATTGCAGCTGAATGCAACAATAACATGTCGTTCAGCAAAAACACCTTCGACTTGTTGTCAGTATTCTGTCTCCAGGAGGCAGCTGCCCCCCTGAGCCACCCCTCTGGATCCGCCCCTGACCTGAAGGTAAACTCAACACTGAATGAACAGACTCTGATGATAAATAACCTTTCCTCAGTGTCCGCTGCCTGGATGTTGGGTGAAGGCCGGGGCAGGCTGCTCTCTGCGCGGACACAGGGCGTGCGTAAAACTGGGCAGGTCCCCTTAAATCCAGACGGTGTTTTCAGCCAGGACACGCCATTATTGTTGCCCCTCAGCACGAATCACACGATCTAATGCACGTTTCGGACTAGTTTTAACACAACTCAAAGCAATCCGGGTTTAAACTCCTTCCACCGCGCTTCAGATCCGTCCCCGGTGAGAGTTTAGTCCCCGCGCTGCGTCTGACAAAGCGCTAACACACGCACAATGGTGTGTTGTTTAAAGGCAGTCCGCTGGGCGCAGGGTTGTGTGCTGAGAGCGTCCTGTAGCGGCTCTAAACTCACCTGTTGTCCACCTCCGCGGGCTCCCACAGCTCCGGCTCCTCCTTCAGCTTCACTTCTGCCATGTTTCACTGCGCTCTGTCCGCTTTAAGGCTCCGCTCTGGGCTCCAAGTGTCAGAGTTCTGTTCGGAGCTAACGCCACAGACAGCAGCCGTTCTTCTTCTCTCATCTGGGCCACACTCACCTCTGCTGCCCCCTGCTGTCGAGCCTTTGTCCCTTCACTGTGAGCTCAGTTTTTATTTGGGTCACTGCATGCCTTCAGGTGATGGGACAGTCTTCCTCAGACGCTGATGAACTGAAGAAAGAGACCGCGCACAGACACAATGGCTTTGTGAATATCTTTAATTCTTTGGCAAAGCATCCACACTCCTATTCTGAATTTTGATATTTATCTAAAGAGTTACGTTTAGTCCCAGAGCAAATAAAAGTGTAAAAGACTCTAAATTTTGCTTTTATTCATGTTTTTAAACCTTCTCTAGAACAACAGCACATTTTACAGCCTTTAAAAACATTATTGGACTAAAAGAGAACATTTTTAATAAGTATTATACCAGGGCCATACACAAAAATAAAAAAGAAATAGAGAGGTCCAAACTGAGTTTTTTTTTAGGGCAACCACAAAATCTCTGATCATTTTAAGCTAAGGGGATCATGTTTAGGTTTAGTCCTGGATTTAGACCAAGTTTAGTCCTCTTTAAACCTGGTATTGACCTGGTTTAGTCCGGTTTAAGACTTGGTTCAGGTCTCCAGGTTTAGTTTAGGTTTAGACCCAGTTCAGTCCTGTTTTAAACCTGGTATAACATAAAAAAACTCCTGCATACAGCCATGTGCTCTACTGGTGCCATACAGAAACTCGTGAAGAGACCAGCAGAGGGCAGCAGAGGGCAGCGCTTTTTAACATAAACCCAGAAAAAGAGCTGTTTACTTCCTTAAACTTGATCCATTTTCCTCCCAAAGTAAAATTGTCTGTGAGGAATCTGTTTTTTGGATAAATGACTGAGAGCAGACTGGATGGAGAGGGCTTGTTGTTGATTGGTCAGTGCTTCCTGGAGTGGGCGGGGCTTTCGTGGTGAAACTGAGTGTTCTGAGGCCTCAGAAACTCAGCGCCAGAGAATACAGGATTTTCTCAAACAGAACACAGCTCCAGCTCTGTTTCTGATGAGGAACTTTAGAACCTGGAGACAGAGGAGGACTTTAAAGATGCTTAAGGAAATATCAAACACAAATTCATCTCTTTAGAAAGCAATAAATAAAACAATAAGAAATAAATACATAGACGCAGATTTTATTCCTCAGAACAAGATGAAAAAAAGGAAAAAATATGAAGAGCGTTTAGGACAAAGTTCATTCAAATGTTATTAGATTCATTCATTCATAACAGGCCTAGTGTTTCTCTACTGAAGTCTGTCATCCACTCTTTAAAAAGGAATTCTGGGTAATGAAGTCCTTCAGTATGAATGTATCTGTTTAAAACTGAGCCAGCGGTTCCCAACTGGTGGTTCTGGACCTAAAAGTAGTTTGCTGGGAGGTTAAATAAAGTTTTATTGTTGTTTGGAGCCTAAATACGGTTTAAATGGCATGAAACTGATTTTTAAATACACGTGCCATAAAGGAGGCAGTAAAACAGAGGAAGGTTGGTTCTCTCACTGTCATTCACTGTGGGACGTGTAGGGCGCACTCACACCAGACCCATCAGACCCAGAACGGCCCTAAAGCGCGGTACGTTTGGCTCCTGATCCGTGCCCAGGCCTGGTACGCTCCAGGACTTTGGCCTGTCCTGTACACAACTGTTCTTCTCTCAGTAAAACGTGAATAAACACCAGCATTCAACGCAGAAACAACGCCGCTGATCCTCACGCTCACCTGAAGAAGAAGAGAGCAGACAGCAGCAGAAGTTTCTCGTGTTGTGCCTTCGCTGCTCATGTTCTGCTCTGCGCAGACTCAAAATAAAACCAATACTTCAGGCTGCTGGGTTACGTTTTCTACTGCACCGTATCAAATTCACATTGAAAACGTCACAAGGGCATGGCAGCAGCAGGTTTTACACGCGTCTGCTTAACAGCGTCAGTGTAACAGCGTCTGCGTAACAGCGTCTGCGTAACAGCGTCTGCGTAACAGCGTCTGCGTAACAGCGTCTGCGTAACAGCGTCTGCGTAACACCGAGAGCTCAGAGCTGCTGCTGTTACGCTGCTGAGTGGATCTCTCTCCTGTTTTACAGATGACTGAACACAAATCTGTCTTTGCTGAAGCCCGTTCCTTCTACTTCTGCAGGTTTTCTGTAAAATGGCTGCTTGCTGTCGCAAATGACGTTACATTTCTCCCTCTCAAGAATCAACTTCTCTGTGTTGTGTTTACATTACCGCTGTTTCAGTGAGCCTTTATTTTGAAAGGGTAGCGGAAGTTTATTTTAACACTTCAGTGTTACCCGCAGAAAATGTATAGTTTATAGTAGCCATTTATAGTTAAGGTGGTCCCAACTCATAGTGCCTCCAAATTGTGAACCTACAAATTAATGTCATTGGTACACCACACTTATAACTCCTAAATGCCACAAAAAGTTATTTAACATAAACAGTGCACCATAAAAGCATTAAACTGTGTTTTAGGGAATAAACAAAATGTATATATTACTTTATATGGAATACACTGAATGGTAGTCAAGGTGGCCACCTTAACTCTCAAGTGCTGGGGAAACACTTGGAGCCTGTTTCCTGTGTTTCCTGGCTGTAGCTCTGCAGAGTGACACGCAGATGCTCGATAAATAAAACTCCAACCTAATCTGAGCGGAGCAGTGCAGAGAGTTGTTTGTGTGACGCACGTCTGATGTCTGACGCGACGCTGAGCCCCAAACAAACGTAACTGCAGCGTGGTGACAGCGTCAGGAACCGTTTTCACTTCAGGCCCAGCTCAGCTCAGAGCCGCACTGCAGCGAGAGACGCGAGGCTCGACGTCAAACAGAGCTGTGACGCAACTCTCCGAGAAAATCAAACCCACGCCGAATTTTGATGCTCGCTGGCTGGCGCTGGGTCACGTTTTTCAAACAAAATACACACAAAATTAGCATATATTGTTATATTTTGGAAACTACAATGAGCACTACCCAGACCTGATGCATTGGGTGATTTCTGGCTCTGATGGACCATGAACGAGAACTTTCACTTTTACTGTAAAAAGTCTCGTGTTTGGAATGTCCAGCCTACAGAGAGTAAACATGCGTCTCTTTAGTCAAATATAGTCACCATAGGTCTGTTATATGTGGCTGTGCTCTCATATTAACTTCTGAATGCTTTTCTGTAGAGGAGCTGCCAGCAGCGAGCCGCTCACAGAGCCAGAACCTCGCATTGCAGCGACGCAGCTGTGACGCCAGTCCACTCGCTGCTGCGCCCAACGTGATGCTAACGTGACGTCGATGTGAAGCTGACGTTGCTGTGACGACGTTGGCGTGATGTTCATGTGACGTTGATGTGACGATGATGTGACTTTGACGTGACGTTGACGTGACGCTGACATTGACGTGACGTCGACGTTGATGTGACAATGACGTGACTTTGACGTAACGTTGACGTGACACTGACATTGACGTGGCGCTGAGCGACGTTGACGTGATGATGACGTGACGCTGACGTTGATGTGACGATGACGTGACACTGACGTGACGTTGACGTGACGCTGACGTTGATGTGACGATGACGTGACATTGACGTGACGTTGACGTGACGCTGACGTTGATGTGACAATGACGTGACTTTGACGTGACGCTGACGTGATGATGACGTGATGCTGACGTTGACGTGACGTTGACGTGACTTTGACGTGACGCTGATGTGACGCTGAGTGACGCTGATGTTGATGTGACGCTGACGTTGACGTGACTTTGACGTGATGCTGACATAATGTTGACGTGATGTTGACGTGATGCTGGCGTGATGCTGGGGTGACGCTGATGTGACGCTGAGTGACGCTGATGTTGATGTGACGCTGACGTTGACGTGACTTTGACGTGATGCTGACATAATGTTGACGTGATGTTGACGTGATGCTGGCGTGATGCTGGGGTGACGCTGACGTGACGCTGAGTGACGCTGATGTGACGTTGACGTGATGCTGACGTGATGCTGACATGACGTTGACGTGATGTTGACGTGATGCTGGCGTGATGCTGGGGTGACGCTGACGTGACGCTGAGTGACGTTGACGTGACGTTGCGTGACGCTGACGTGACGCTGACGTGACGCTGACATAACGTTGACGTGATGCTGACGTGATGCTGACATAACGTTGACGTTACGCTGAGTGACGCTGACGTGACGTTGACGTGACTTTGACATGACGCTGACATGACGCTGACGTGACGCTGACGTTGACGTGATGCTGACGTGATGCTGGCGTGACGCTGACGTGACGCTGAGTGACGCTGACGTGACGTTGACGTGACGTTGCGTGACTTTGACGTGACGCTGACATGACGCTGACGTTGACGTGATGCTGACGTGATGCTGGCGTGACGCTGACGTGACGCTGAGTGACGCTGACGTGACGTTGACGTGACGTTGCGTGACTTTGACGTGACGCTGACATGACGCTGACATAACGTTGACGTGATGCTGACGTGACGCTGACATAACGTTGACGTGACGCTGAGTGACGCTGACGTGACGTTGACGTGACATTGCGTGACGCTGACGTGATGCTGACATAACGTTGACGTGACGCTGAGTGACGCTGACATGACGTTGACGTGACGTTGCGTGACTTTGACGTGACGCTGAGTGACGCTGACGTGACGTTGACGTGACATTGCGTGACGCTGACGTGACGCTGACATAAAGTTGACGTGATGCTGCCGTGATGCTGACATAACGTTGACGTGATGCTGCCGTGATGCTGACATAACGTTGACGTGACGTTGACGTGACGTTGACGTGACGTTGCGTGACGCTGACGTGACGCTGACATAAAGTTGACGTGATGCTGCCGTGATGCTGACATAACGTTGACGTGACGCTGAGTGACGCTGACATGACTTTGACGTGACGTTGCGTGACTTTGACGTGACGCTGAGTGACGCTGACGTGAAGTTGACGTGACGTTGCGTGACTTTGACGTGACGTGACATTGATGTGATGCTGACGTGATGCTGGCGTGACGCTGACGCGACGCTGAGTGACGCTGACGTGACGTTGACGTGACGTTGCGTGACGTTGACGTGACGCTGAGTGACGCTGACGTGACGCTGACATAAAGTTGACGTGATGCTGCCGTGATGCTGACATAACGTTGACGTGACGCTGAGTGACGCTGACATGACTTTGACGTGACGTTGACGTGACTTTGCGTGACTTTGACGTGACGCTGAGTGACGCTGACGTGAAGTTGACGTGACGTGCGTGACTTTGACGTGACGTGACATTGATGTGATGCTGACGTGATGCTGGCGTGACGCTGACGCGACGCTGACATGACGCTGACATTGACGTGACGCTGACGTGACGCTGACGTGAGGCTGACGTGACGACGTGACGCTGACGTGACGCTGACGTGACTCTGACGTTGACGTGACGCTGACGTGACGTTGACGTGACGCTGACGTGACGCTGACGTGACGTTGACGTGACGCTGACGTGACGCTGACGTGACGCTGAGTGACGTTGACGTGACGCTGACATGACGCTGACGTGACGCTGACGTTGACACTGACGTGAGGCTGACGTGACGTTGACGTGACGTTGTGTGACGTGACGTTGTGTGACGTGACGTTGTGTGACGTGACGCTGACGTTGACGCAGACGTGACGCTGACGTTGATGTGACGTTGACGTGACGCTGACATGACGCTGACGTGACGTTGACGTGGCGCTGACATGACTTTGACGTGACGTTGACGTGACGCTGACGTTGACGTGACGCTGACGTTGACGTGACGTGACGTTGACGTGACGTTGACGTGACGCTGACGTGACGCTGACGTGACGCTGCTGCAGCTCTGGTGTAGATTGGGGGTTAGGCGGGTCTACCCCTCCTAAGGCCCATAGTTACTGGGTTAGGCTCTACTCACATGCGACTCCTAATGGGAATAAGATGATAGAAAGGATGAACCTCTGTAAGCAGTGGGTCACAATAAAATGATGGTAAATGGTAAATGGTCACATTTTTATATAGCGCTTTTCCACCTTCATGGGCACTCAAAGCGCATGATCAGAGGAAAATTTGGGTGAGACCAGTTGAGAGCCCCTTTGCCAGTAAAACCTCTCATCTTTAAAATCAGTTCAGGTAAACCCCGGCGCTGCAGTAAGAGTCCTGGTCTCTGGTTCGCGTCAGTATTTCAGCCGAACGCGTTGCCGTTGCGAGCCGCCTGAGCGCTGATCCGGTTCCTGCTGCGTACGGGACGGTCCCGGCTGAAGACCGTGTCCTGGTCGCTGTCCAGCTCCGACTCGGACATCATCAGGCTGGAGTTGTGCTCCGTGCTGCGGTGCTTGATATCTGCAGAGGAAAAAACATTAGACTCAAGGGTTGTACCTGCGCTTCTAAAGCTGTGGGACCGACACCGCTGGGGGGACTTGTGAGTGAAGCGGCAGTAGCTCAGTAGGCAGAGCACCCGCCCACGAACAGGAAGGTTGGCAATTCAATCCCTGCTACCGTCGTGTCCTTGGGGCAAGAAACATTACCCTCCTTCTCTGTGTTTTTACCTTTACTTAACAGGAAAGTCCCACTGAGACTCAGAATCTCTTTTACAGAGGAGTCCCGGCCCCAGAGGGAACCTGTGGTACGCTTTTGTTTCTTTGGAGGTGAAACCAGAGCCCATGGAGGAAACCTACACAGACACAGGGAGAACAAGCAAACTCCACACAGAAAAGCCCCACACAATTTGGAAATCAAACCTGGTGATGATGTTAATTCTGGAAAGTGATGAGGAAAGTTATGTGTAACTTTACAATTTATCAACGATACACACGGCATCTTTTTGTTGTTTTGTTTTTTGTTAGCGTGTTCCTTTGTTTCTGACTTTACTTACTCATAGCTACTTCCTATTATAGCATTTACTTACACTTATTATTATAACGTTTAACCTACAGGTGTTCTTCAGTGAACCTACAGGTGTTCTTCAGTGAACCTACAGGTGTTCTTCAGTGAACCTACAGGTGTTCTTCAGTAAACCTACAGGTGTTCATCAGTGAACCTACAGCTGTTCTTCAGCAAACCTACAGCTGTTCTTCAGTGAACCTATAGGTGTTCATCAGTGAACCTACAGCTGTTCTTCAGTGAACCTACAGGTGTTCATCAGTGAACCTACAGGTGTTCATCAGTGAACCTACAGGTGTTCTTCAGTAAACCTACAGCTGTTCTTCAGTAAACCTACAGCTGTTCTTCAGTGAACCTACAGGTGTTCATCAGTGAACCTACAGGTGTTCTTCAGTAAACCTACAGGTGTTCTTCAGTAAACCTACAGGTGTTCTTCAGTAAACCTACAGGTGTTCATCAGTGAACCTACAGCTGTTCTTCAGCAAACCTACAGCTGTTCTTCAGCGAACCTATAGGTGTTCATCAGTGAACCTACAGCTGTTCTTCAGTAAACCTACAGCTGTTCTTCAGTGAACCTACAGGTGTTCTTCAGTAAGCCTACAGGTGTTCATCAGTAAACCTACAGCTGTTCTTCAGTGAACCTACAGGTGTTCTTCAGTGAACCTACAGGTGTTCATCAGTAAACCTACAGGTGTTCATCAGTGAACCTACAGGTGTTCATCAGTGAACCTACAGCTGTTCTTCAGTGAACCTACAGCTGTTCTTCAGTGAACCTACAGGTGTTCTTCAGTAAACCTACAGCTGTTCTTCAGTGAACCTACAGGTGTTCTTCAGTGAACCTACAGGTGTTCTTCAGTGAACCTACAGGTGTTCATCAGTAAACCTACAGGTGTTCATCAGTGAACCTACAGGTGTTCATCAGTGAACCTACAGCTGTTCTTCAGTGAACCTACAGGTGTTCATCAGTGAACCTACAGGTGTTCTTCAGTAAACCTACAGCTGTTCTTCAGTAAACCTACAGCTGTTCTTCAGTGAACCTACAGGTGTTCATCAGTGAACCTACAGGTGTTCTTCAGTAAACCTACAGGTGTTCTTCAGTAAACCTACAGGTGTTCTTCAGTAAACCTACAGGTGTTCATCAGTGAACCTACAGCTGTTCTTCAGCAAACCTACACCTGTTCTTCAGTGAACCTATAGGTGTTCATCAGTGAACCTACAGCTGTTCTTCAGTAAACCTACAGCTGTTCTTCAGTGAACCTACAGGTGTTCTTCAGTAAGCCTACAGGTGTTCATCAGTAAACCTACAGCTGTTCTTCAGTGAACCTACAGGTGTTCTTCAGTGAACCTACAGGTGTTCATCAGTAAACCTACAGGTGTTCATCAGTGAACCTACAGGTGTTCATCAGTGAACCTACAGCTGTTCTTCAGTGAACCTACAGCTGTTCTTCAGTGAACCTACAGGTGTTCTTCAGTAAACCTACAGGTGTTCATCAGTGAACGTACAGGTGTTCATCAGTGAACCTACAGGTGTTCATCAGTGAACCTACAGGTGTTCATCAGTGAACCTACAGGTGTTCATCAGTGAACCTACAGGTGTTCATCAGTGAACCTACAGGTGTTCATCAGTGAACCTACAGGTGTTCTTCAGTAAACCTACAGCTGTTCATCAGTGAACCTACAGCTGTTCTTCAGTGAACCTACAGCTGTTCTTCAGTGAACCTACAGCTGTTCTTCAGTGAACCTACAGATGTTCATCAGTGAACCTACAGGTGTTCATCAGTGAACCTACAGGTGTTCATCAGTGAACCTACAGGTGTTCTTCAGTGAACCTACAGGTGTTCATCAGTGAACCTACAGGTGTTCTTCAGTGAACCTACAGCTGTTCTTCAGTGAACCTACAGGTGTTCATCAGTAAACCTACAGGTGTTCATCAGTGAACCTACAGGTGTTCATCAGTGAACCTACAGGTGTTCTTCAGTGAACCTACAGCTGTTCTTCAGTGAACCTACAGGTGTTCATCAGTGAACCTACAGCTGTTCTTCAGTGAACCTACAGGTGTTCATCAGTGAACCTACAGGTGTTCATCAGTAAACCTACAGGTGTTCATCAGTGAACCTACAGGTGTTCATCAGTGAACCTACAGGTGTTCTTCAGTGAACCTACAGCTGTTCTTCAGTGAACCTACAGGTGTTCATCAGTGAACCTACAGCTGTTCTTCAGTGAACCTACAGGTGTTCATCAGTGAACCTACAGGTGTTCATCAGTGAACCTACAGCTGTTCTTCAGTGAAC
The DNA here is from genome assembly GCA_020698575.1 of Bostrychus sinensis. Classification (NCBI taxonomy): domain Eukaryota; kingdom Metazoa; phylum Chordata; class Actinopteri; order Gobiiformes; family Eleotridae; genus Bostrychus; species Bostrychus sinensis. The sequence goes on from CM036247.1 coordinate 1,951,703, forward strand.
CTACAGCTGTTCTTCAGTGAACCTACAGGTGTTCATCAGTGAACCTACAGCTGTTCTTCAGTGAACCTACAGGTGTTCATCAGTGAACCTACAGCTGTTCTTCAGTGAACCTACAGGTGTTCATCAGTGAACCTACAGGTGTTCATCAGTGAACCTACAGGTGTTCTTCAGTGAACCTACAGGTGTTCTTCAGTGAACCTACAGCTGTTCTTCAGTGAACCTACAGGTGTTCTTCAGTGAACCTACAGGTGTTCAGAGACTCACTGAACTTTGGCCTGAGCTCCACTCGCTCCTGCTCGTCCACGTTGTCCAGAATGGTGTACTTGGTCTTCTTCCTCACTTTGCTCTGTCTCTTTCTGAAAACAGTGGGTTCATAAACATCGTTAGTTTAGTTTAGAGTTTAGTTACGGCGTAAATGCTCGGCGCTGGTGTGGGATCAGCGGCTGACCTCCTGCAGCAGCACATGAAGGTCCAGCCCAGGCTCAGGATCACGATGACCAGGATGAAGCTGCTCAGAATCACGTAGAGCACTCTCCACTCTGACGGAAACACACAGCTCCAGTGTTAGCTTTCTGTTTTAGCTCAGCAGAGTTAGCTTCACGGCCTTCACTCACCACAGTTGCTCTCGCCGTCACCGAGGTATCTCCGGATCGGGTTCTCTGTCCAGAACGGGTCACACAGACACAGTTTTGTGATGGGGTCGCACTGGCCCCGTCCCGAACACTGCAGCAGACACACTGTCCAGAAAAACAGCAACTTTTATCAACCTTTAAAACATCAAACTACTTTGTTCTAGTGCTGTAACGATACAATAACTGTATCGATTTTTTTTCCAATGATACAACTACATCGATACACATGACCTTGTATTGAATCGTATCGTTTTCTAGGAAGTGAATATCGATTCACATGAAGTTTGAATTTCTCCTTATGGGGATGAATAAAGTCAGTCTAAGTCTAAGTCTAAGTCTCGATCGATAATATCGGAAATATCAAAATTAGAAATTTGTATATTAAAATAAAACCAGATATGGCTTATTTGGAGATAAATTTTGTGTTTTTAATTAAATAAAATGTTATATTCAGCTTTTCTTCACTCTCTGTCTGCTGGACATAATCAACCCCAGCTGCGGTGCTACATTTGAGTAAACATTCATGATTTTTGGCAAAAAGTTGCTGTATCATTTATCAATATTAAGGTGTTGAATCGTATTGAATCGTATCGTTCCAAATTAGCCAATATCGTTCTTGAATCGTATCGTATCGTATCGTATCGTATCGTATCGTTGCATAAACGTATCGTTACATCTCTAGGGCTGTCCCTTCTGTGGAACACAAGCTTGCACTGAGAACAGTTTTGGAAGTGGGAGAAGCTGAAGTTAGTTGTTCTGAAACTGTGTTTTCACCATACACATTAGCTGATGTGTCACTGCTCCCGTCTGCTCCTCCGAGCTGGTATGGAATAATTTACCACCACCAAAGATCCCAGAGATTCACTTTCACCAAAGACTGGACTTTGGATAATTAAACAGAAGCATGAGAAGAGTGTGTGTGGGGTCAGAGGTCACAGACTCACAGACGGTGTCCACGCGCAGCGCTCGGAACAACAGGAAGTCGCTCTTCTCCTTCAGCAGCTCGCTCTTCAGGAGCGACACGAGTCTGGATCCAGGAACCGGTCCTGAGGGAGTCCGGACCGAGAACCGCAGGACTGTACTGGGATCAGGAAAAACACAGAGCACAAGAGGTCTAAACCAGGTCTAAACCAGGACTAAAACAGGTCTAAACCAGGTCTAAACCAGGACTAAACCACGTATAAACCAGGACTAAACCAGGACTAAACCAGGACTAAACCAGGTCTAAACCAGGTCTAAACCAGGTCTAAACCACGTATAAACCAGGTCTAAACCAGGTCTAAACCAGGTCTAAACCAGGACTAAACCAGGTCTAAACCAGGTCTAAACCACGTATAAACCAGGTCTAAACCAGGTCTGAACCAGGTCTAAACCACGTCTAAACCAGGTCTAAACCAGGACTAAACCAGGTCTAAACCAGGTCTAAACCAGGTCTAAACCAGGACTAAACCAGGTCTAAACCAGGACTAAACCAGGTCTAAACCAGGACTAAACCAGGTCCAAACCAGGACTAAACCAGGTCTAAACCAGGTCTAAACCAGGACTAAACTAGGACTAAACCAGGTCTAAACCAGGTCTAAACCAGGTCTAAACCAGGTCTAAACCAGGACTAAACTAGGACTAAACCAGGTCTAAACCAGGTCTAAACCAGGACTAAACCAGGTCTAAACCAGGTCTAAACCAGGACTAAACCAGGACTAAACCAGGTCTAAACCAGGACTAAACTAGGACTAAACCAGGTCTAAACCAGGACTAAACTAGGTCTAAACCAGGTCTAAACCAGGTCTAAACCAGGTCTAAACCAGGTCTAAACCAGGACTAAACCAGGTCTAAACCAGGACTAAACCAGGACTAAACCAGGTCTAAACCAGGTCTAAACCAGGTCTAAACCAGGTCTAAACAGGTCTAAACTAGGTCTAACCAGGTCTAACCAGGTCTAAACTAGGTCTAACCAGGTCTAAACCAGGTCTAAACCAGGTCTAAACCAGGTCTAAACCAGGTCTAACCAGGTCTAAACCAGGTCTAACCAGGTCTAAACCACGTCTAAACCAGGTCTAAACCAGGACTAAACTAGGACTAAACCAGGTCTAACCAGGTCTAACCAGGTCTAAACCAGGTCTAACCAGGTCTAACCAGGTCTAACCAGGTCTAAACCAGGTCTAACCAGGTCTAACCAGGTCTAACCAGGTCTAAACCAGGTCTAACCAGGTCTAACCAGGTCTAACCAGGTCTAACCAGGTCTAAACCAGGTCTAAACCAGGTCTAAACCAGGTCTAACCAGGTGTGGTAGTTACCTGACCCTGCCGCGTCCGTACAGCGCTCGGAGCTGGACGTCTGAGGTGGAGACGTGGAGCAGAGCAGAGATCTGACTCACCACAGTGTCCCTCTGAGAGACGCTCACCTGAGACACAAACAGGACAGGACTCTCAGTGGGGTTAAGGTCTGGACTCTCACGCTCCTGAGCCACTCTTTCACATTCACTCTTTCACATTCACTCTTTCACATTCTCTCTTTCACATTCACTCTTTCACATTCTCTCTTTCACATTCACTCTTTCACATTCACTCTTTCACATTCACTCTTTCACATTCACTCTTTCACATTCTGAGCTCGATGAATCCTGGAACTGTCGTCTTGGAATGAGCCCAGTGCCATCAGGGAAGAACAAACCTCTGATGGAGGAACCTGGTCCTTCAGGATCTGCTGCAGAACCCAGACCTTAACCCTTTATTTGTATTTGTATTTATTTAAATGTGACAGTGCAGATTAATGAACGGGCAACAGGTGCTGTAAATACGCCGGATTTAGCACAATGCTAATTTCCATCCGTAGTCCCATGTAAAAAAGAAGAAAAAAAAAACAGACAGACACAAAATACACTATATACAAAAACATAAACACATCTAGCACACACAGAGATTGAATGCAGACGTCTATCACAGAATAGGACACAGTAAAGTACAGAAAACAAATACAAAAAAACATTAGAACATACAGTGATGCTCATGTAGCAATATGGAGTTCCAGCAGGTGGCATGAGAGGGCGAACTATAAAAGTCTCGCCCGTTCTCTGACCTCACGCACTTCCGGGTCACTTCGTTGGGCGAGCCGTCCTCTTTTAAATTGATTCTTAATTATACTCTTTAAATTTGATTTTATTGTTTTAATTGTGTTTTGTACTTTTAAATTTGCCTTTTTTTCCCCTCTGTAAAGCACTTTGAATTGCTCTGTGTATGAATTGTGCTGTACAAATAAACTTGCCTTGCCTCTGTGTCGCCAGGTAGGAAGCATGACGTCTTTGCTCAAAATACTCACTTGTTAGACGTTTCCCTAAATAGTGCTTTTGTCTTCAGTGCAGTTGTGTGGCTGTGGGTCTCGTGTCGTGCCCTGGATCAGTGCTACTGTGCAGTGGTAGGTCATCTGAGTGTGGCACAGGTGTAGGTGACTTTTTTTGTAATTATGCATTGCTGTTGTTTTAGGTGATGCTGGTGGACCGTGAGCCGAAGCACTGTGCGCACTGCTGCCTTGTTTTTTTCCTGTAAAAGCTGTGTAAAATGAGCTCCAGCTTTTTAATATTAAAACCAAGATACAGACTGCTGAAATGAGTTTAAGGACTGCTAAATTAAATGAATCTTGTATAAATAAATGATGTGGTAAAGTGATGGAACCTTGGCCTTAAATATATTGCACATCTGTATTGGTCCCGGGTGGCGTTGTTGGGTTTTTTAGTTAATTTTCATTACATATAACCACCCTCACAAAACATAGCAACAACAATATTAAATGTAACCCTAAAGTGCTAGTTATATACATTTCATGACTAAACACTCTCATGCATTCTTGTTAAAAAAAAATAAAAAATCAGAGAACCTATCTAAAATACCAATAAGTAACTTAGTGCTCACAGTTTTGCTGATAACACAGGTCTACAGCAAAATGCTTCTGGAACAAAAGTAGTGACATTTTTCTTGGATTAGGTCACTAATAAAGAAAAAGTGAGAAGTGCAGATTGCTATAGTTTCCAAGAAACAGTATTGGGTCAAAATAGGATTTATGCAAAATAAGGCAAAATCGGTGTTTATCAGAAGGTACAGTGTCTACAAGCAACCAGTTCTATCTGAAAGCTGCACATTCAATACATTCATTTTAATATGGCTCGAGTTTTGACATAAAATGTTTTGTTTTCATTTGCAGAAATCTCTCTCTTGGAAGTGGACAAAATGCATACATGTAGAGAAATTAAATATTTTCAAAATATAAATGTTATTTTTAAGCAAAAATGCCTAAATCTATTGTATAAACAGATGTGATTTTGATGTGAAACAATATCATTAAATATCTTGAATACATAGCTAACAGCACAGTTATCATTGATTTTCAGTTCATCAAAATAAATGAGATTTAGCCGCTTTTATCTCAGAAGCAGATCCAGTCCAAACATTTGTTGACCAGTGATACTCAGCCATTCTTTAAGTTTTTTTTTTAATGTAGGAAAAGTGGCACTATCTCTGATCATCCCTGGCAGGTGTCCCAGCTTGACCCTACCTCTTGGTGGCGCTGCTGGAGCTATGTTTACAGTCACTTTGCTGAAGGTGACAGAGGCCGGCGTGCAGTGAGTTTGGCCCCGGGAGTGAACGTGAGGTCGGTAATGATGCGGCTTTACGTGGGAGATGTGTGCGTGAGGATGCTGTCCTGCCAGGCCATGACACACTGCAAAATGCCCCCTATTTGTTTACATTCTGCATTTCTATTTCCTCACATTTTACTGGTTATGGGACATTAGAGGCTTGTATTTACTGAAAATAACATAATTCAGCGTCTGCCTGATAATGATGATGCATTATAATTAGGGCTGCAAAATATCTCACAAAAGTATCACCATCGCATCAGCAAACGCAATATCTGTATCACAAGAATCTAAATATATCACAATAACGCTGTGGTCTTCCATCTGACAGAGATTTACACTGAAGAATCATTTTCCACCAGAGCCTTAAAAGAACATGTGTTGTGACTAAATAAAAATGTTTAAAAAGTCCAGTTTTAGTGGTAATTTAATTAATTTAGTCCCAGCTTAGCCTTGTTTTATTCCTGGTTTAGTCTGTGTTAAGTTTTGATTTTGTGGCTGTTTTGATTTGTAAATACAGGAACTTACATTTTTGTGAAATGTAGTGAATTTAACTTACTATGTTTGAAAAGTAGGCTCTGTTTTCAAATATCACAATAATATCGTTATCGTAATTTTCAACATAGTTATCAAATATCGTATGTTTTGTCCGTATCGTGCAGCCTTAATTATAATAGCCCCTTTTCACGTAACGTCAGACAACTTCCGTTTTGATACAGCGATTTTCAAATGAATATTTACCCACAAAACGTTCGAAACTTGCGAAAGGATATTAATTCTTCAACGAAGGATACTTGGATTATGAAGTGAGTGCTTTGTTATGTAGCTAGATAGCGTTAGCAACATGGCTAAGTGATAGAGCTGCGCTATAAAACAGTGTTAGATCATGTCATGATCTGAGTTTATCTGAATATTTGACAATCTGCTCATCAGGAAATACCACTGGATAGTACTACAGTATATTTTTATTTAGTAAAGCTCTGTGCTCGAACACTGACTCTGCTGTAGTGATCAATCTGTGACAAAATAATAGACTTTTCAGGTCTAATTAGAAGTTCATTGCTGTGAGCCTTTCAGACAAGCAGACTGTCATTCATTTAGATCGTAACATAATCTAATATTGTTTTATCGCACACCCGTTAGACCTATTGCTAACGCTACAGCATTAACAACTACTAGCTTTAGCTACAAGACAAAACACTTACCTTCATAATCAAATAAGTAACCTTCAATGAAAAATGTATATCCTTTTTCGTGTTTTGACCGTTTTGTCAGTGAATTTTCATCAGCGAATCTCTGTACATCATGTAGCCTTATATTTGGCAAATTTCTAAGACTCCGAGTAAATTCTATACTGGCGAGCAGCAGCACTGGAAATGAAGATACATCCCATCGTCTCAAAACGGAAGTTGTCTGACGTCATCGTGAAAAGAGCCTATTACTACATTCATAAACATTTCTCTCAACAGTAAAACTCTATCTCTAATTATTTTCAAGCCACAGCCTTTTGAATTTTGGATGTCAAAAAGCTGTCCTTAAAAAAAACAACGACTCTAACTCAGGTTAAGTTCATATGCAGCGTAAAGGCAGAGCTAATACTTGTGGACGTACACTGTACATGTGACTGGAACGTTGTACCAGGTGACCTCACGTCTGATGAAGAGGAGGAGCCTGAAACGTCACTTATTTTGACCTAGAGCAGCGGTTCCCAAAGTGGGGTTCGGGGCCCCCTGGGGTTCCGCGAAGGTACTGCAGGGGGCCCCCAGAGGCTGTCTATATTAAGTAGTTATTGAGTTTGAAATGCACTGTAAAAAACAATGCTGCAAAAACTCAAGGCATCCCTCAAGATTTTTGAGTTTTGGTGATCAACTCAAAATCTTAAGTTTTCAACAACTAATATTTTTTTACTCACCAAATTTAACATTCATACATCTAAAAACTTTATTTTTTCCAGCTCATCTTACGCCAACTGGCTCCACTGTTCAGAAAAAGTATTATTGATAATAATAAAAACTAAATATACTACATTTAACAAAAGAATAACTTTTTCTGAACTCTGTAAGTTGGCTGTAAGATGAGTAAAAAAATAATGATAGAGAGAAAAACTTAAAAATTAGAAAAGTTTTTAGACGTATGAACATCAAATTAAGTGAAAGTGTGGAAAACTTGAGATTTTGAGTTGGCCCCAAAAATCTTGAGGGATCCTTTGCCTTGAGTTTTTGAGTTTTACAGTGTATTTGTTTAAAAATATAACTTTAAAACACTTTTTAGCCAATAGCCAGTGTCTTTTGTAATGTTTTTATAGAAATATATGGAGAAAAACATGAAAATAAAATTTGGGATGGAGGGAAGTTGTATTGTTGGGGGTCTGCGTGGGATTTTGGTAAATTTAAGGAGCGCCCTGACTCCTGACTTTGGGAATGGCTAAACCAAGACTAAACCAGACTTAGCCGGGCTTCGTTTAACCGCGGTCAGACTCACCTGAGACACACACACCTGCATCTCCAGCTCCACCTCCTCCCCTCCACCTGGCTCTACGGCAACACAGAGGGGACAAAAACACGTCAGCCTGGTGAGTGAACGCTGGGCGAGCTGAAGGGTTTGTGGTTTTGGTGCGGTACCTGGCTGGACCTCGACGGTGGCGGTGGCTGAGGCGGTGCGGCCCTGAGCGTCTGTGACTCTGAGCTGGAACAGGTACGAGCCCTCCACAAGATTCACCAGGAACAGAGAGGACTGGGTCTCAGAGCCGTACAGGACGTCCTGCACAGAGAGACTGGGTCTGAACCAGGGCTGAACCAGGACTAAACCAGGGCTGAACCAGGGCTAAACCAGGGCTGAACCAGGGTTAAACCAGGGCTAAACCAGGGTTAAACCAGGGCTGAACCAGGGCTGAACCAGGGCTAAACCAGGGCTGAACCAGGGTTAAACCAGGGCTAAACCAGGACTAAACCAGGACTAAACCAGGGCTGAACCAGGGCTGAACCAGGGCTAAACCAGGTCTAAACCAGGGCTGAACCAGGGCTGAACCAGGGCTAAACCAGGTCTAAACCAGGACTAAACCAGGGCTGATCCAGGGCTAAACCAGGACTAAACCAGGTCTAAACCAGGGCTAAACCAGGGCTAAACCAGGACTAAACCAGGTCTAAACCAGGGCTGAACCAGGGCTAAACCAGGGCTGAACCAGGGCTAAACCAGGTCTAAACCAGGACTAAACCAGGGCTGAACCAGGTCTAAACCAGGACTAAACCAGGTCTAGACCAGGGCTGAACCAGGGTTAAACCAGGGCTGAACCAGGGCTAAACCAGGGCTGATCCAGGGCTAAACCAGGACTAAACCAGGACTAAACCAGGACTAAACCAGGTCTAGACCAGGGCTGAACCAGGGTTAAACCAGGGCTGAACCAGGGCTGAACCAGGGTTAAACCAGGGCTGAACCAGGGCTGAACCAGGGTTAAACCAGGGCTGAACCAGGGCTGAACCAGGGCTAAACCAGGTCTAAACCAGGGCTGAACCAGGGCTGAACCAGGGCTAAACCAGGTCTAAACCAGGACTAAACCAGGGCTGATCCAGGGCTAAACCAGGACTAAACCAGGTCTAAACCAGGGCTAAACCAGGGCTAAACCAGGACTAAACCAGGTCTAAACCAGGGCTGAACCAGGGCTAAACCAGGGCTGAACCAGGGCTAAACCAGGTCTAAACCAGGACTAAACCAGGGCTGAACCAGGTCTAAACCAGGACTAAACCAGGTCTAGACCAGGGCTGAACCAGGGTTAAACCAGGGCTGAACCAGGGCTAAACCAGGGCTGATCCAGGGCTAAACCAGGACTAAACCAGGGCTAAACCAGGGCTAAACCAGGACTAAACCAGGTCTAAACCAGGGCTGAACCAGGGCTAAACCAGGGCTGAACCAGGGCTGAACCAGGGCTAAACCAGGGCTGAACCAGGGCTGAACCAGGGCTAAACCAGGGCTAAACCAGGGCTAAACCAGGGCTGAACCAGGGCTGAACCAGGGCTAAACCAGGGCTAAACCAGGGCTAAACCAGGGCTGATCCAGGGCTAAACCAGGACTAAACCAGGTCTAAACCAGGGCTAAACCAGGGCTGAACCAGGGCTAAACCAGGACTAAACCAGGATTAAACCAGGTCTAAACCAGAGCTGAACCAGGGTTAAACCAGGTCTAAACCAGGTCTAAACCAGGGCTAAACCAGGTCTGAACCAGGGCTAAACCAGGTCTAAACCAGGGCTAAACCAGCACTAAACCAGGACTAAACCAGGTCTAAACCAGGACTAAACCAGGACTAAACCAGGACTAAACCAGGTCTAAACCAGGTCTAAACCAGGACTAAACCAGGACTAAACCAGGGCTGAACCAGGGCTGAACCAGGACTAAACCAGGACTAAACCAGGACTAAACCAGGACTAAACCAGGTCTAAACCAGGGCTAAACCAGGGCTAAACCAGGACTAAACCAGGACTAAACCAGGGCTGAACCAGGGCTGAACCAGGTCTAAACCAGGACTAAACCAGGACTACACCAGGGCTGAACCAGGGCTGAACCAGGTCTAAACCAGGACTAAACCAGGACTACACCAGGTCTAAACCAGGTCTAAACCAGGACTAAACCAGGACTAAACCAGGACTGAACCATGTCTAAAGCTGTACTGACCCCGGCGGCTGGACTCTGGCTGTCTCTGGTCCACAGGAAGTGTGCGGTGCTGGGGTCGGTGTTGGTGACGGAGCCGTGGAGGACCAGGGAGTTGTTGGGCAGGACCAGAGTGTGGCTCCCCCCGGCGTGAGCCACCGGGACGGGGCTCCTGAGGGGGCTCCTGAGGGGGCTCCTGAGGGGACCTGCGGGACGAGAGGACAGGGCTGGGGTTTCAGGTCCCTCCAGGGAACTGTAGCTGTTCACATGCTTAATGAGACGAGAAGTGGGATAACCAGGACTAAACCAGGTCTAAACCAGGTCTAAACCAGGGCTAAACCAGGACTAAACCAGAACTAAACCAGGACTACACCAGGTCTAAACCAGGTCTAAACCAGGACTAAACTAGGACTAAACCAGGTCTAATCCAGGTCTAAACCAGGACTAAACCAGGTCTAATCCAGGACTAAACTAGGACTAAACCAGGTCTAAACCAGGTCTAAACCAGGGCTAAACCAGGACTAAACCAGAACTAAACCAGGACTAAACCAGGACTAAACCAGGTCTAAACCAGGACTAAACCAGGACTAAACCAGGTCGAAACCAGGACTAAACCAGGTCTAAACCAGGACTAAACCAGGTCTAAACCAGGTCTAAACCAGGTCGAAACCAGGTGCTGTTCTCAGGTTCATGCAAGAGTCTGAGATGTGGCGCTGCAGTCTGCTCCACCACCAGAGGTCACCCTAAAGCCAGGCCCCGCCCCTGCTGTAACTCCTCCCACCTCCCTGCTGTAACTCCTCCCACCTCCTCGCTGTAACTCCTCCCATCTCCCTGCTGTAACTCCTCCCACCTCCTTGCTGTAACTCCTCCCACCTCCCCGCTGTAACTCCTCCCACCTCCCCGCTGTAACTCCTCCCACCTCCCTGCTGTCTTCACTTCCCTGCTGTAACTCCTCCCACCTTCCTGCTGTGACTCCTCCCACCTCCTCGCTGTAACTCCTCCCACCTCCCCGCTGTAACTCCTCCCACCTCCCTGCTGTCTTCACTTCCCTGCTGTAATTCCTCCCACCTTCCTGCTGTGACTCCTCCCACCTCCTCGCTGTAACTCCTCCCACCTCCCTGCTGTCTTCACTTCCCTGCTGTAACTCCTCCCACCTTCCTGCTGTGACTCCTCCCACCTCCTCACTGTAACTCCTCCCACCTCCCCGCTGTAACTCCTCCCACCTCCTCGCTGTAACTCCTCCCACCTCCCCGCTGTAACTCCTCCCACCTCCCTGCTGTCTTCACTTCCCTGCTGTAACTCCTCCCACCTTCCTGCTGTGACTCCTCCCACCTCCTCACTGTAACTCCTCCCACCTCCCCGCTGTAACTCCTCCCACCTCCTCGCTGTAACTCCTCCCACCTCCCTGCTGTAACTCCTCCCACCTCCTTGCTGTAACTCCTCCCACCTCCCTGCTGTAACTCCTCCCACCTCCCTGCTGTAAGTCCTCCCGCCTCCCCGTTGTAACTCCTCCCACCTCCTTGCTGTAACTCCTCCCACCTCCCTGCTGTAACTCCTCCCACCTCCCCACTGTAACTCCTCCCACCTCCTTGCTGTAACTCCTCCCACCTCCCTGCTGTCTTCACTTCCCTGCTGTAACTCCTCCCACATTCCTGCTGTAACTCCTCCCACCTCCTTGCTGTAACTCCTCCCACCTCCCTGCTGTAACTCCTCCCACCTCCCCACTGTAACTCCTCCCACCTCCTTGCTGTAACTCCTCCCACCTCCCTGCTGTCTTCACTTCCCTGCTGTAACTCCTCCCACCTTCCTGCTGTAACTCCTCCCACCTCCCTGCTGTAACTCCTCCCACCTCCCTGCTGTAACTCCTCCCACATCCCTGCTGTAACTCCTCCCACCTCCTCGCGGTAACTCCTCCCACCTCCTCGCTGTAACTCCTCCCACCTCCCCTGCTGTAACTCCTCCCACTTCCCTGCTGTAACTCCTCCCACCTCCCTGCTGTAACTCCTCCCACCTCCCTGCTGTCTCCCACCTCCCCGCTGTAACTCCTCCCACCTCCCCACTGTAACTCCTCCCACCTCCTTGCTGTAACTCCTCCCACCTCCCTGCTGTAACTCCTCCCACCTCCCCGCTGTAACCCCTCCCACCTCCCCGCTGTAACTTCTCCCACCTCCCTGCTGTCTCCCACCTCCCCGCTGTAACTCCTCCCACCTCCCCGCTGTAACCCCTCCCACCTCCCCGCTGTAACTCCTCCCACCTCCCCGCTGTAACCCCTCCCACCTCCCTGCTGTAACTCTTCCCACCTCCTCGCTGTAACTCCTCCCACCTCCCTGCTGTAACCCCTCCCACCTCCCTGCTGTAACTCTTCCCACCTCCTCGCTGTAACTCCTCCCACCTCCCTGCTGTAACCCCTCCCACCTCCCTGCTGTAACTCTTCCCACCTCCTCGCTGTAACTCCTCCCACCTCCCCGCTGTCTCTCACCTCCCTGCACTGTGAGGAGGAGCAGGGCGCTGTCTGTCGCCCCCTGCTGGTCGGTCACCGTGAGTCTGAAGGAGAACCGTCCCGCACTGAGACCCGAGACCCAGGCCACAGCTTCGTCCGCTCCGTCCAAGGTCACACCTCCTGGACCGCTGCGGGGACAAGAGGAGGGACAAGAGCAGGGACAAGAGGAGGGACAAGAGGAGGGACAAGAGGAGGGACAAGAGCAGGGACAAGAGGAGGGACAAGAGGAGGGACAAGAGGAGGGACAAGAGCAGGGACAAGAGCAGGGACAAGAGGAGGGACAAGAGCAGGGACAAGAGGAGGGACAAGAGGAGGGACAAGAGGAGGGACAAGAGCAGGGACAAGAGGAGGGACAAGAGGAGGGACAAGAGCAGGGACAAGAGCAGGGACAAGAGCAGGGACAAGAGGAGGGACAAAGGAGAAGAGAACTCAGTTCGGGTTCTAAAACATTTCACACCAAGCACCGCCTCAGAAAATATTTGGTTTAACAAGAATCATCTTTACACGACAAAAACCAGGTTTACTCTGCGTCTAATCCAGGTCTAAACCAGGACTAATCCAGGACTAATCCAGGTCTAAACCAGGTCTAATCCAGGACTAAACCAGGACTAAACCAGGACTAAACCAGGACTAATCCAGGACTAATCCAGGTCTAAACCAGGACTAAACCAGGACTAATCCAGGACTAAACCAGGACTAAACCAGGTCTAATCCAGGAGTAAACCAGGACTAAACCAGGACTAATCCAGGACTAAACCAGGACTAAACCAGGACTAATCCAGGACTAAACCAGGTCTAAACCAGGACTAAACCAGGACTAAACCAGGTCTAAACCAGGACTAAACCAGGACTAAACCAGGTCTAAACCAGGACTAAACCAGGTCTAAACCAGGACTAATCCAGGACTAAACCAGGACTAAACCAGGACTAAACCAGGACTAAACCAGGTCTAAACCAGGACTAAACCAGGACTAAACCAGGTCTAAACCAGGACTAATCCAGGACTAATCCAGGACTAATCCAGGACTAAAAGCATCATCAAGTACGGAGTAAAAAACACTACAAAATCACTGAACTGCCACAGTGAAATAAAAAAAGGTAGTGTTTCTCATTGATGTGAGAAAGTTTCACAACACGATCATTTTCTCATTAAACCTGATGATTTTACTTTAACATGAGGTAACTTTCTCGTTGCCTGGTTTTCTGATATAAAGTAAAAACTTTCTCATTAAAACCAGTTTGGTGCTGTTCCTCTGTAACAGAACATAAACAGTGGCTTTGGTCCTTCCTCCTCTGACTGACGATGGTAACGTCTCCTGAGGCATCATGGGAAAACATGAGCTCGTTTTAACCAAATATCTGTGTATACGTCAGTGTAAACTCATTTTAACTGGATCTCGTTTTATCAAGAGTTATTACGTTATAACAAGAAAACTATCTTGTTAAACAAAGTTATTATGTTATAATGAGAAAAAGATCTCATTATAACATTAACCTTCTGTTTCTGTACAACACAACACATACAAAGGAAAATGACATTACATTAGGTTTACATGAGTGAGGTGATAAAAAATGTTCAGTCAGCTGCCAGCACATTGTCAAAGCTGGAGAAGTTCTGCAACAACTAATCAGATTAATCGATTATAATCCATTACTGAGATAATCGTCAACTAATTTAGTAATGGAATATTCACCAACTGGGAAACGGATATTTATCTGACTCTGCCATGTTCTGTGAGAGAAGGATTTATTTCCTACACAGAGCAGAAAACGTTAAAAACTATCTACATTTTGTGTTTTTGATTAAAAATATCATGTATTACGTAAATGTGCATCATGTGTTCACCCCCTACCTCACCCCCGCTCCCCTGGACCCCTACCTCACCCTCACTCCCCTGGACCCCTACCTCACCCCCACTCCCCTGGACCCCTACCTCACCCTCACTCCCCAGGACCCCTACCTCACCCCCACTCCCCTGGACCCCTACCTCACCCTCACTCCCCTGGACCCCTACCTCACCCCCACTCCCCTGGACCCCTACCTCACCCCCGCTCCCCTGGACCCCTACCTCACCCTCGCTCCCCTGGACCCCTACCTCACCCTCACTCCCCTGGACCCCTACCTCACCCTCGCTCCCCTGGACCCCTACCTCACCCCCCTCCCCTGGACCCCTACCTCACCCTCGCTCCCCTGGACCCCTACCTCACCCCCACTCCCCTGGACCCCTACCTCACCCCCCTCCCCTGGACCCCTACCTCACCCTCGCTCCCCTGGACCCCTACCTCACCCCCCTCCCCTGGACCCCTACCTCACCCCCGCTCCCCTGTCTGGATGAATCCTTACAGAGTGAACTATGATCCTATAGATGAGTAATGGACTAACTCCTGACACAGGTTGTCGTCCTGGGACAGGATCTCTCCTTCAATTTGGGCTCCATAAGGTTTCTGCTTTTTATTCCCACAGCTGGGTTTTTTAGGAGTTTTTCCTTAAGAGAAGGAGGGTCTAAGGACAGGAGTGTCCTGGCTCTGTTTAGTTTAGTGTAGTTATTGTTTGTGTTGATTGTGTGTTTATGTTTGATCAACTGTTTGTTGTGATACTGGGACATACAAATAAAACTGAACTGAATTGAATTACAGATGATATTTTATGTACAGTGAATTATTCACAACCCTGGCAATTTCTGGCTTAAAGTTACTTTTATTCAACTGGAATTTATTTGACCGGAAATGACACAGGCTTCTCCCTGAAGATAATAAGACGATGTGCAAGAGGTATCATTGTAGAAAAAAATATTTCTCAGATTTATGTTTCCGGTCAAAAAAAACCCCAAAAACTTGCTGGTTGAATGAAAGTAACTTTAAGTCAGAATTTGCCAGGAGTATGAATCATTTTGGGCTTCACTGTGTATATGCTCTGTATGAACATCATCAGAAGCAGTTTGTAGCTTTGTCTGATTTAAATTTGTAAAAAATTAAGTGATTTTTGGTAGCATTATCACCAATTTTTAACAAAAACTATAAAACACCTCAAGTTTTTAACCATTTTACTCACGCTTCTCTATCCAATTATTAATCAACTAATCAAAAAAGTAATCGACAGATTATTCAATTATCAAAATAATCGTTAGTTGCAGCCCTACAAAATCTATACTTAGTAAGTAATGAAAATAATACTCAAGAAAAAAAATATACACTAGAATTTACTCTGTTAATACTTCTACTGTACCTGCTACTACTACTACTACTACTACTACTACTACTACTACTACTACTACTACTACTACTACTACTACTACTACTGCTCTGACCTTACCTCACTACACAAACACAAAATACTCCTCTCAAAACAGAACTTTAGACAGTTTTACAGTCCTGGATCCATCCTGGTTCAGTCCCGGTTCAGTCCCGGTTCAGTCCCGGTTCAGTCCCGGTTCAGTCCCGGCTCAGTCCCGGTTCAGTCCCGGTTCAGTCCTGGTTCAGTCCTGGTTTAGTCCTGGTTCAGTCCCGGTTCAGTCCCGGTTCAGTCCCGGCTCAGTCCTGGTTCAGTCCCGGTTCAGTCCCGGCTCAGTCCCGGTTCAGTCCCGGCTCAGTCCCGGTTCAGTCCCGGTTCAGTCCCCGCTCAGTCCCGGCTCAGTCCTGGCTCAGTCCTCGCTCAGTCCTGGTTCAGTCCCGGCTCAGTCCTGGTCCTGTTTCAGTCCCGGTTCAGTCCTGGCTCAGTCCCGGTTCAGTCCTGGTTTAGTCCCGGTTCAGTCTCGGTTCAGTCCTGGTTCAGTCCTGGCTCAGTCCTCGCTCAGTCCTGGTTCAGTCCTGGCTTAGTCCCGGTTCAGTCCTGGCTCAGTCCCGGTTCAGTCCCGGTTCAGTCCTGGTTTAGTCCTGGTTCAGTCCTGGTTTAGTCCTGGTTCAGTCCTGGTCCTGGTTCAGTCCTGGTTTAGTCCTGGTTCAGTCCTGGTTCAGTCCTGGTTTAGTCCTGGTTCAGTCCCGGTCCGGGTTCAGTCCTGGTTCAGTCCTGGTTTAGTCCTGGTTCAGTCCTGGTCCTGGTTCAGTCCTGGTTTAGTCCTGGTTCAGTCCTGGTTCAGTCCCGGCTCAGTCCTGGTTCAGTCCTGGTTCAGTCCTGGTCCTGGTTTAGTCCTGGTTCAGTCCTGGTCCTGGTTCAGTCCTGGTTCAGTCCTGGTTCAGTCCTGGTTCAGTCCCGGTTCAGTCCCGGTTCAGTCCTGGTCCTGGTTTAGTCCTGGTTCAGTCCTGGTCCTGGTTCAGTCCTGGTTCAGTCCTGGTTCAGTCCCGGTTCAGTCCCGGTTCAGTCCTGGTCCTGGTTTAGTCCTGGTTCAGTCCTGGTCCTGGTTTAGTCCTGGTTCAGTCCTGGTTCAGTCCTGGTTCAGTCCTGGTTCAGTCCTGGTCCTGGTTTAGTCCTGGTTCAGTCCTGGTCCTGGTTCAGTCCTGGTTCAGTCCTGGTCCTGGCTCAGTCCCGGTTCAGTCCTGGTCCTGGTTTAGTCCCGGTTCAGTCCTGGTCCTGGTTTAGTCCTGGTTCAGTCCTGGTCCCGGTTCAGTCCTGGTTCAGTCCTGGTTCAGTCCCGTTCAGTCCCGGTTCAGTCCCGGTTCAGTCCCGGTTCAGTCCTGGTTCAGTCCTGGTTCAGTCCTGGTCCCGGTTCAGTCCCGGTTCAGTCCCGGTTCAGTCCTGGTTCAGTCCCGGTTCAGTCCCGGTTCAGTCCTGGTTCAGTCCTGGTCCTGATTTAGTCCTGGTTCAGTCCTGGTCCCGGTTCAGTCCCGGTTCAGTCCCGGTTCAGTCCCGGTTCAGTCCTAGTTCAGTCCTGGTTCAGTCCTGGTCCCGGTTCAGTCCTGGTTCAGTCCCGGTTCAGTCCTGGTTCAGTCCTGGTCCCGGTTCAGTCCTGGTTCAGTCCCGGTTCAGTCCCGGTTCAGTCCCGGTTCAGTCCTGGTTTAGTCCTGGTTCAGTCCTGGCTCAGTCCTGGCTCAGTCCTGGTTCAGTCCCGGTTCAGTCCTGGTTCAGTCCTGGTCCTGATTTAGTCCTGGTTCAGTCCTGGTCCCGGTTCAGTCCCGGTTCTGTCCTGGTTCAGTCCCGTTCAGTCCCGGTTCAGTCCCGGTTCAGTCCCGGTTCAGTCCTGGTTCAGTCCTGGTCCTGATTTAGTCCTGGTTCAGTCCTGGTCCCGGTTCAGTCCCGGTTCAGTCCCGGTTCAGTCCCGGTTCAGTCCTGGTTCAGTCCTGGTCCCGGTTCAGTCCCGGTTCAGTCCCGGTTCAGTCCTGGTTCAGTCCTGGTCCCGGTTCAGTCCTGGTTCAGTCTCGGTTCAGTCCCGGTTCAGTCCCGGTCCAGTCCTGGTCCCGGTTCAGTCCTGGTTCAGTCCCGGTTCAGTCCCGGTTCAGTCCCGGTTCAGTCCTGGTTTAGTCCTGGTTCAGTCCTGGCTCAGTCCTGGTTCAGTCCCGGTTCAGTCCTGGTTCAGTCCCGGTTCAGTCCCGGTTCAGTCCCGGTTCAGTCCCGGTTCAGGTTCAGTCCTGGTTCAGTCCCGGTTCAGTCCCGGTTCAGTCCCGGTTCAGTCCTGGTTTAGTCCTGGTTCAGTCCTGGCTCAGTCCTGGCTCAGTCCTGGTTCAGTCCCGGTTCAGTCCTGGTTCAGTCCCGGTTCAGTCCCGGTTCAGTCCCGGTTCAGTCCCGGTTCAGTCCTGGTTCAGTCCCGGTTCAGTCCTGGTCCTGATTTAGTCCTGGCTCAGTCCTGGTTTAGTCCTGGTTCAGTCCTGGCTCAGTCCCGGTTCAGTCCCGGTTCAGTCCTGGTCCCGGTTCAGTCCTGGTTTAGTCCTGGTTCAGTCCTGGCTCAGTCCTGGTTCAGTCCTGGTTCAGTCCTGGTTCAGTCCTGGTTCAGTCCCGGTCCTGGTTCAGTCCTCGCTCAGTCCTGGTTCAGTCCTGGTTCAGTCCTGGTTCAGTCCCGGTTCAGTCCTGGTTCAGTCCCGGTTTAGTCCTGGTTCAGTCCTGGTTTAGTCCTGGTTCAGTCCTGGCTCAGTCCTGGTTCAGTCCTGGTTCAGTCCTGGTTCAGTCCTGGTTCAGTCCCGGTCCTGGTTCAGTCCCAGTCCTGGTTCAGTCCTGGTTCAGTCCTGGTTCAGTCCCGGTCCTGGTTCAGTCCCGGTTCAGTCCCGGTTCAGTCCCGGTTCAGTCCCGGCTCAGTCCCGGTTCAGTCCTGGTTCAGTCCTGGTTCAGTCCTGGTCCTGGTTCAGTCCTGGTTCAGTCCTGGTTCAGTCCTGGTCCTGGTTCAGTCCTGGTTCAGTCCCGGTTCAGTCCCGGTTTAGTCCTGGTTCAGTCCTGGTTCAGTCCTGGTTCAGTCCTGGTTCAGTCCTGGTCCTGGTTCAGTCCTGGTTCAGTCCTGGTTCAGTCCTGGTTCAGTCCTGGTTCAGTCCCGGTCCTGGTTCAGTCCTGGTACCTGACTTTCTCCCAGTGGTACGTGACGATGCCGGTGTCGTCTGAGCTCTTGCTGCCGTCCAGGATCACTCTGCTCAGAGGCAGGGACAGGACCCTCTCTGGCCCCGCCACAGCCACAGGGGCCCGGTTCAGCGAGGACTGCGGCTCTGGGACACGGAGCAGAGATAAATCAAGATGACATTTTGATGCTGTTTTATTTTCTCCGGCCGTACCTGAGTTTGTGGAGGAGGTGAGAGGAGGAGAAGGAGGAGGAGGAGGAGGAGGAGCGGAGCAGGGCTCGGTCTGAGAGAAGGGAGGAGCTTTAACCGTCTCTGCGGAGCAAAAATAAACGATTAAGACTTAAACATTTCAACGGAGGTCCTGGCTACAGAAATACAGCAATCATCATCCACAGATTAATCAATTATCAAAATAATCGTTAGTTGCAGTCCTACAAAATCTATACTTAGTAAGTAATGAAAATAATACTCAAGAAAAAAAAAATACACTAGAATTTACTCTGTTAATACTTCTACTGTACCTACTACTACTACTACTACTACTACTACTACTACTACTACTACTACTACTACTACTACTACTACTACTACTACTACTACTACTACTGCTCTGACCTTACCTCACTACACAAACACAAAATACTCCTCTCAAAACAGAACTTTAGACAGTTTTACAGTCCTGGATCCATCCTGGTTCAGTCCTGGTTCAGTCCTGGTTCAGTCCTGGTTCAGTCCTGCCATAACATTACGACCACCTTGACCCCTCAGTTACACTGAAAGTACGAGTCCGGCACGATGTTTATGAATTTACATCCGAGCAGAGCCAGACGGGAAGATGACCGAGTTTACGCCGGACGTCATGAGCTTCGTGTAAACAAAAACCACGTTGCCCAGACCAAGACCAGTCCGAGTCCAGAGTCTTACTGATATTTAATGAATTAGTAGAATTTAATATTTTGAAAACTATGTATACGGCACAGCAGAAAGCCTCACCAACCTTCAAAACAGATTTATAAAAAGAAAAAGTATCTATAATTTAAAAAGAACTGAGGTTTTTAAAACACCAGTGAAGATGTTTTCAAAAGCTGTCCGTTTATGGAACAGTGACAGTGAAATCAAGAAATCTAAATCCATCAATGCATTTAAAGAAAGTGTCAAATTTTGTAAAAATGTGAAAATGTCTGAGCCTGCAGAGTAGCAGCTTCTGTTAGATTATGTGCTACGTCATGAAATAGAAGAGATTATGATTTGATCAGAAATGTTAAAAAATAAGTTCATACTTCTTTCTGCTCCTTTTCATCCATGATATTTAAATTGAATGTTAAACTGTTATAATTGTTTTTAATGAATGAAAAAAACAATAAAAATGAAATGAAAATGAAATGAAAATGAAATGAAAATGAAGAGTGAACAGACTTCCAGGGTTCGAGACCGAGACCAAACCCTGTCAACTAAACCACGAGGAAACATTTTTAAAAAGTGGCTCAAATTTAACAAATCTAATTGCGACAGATCTGTTCCTCTGATGCAGAAAACTAATTACTCCAAAATTATGAAGAATGGCATTTTCTTATAAAGTTCGGTAAAAAAATTAATCTCAGCGACCGAGAGTGGATCAAGTAAAATTGGATTATAGACCAAGACCAAGACGAGACCAAGACCGTACGAAAAATGGTCTCAAGACTAAGCCTGGTCTTGGGCGCGACCCTGGGTAAGGACGTACTGTATATAAATAAATGTTTTTGTCCGATCTCGTTTTGTGTCCTCAGTTAAGATTTAATGTTTACAGCGACGTGAGCGAGAGTTTGCTCGTAGTGTTTTTATCCCGGATCCTCTTCACTGGTCCTGGGTCTGACTTCCTGTCTGCTCCTCTTTATGCACGAGGGCTGCGGCATCCGTCAAAAATAAAAGAACATATTTCTGTTGGACACGGGCTCAGCCGGACTCATGCCAAAACTAGAACTATGTCTATTTGTTACTGAGGTCATACGGGACACGTAACAGTCCACAAAGCTTCATTTGGTCTTCGACTAATATTAATACATGGATTTCTTACAGACAGCCCAGTATTTATGTAGTGATGGGAATTTCAGCTCATTTCAGTGAAGCTGGATCATTTGGTTCCCTCATGGCTCTTTATTTTACCTCCTATAGCTTTTATATTTAAGCCAAATTTAGCGCAGTTTTGACAAATGTGTTGTGTTGTGTACTCATATATATATACATACATATATATATATATATAAATACATGGATTGTAATGAAGAATTCAAAATGTCTGATGCTTTGAAACTACCCAATGACCTGAGTTACTCACAGAGCCACTCCACTACACACAGCATATAAACACACCTATAACTAAGTATAAAAATAAAAATATTTGCTTTTTTAATTTAAACACACCTTTAACAAAAAGCAGGGCTTTATTCAGCAGTAAAAAGTAAAAACAACAGCAACGGCTGACCTCAAAACTCAAAAAACTTTATTATAAATATACAACCTAATAAAAAATAAATACCTGTATTTTCTGGACTATAAGTGGCACTTTTTTCCATCGTCTGGCTAGGGGTGTGACGTATCCTCAGGTGTGACGTATATATTAAAATATTTCAGGTGTTGGTTAGAGGGCGCTCTAGGCTTGTGTACCAGCATCTGCTGCACCTGTACCACTGACAATTTAAAATGTAAACATTACCACTAACAACTTAGGCTATAAAGACAACTGAGAAAGAGCGGAATAATTGGAAATGGAACTGATGCTGAGTCTGACGACAGCCACGCAGAGGAGGAAGCGGCGCTTCGTCTACCTCCGGAGTTGGCGGAGTTGTTCAGAAGCGACACCGAGGATGAAGAATTTAAAGGATTTAGCGATTAGGAGTGAGATGGTGAGTTTGGTGAACTTGTTATATTATGTTCTTTATGCTATAGTTATGTGAATAACTGTTAATATATTACGTTAACATACGAGACACCTGTTCAGTTCGTTGTTTATGCTTCATGTAGCTGAATAACCATCAATGTGTTACGTTAGCATAGCGCACACCACGCCTGATCCGATTTCTTCTCTGTTTTTATCTGCCCTGTTTTTGAAAAGATCCTTTCATAAAAAAATGTAAAAAAGTCTCGCAGATGGCAGCAGCTCTCTGTACCGACTCGTTCGCGACCGACCCATCACTATTACATACTTGACATGTTTCAGCCACTCTCTGCAGTCTTCCTCAGCAGAGACTGCAGAGAGTGGCTGAAACATGTCAAGGTACGATACGTAAATATTAGTGTGTGACCCGGGCGTTAGCTCAGTACCTGCTGTGGGCTGACGCTGAGGCGATGTTGTCGGCTCTACAGGGTTTCCCAGAGACACTGACAGGGGTGAACCTGCAGAGCAAACGCAGGTCTGTAGTAGTAAACGTGTTTCTCAGCTGCCCACCTTTCAGAGTTTGGGGCTGAACGTTCGTACCTGAGGCTGTAAAGTTCAGGTTAATCTCCGTTTTCTGCGTCGCCGGGACAGGAAGTGAAGTGGTTTTCTGGTTTTGTTGGCTCAGATCAGTCGTAGGATTCGGCGATGGCGACGCTGAACTGCTCTGTGTCGTTTTCTGTGAAAAACAACTTTTTTTACACTTGTCACTTGAGTTATAAATACACTTTTATACAGAAACTGCAGAGAAATGTGTCTGCTGTCTAAATGACACTCACATAACTCACTGCAGTCTGTAGAGGGCGCTCTGTGGGCGTCTGGTGTCTCTCTGTTGCGGTCTCGTTCTCAGCCTCTGATTGGTTGAAGCGGCCTCGCTCCTTTAGCTCTGGTTGGTCGGTGGGTTCAGGTTCCTCGTTGCTCTGAGGATACTCCAGCATCCCCAGCTCTGGAAGGAAACAAAAAACTCGATATCAGCAGCGAGAGGCAGGAATGAGTTCGTTTTACTCGAGGAACTTTCTGAATGAACTGTACTTCTAACAGTAGTTTTATCACAACTTTTACTTCTACTGCAGTAACATTATTCTGCAGTAACAGGATTCTAGCTTCAGGAGTCTGCCAGCAATGTTTGTTTACCTGTTTTACATTTTTTGACTGAAATTTGATAAATAAATTCTGAGGTCAGGACAAGCTTTCTTCAGCTTCACCTCCTGAGAACGCTGATCCTTGCTTTCGTTAGCTCCTGTTTAGACACAAACACATCTCACCTGTTCTGCGCTAGCTTCCTGTTCAGTTCAGAACTCATTTTAAAATGTTAATGTTGCTTTTTAGGGTGTTTTGCTGAATCTGAAAAGGTTTAAAAACGCTGGAGGAGGTGTTCTGGTCTCACAGTGGGAGAGACTCACTCAAAACCACCTCAAAAAGTACAAAAAGTGGGACAATTTGTGTGATTTCATGAGGAAATAAAGCTTTCAATACACATCTAACTTACCAACTCACTGAGATACAAGTTGTTTCAGTTTCGGGCCTATAAAACATCTGATGTGCTGTTTTTATCACAAAAACACATTTTATGCAAGGGATGTCTTTGCCGAGACTTTATTCCTTGGAATAAAAAAGATGGAACAGAAAAAAAATTGAACAGACTGAGAGCTTTTATTTATTCTCAATGCGCTGCCCTCACGACACGTGACTGTGTGAAGCTCGACAGCCAGCGAACTAATAAAGAAAACTCCGTATACAAGGCGTACTTTTCTTGCTTTTATGGTGTTCTCTTGAATTGATATATATTTTAAGTAACTGAAATATACAGAAAAAATGTGTATTACACACTGCACTGGACATTTGGTGTGCTAATACAAGTAGCTAGGTTAGCTTATGCACATGTAACACAGCAGTCTTGTTAGCGGCAGGTAACAACCTCAAGTTTACATCAAATGTTCAAACGAAATACAACTGTAACCTCAACTGAGTGCTTGTGAACATACAAATACTTACAAAAACAAAAGTTTCCCAAGGTTCAAACATTTAGAGCACATTCAGCGTGATAATGAGCCATTTTGGACCTCTTTTTACCGTGGTTCTAGCTTGATTTTCACCGAGGAAAAACGTCAAAGATCCTCTAATGGCGCACAGGAGCGCTTACAGGAAAAGATGTCTCACTCTGACGATTTTATCCGTAACTTTTTTAACAGTTTGCAATATTAAATGAACATATTTATTTAGCAATCATGAACTTATTTAAAACTTTTAACTAACTTATTAACATTATGAAATTATCAATGTCTTTTAACCTAAAGACATGACACTCAACACAATCCAGGACCAACCCCAGCTCCAGGAAAACACAACAACCATATGTTCAACCCACAAATATTCTACATTTTACACAGGGAACAGGAATCTGACCTCGTTGTCCTTAACCTGAAGCTTTGTTTTTTTTAAAACCCAATGATCATCAATAAAAAAATGGGACGTTATCTGAGTAAGTGGGACGGAGGGAAAGACCCACGAGCATAAAATACCTCACACTGTTCATATTTTAGTCAGTAACAGTCAGTAATCTCTGTGGAAGCACTCAGTTAGGACAGATTTTATGAGAATGACTCCAGAAAACCACAAGATCCTAAAGTAGTTACAAAGTTTCAGACTGAAGCTATCACTTCCTCTGCAGTTACTCTCTGTGTGGTGGAGCACATTTGCAGGGCCCACAGCGCCGTCTGCTGGACAAACACGTGTACTACAGTTCAGAGTATTGTTCCTTACACCTCAGCGCTGTCGGCAGCAGATCTGTTGCGTACCAACGCCTTCCTCAGGACCGCGCCCCAGCTGTGGGAGAGGCCGTATGCCCCTGGTCCCGGTTCATGGCCCTGTTCAGATCCACACAGCCTCTCTGCTGCAGCGGTGACTCTCAGGCAGCAGGGGGCGTAACCTCTCCCTACTCTCTACACAACTACATAGAATTGTTTTGCAATATGAGCAGCTCAGTGTATTGACCTGCTGGGTTTGGTTACAATACAATACAATACAATACAATACAATACATTACAATACAATATAATACAATACAATACATTACAATACAATATAATACAATATAATAAAATACGTTCACAGGAGGATCTTACCCGGTTCATCGTAGTCTGTTTTGGATCCAAACAGACCCAGGTCTTTGAGGGCCTGCAGGTCTCCAGGGGCCTCTGAGGATTTATACTCACCCCACCGATCTGAGTACGGCTCCCCCCTCACCAGAGACTGAAGAGGAGACAGGAAAAACCAGCTCTAAACCAGGTCTAAACCAGGGCTAAACCAGGTCTAAACCAGGTCTAAACCAGGACTAAACCAGGACTAAACCAGGACTAAACCAGGACTAAACCAGGTCTAAACCAGGACTAAACCAGGTCTAAACCAGGTCTAAACCAGGACTAAACCAGGTCTAAACCAGGACTAAACCAGGACTAAACCAGGACTAAACCAGGACTAAACCAGGTCTAAACCAGGACTAAACCAGGTCTAAACCAGGACTAAACCAGGACTAAACCAGGACTAAACCAGGTCTAAACCAGGACTAAACCAGGTCTAAACCAGGACTAAACCAGGTCTAAACCAGGACTAAAACAGGACTAAACCAGGTCTAAACCAGGTCTAAACCAGGACTAAACCAGGACTAAACCAGGACTAAACCAGGACTAAACCAGGTCTAAACCAGGACTAAACCAGGTCTAAACCAGGACTAAACCAGGACTAAACCAGGACTAAACCAGGTCTAAACCAGGACTAAACCAGGTCTAAACCAGGACTAAACCAGGACTAAACCAGGTCTAAACCAGGTCTAAACCAGGACTAAACCAGGACTAAACCAGGTCTAAACCAGGACTAAACCAGGTCTAAACCAGGTCTAAACCAGGACTAAACCAGGTCTGAACCAGGACTAAACCAGGACTAAACCAGGTCTAAACCAGGTCTAAACCAGGTCTAAACCAAGACTAAACCAGGTCTAAACCAGGTCTAAACCAGGTCTAAACCAAGACTAAACCAGGTCTAAAAACCAGGTCTAAACCAGGACTAAACCAGGTCTAAACCAGGTCTAAACCAGGACTAAACCAGGACTAAACCAGGACTAAACCAGGTCTAAACCAGGTCTAAACCAAGACTAAACCAGGTCTAAACCAGGTCTAAACCAGGTCTAAACCAAGACTAAACCAGGTCTAAAAACCAGGTCTAAACCAGGTCTAAACCAGGTCTAAACCAGGTCTAAACCAAGACTAAACCAGGTCTAAACCAGGTCTAAACCAGATCTAAACCAGGTCTAAACCAGGTCTAAACCAGGTCTAAACCAGGACTAAACCAGGTCTAAACCAGGACTAAACCAGGACTAAACCAGGACTAAACCAGGACTAAACCAGGTCTAGCCCAGGTCTGAACCGGGTCCTCACCAGGGGGTCCAGGAGCAGGGCGGGGCTCCTCCGGATGAAGGCCAGGTGAGAGTCTGCCCCGGGACGTTTCTGTGGGCGACACTGCTCCCTCTGCTGGCAGCTCAGGACGTAGCAGCGGCCCTCGAAGAGCCAGACCAGGTCGGCCCAGGGCAGCTCGCACCCGGCCTGGACGCAGCGGGACAGAGAGGACGCCCCCGGGACCCGCGCGATACCCCCCCGGTCCAGCAGGGGGGGCAGCACCGAGGACGGGAACGAGGGGCCCTGCCAGCACCGGGACGGGACCGAGACTGAGGAGGAGACGGAACAGTTCACACTCACAGTAAGAATCAAAACATAATAAAAATATAATCAAAATATAATCAAAATATAATCAAAAAAATCTATATATATATAAAACCAGGACTGCAGAGGCCCTTTGCTAGAACCTGGTTTAGTTTTAGTTCAGGGTAAGTTCAGGTTCACTTTGAGGAAACTCAGAGTTAGTCGTCATGGTAACAGACTCCACACAGCTGCTCTGGTCTGGGGCGGGGTCAGGTTTGGTTTAGAGACCGGACTCTGGGGCGGGGTCAGGTTTGGGTTAGAGACCGGACTCTGGGGCGGGGTCAGGTTTGGGTTAGAGACCGGACTCTGGGGCGGGGTCAGGTTTGGTTTAGAGACCGGACTCTGGGGCGGGGTCAGGTTTGGTTTAGAGACCGGACTCTGGGGCGGGGTCAGGTCTGGGTTAGAGACCGGACTCTGGGGCGGGGTCAGGTCTGGGTTAGAGACCGGACTCTGGGGCGGGGTCAGGTTTGGGTTAGAGACCGGACTCTGGGGCGGGGTCAGGTTTGGGTTAGAGACCGGACTCTGGGGCGGGGTCAGGTTTGGGTTAGAGACCGGACTCTGGGGCGGGGTCAGGTTTGGTTTAGAGACTGAGAAACCAACTTGGACCAATCAGCTGTGAGGGAAATGTCATGTGACTCATCTTCTCCTCAACTTTTTGTTCTGGGCCTCAGTTTATTTCACTTTAACAGATCTAAGCCAGGACTAAACCAGGACTAAACCAAGACTAAACCAGGTCTAAACCAGGACTAAACCAGATCTAAACCAGGTCTAAACCAGGACTAAACCAGGACTAAACCAGAACTAAACCAGGTCTAAACCAGGTCTAAACCAGAACTAAACCAGGTCTAAACCAGGTCTAAACCAGAACTAAACCAGGTCTAAACCAGGACTAAACCAGAACTAAACCAGGTCTAAACCAGGACTAAACCAGATCTAAACCAGGACTAAACCAGAACTAAACCAGGTCTAAACCAGGACTAAACCAGGTCTAAACCAGGTCTAAACCAGGTCTAAACCAGGACTAAACCAGGACTAAACCAGAACTAAACCAGATCTAAACCAGGACTAAACCAGAACTAAACCAGAACTAAACCAGGACTAAACCAGGTCTAAACCAGGACTAAACTAGGTCTAAACCAGAACTAAACCAGGTCTAAACCAGGACTAAACCAGAACTAAACCAGGTCTAAACCAGGACTAAACCAGATCTAAACCAGGACTAAACCAGAACTAAACCAGGTCTAAACCAGGACTAAACCAGAACTAAACCAGGTCTAAACCAGGTCTAAACCAGGACTAAACCAGGTCTAAACCAGAACTAAACCAGGTCTAAACCAGGACTAAACCAGAACTAAACCAGGTCTAAACCAGGACTAAACCAGATCTAAACCAGGACTAAACCAGAACTAAACCAGGTCTAAACCAGGACTAAACCAGGTCTAAACCAGGACTAAACTAGGTCTAAACCAGAACTAAACCAGGTCTAAACCAGGACTAAACCAGAACTAAACCAGGTCTAAACCAGGACTAAACCAAGACTAAACCAGGTCTAAACCAGGTCTAAACCAGGTCTAAACCAGGACTAAACCAGATCTAAACCAGGTCTAAACCAGGACTAAACCAGGACTAAACCAGAACTAAACCAGGTCTAAACCAGGTCTAAACCAGGACTAAACCAGGTCTAAACCAGAACTAAACCAGGTCTAAACCAGGACTAAACCAGAACTAAACCAGGTCTAAACCAGGACTAAACCAGATCTAAACCAGGACTAAACCAGAACTAAACCAGGTCTAAACCAGGACTAAACCAGGTCTAAACCAGGACTAAACTAGGTCTAAACCAGAACTAAACCAGGTCTAAACCAGGACTAAACCAGAACTAAACCAGGTCTAAACCAGGACTAAACCAGATCTAAACCAGGACTAAACCAGAACTAAACCAGGTCTAAACCAGGACTAAACCAGATCTAAGCCAGGACTAAACCAGGACTAAACCAGATCTAAACCAGAACTAAACCAGGACTAAACCAGGACTAAACCAGGTCTAAACCAGGTCTAAACCAGAACTAAACCAGAACTAAACCAGGACTAAACCAGGACTAAACCAGGACTAAACCAGGTCTAAACCAGGACTAAACCAGGTCTAAACCAGGTCTAAACCAGGACTAAACCAGAACTAAACCAGGACTAAACCAGGTCTAAACCAGGACTAAACCAGAACTAAACCAGAACTAAACCAGGTCTAAACCAGGACTAAACCAGGACTAAACCAGGTCTAAACCAGGACTAAACCAGGTCTAAACCAGGACTAAACCAGAACTAAACCAGGACTAAACCAGGACTAAACCAGGTCTAAACCAGAACTAAACCAGAACTAAACCAGGACTAAACCAGGACTAAACCAGGACTAAACCAGGTCTAAACCAGGACTAAACCAGGTCTAAACCAGGTCTAAACCAGGACTAAACCAGAACTAAACCAGGACTAAACCAGGTCTAAACCAGGACTAAACCAGGTCTAAACCAGGACTAAACCAGAACTAAACCAGAACTAAACCAGGTCTAAACCAGGACTAAACCAGGACTAAACCAGGTCTAAACCAGGACTAAACCAGGTCTAAACCAGGACTAAACCAGAACTAAACCAGGACTAAACCAGGACTAAACCAGAACTAAACCAGGTCTAAACCAGAACTAAACCAGGTCTAAACCAGAACTAAACCAGGGCTAAATCAGGACTAAACCAGGTCTAAACCAGGTCTAAACCAGAACTAAACCAGGACTAAACCAGATCTAAACCAGGACTAAACCAGGACTAAACCAGGTCTAAACCCAGTCCTGGGAGAGTAGCACCAGCGTAAGGGGAAGTGGGGGAAGTGTCTTGCCCAAGGACACAGCAGCAGTAAGAACTGAGGGGGAATCGAACCACCAACCTCAGTGGACTTCCTGCTCTGAACTCTGCCGCCTCTGTTATTTTTACTGAAAGAACACGACTTAAAAAGTGTAAAAAGCAAGTGTTGTACAAAAACCAAAAATAAAAACATTAGATATATTTTTAGATTAAAATAGCTTAGAGGTAAAAGTGGCCCCTGGTTTCTGTTTTTACCTTGGACAAAGAGGAGCAGCAGAAGAAGAGCAGCCTCCCACATGGTCTCCATCTGAAACGCTCACAGAGAAAGATAAATGTCATCCTCGACAAATGTCAAAGAGCACGATTTAATCAAGATTTTTATTACATTTTTACAATTTTGACCTCAAAAGATAATTATAAACCTGGACCTTCTACTGTTTATTTTCTGTGTAAGCTTCAGTGCCATCTTTGTATTAACGCTGTCCGCTTTTTCTTACTTATATGATTTTATTTATAAAGCAGCACTGAGACTGTTTAGTTTTTTTTCTTTTTTTTTTCAGATTTCAGCACCACGTCGTGAACAGCGCCGCCAGACTCCGCCCACGAGCAACAAAATCCTAAAAACAATAAAAAATAAACCAATTTCTTTCTCTAAAACCGTAAAAACTCACCACTGGGGTCTCATGAGGCCCGTGTATGACCCAGAGATCAACTCCTGTCGCAAAACTAACATTACAGCCTCAGATATGCGCAGGATTCTCAATAAACCAACCAATATCCCAAACCAGGTTCAAAATACACAACTTTTCTAAGTTTTAAGGTTATTTTATTA
The DNA here is from genome assembly GCA_020698575.1 of Bostrychus sinensis. Taxonomy (NCBI): domain Eukaryota; kingdom Metazoa; phylum Chordata; class Actinopteri; order Gobiiformes; family Eleotridae; genus Bostrychus; species Bostrychus sinensis. The sequence continues at coordinate 1,981,867 of CM036247.1, forward strand.
TATTTATACAAACCTAACAAAATTTTGTATTAGATATTGAAATTAATCCGTGCTATTAAACATTCGGCTATATTTTTAATTTTGAAGATGATCCCCAAAACTAACGTTTTACTCATTTGTTGTGGCGTGTCCATGACGCCGCTTTGACAACAACAGAAAATATAAAGCGAAATATAAAGCGTCTAAATCGATATAAAACACATTTTAACACATAATTTGGTGTATAAGGGCCGTGGAATGTACACTACACTGCTTCTCTGTCAAAATATTATGTTTTTGGTGAGTAAATTGCGTTTTAAAGAAATATAAAATAGCACGATTTTCCAGTTGGGTTCGCCGCGGTGACGTAGCACGCAAGGCGCGCCAACAGCGGCGTCGTTTCAGCCTCGAGCTCGCTCGAATAAAAAAAAAAACACCTCGTGGCTTTGTAATAATCTTAGTATTTACAGAGTGTTGGGCTCTGTTTGTTGTTTAATCGTAGAAATAAATGCGTAAAAGCCACAGAGGCAGCTTTACCTGTGCGCGGGGCCCCAGGTCTGGCCCCGGAGCGGCCTCAGCACAAAGCCCGGCCCTGAGGCTCCATCAGGCCCAGAGAGAGAGGTTCTGACCCGGCCCGTGCTCCGGAGAACGGTCCCGGTGCTTCATGAGCAGAAGGCTTTTATCAGGATGAAGGTCCTCTGTAATGAAGCCCGCAGCATCACTGACAGAGCCGCGGCGCATCCGGGAGATCCTTTCACAATAAAACACCCACAGTGCTCTTGTAGCTGGGACTGTAAACAGCAATGTTCACCACAGAGCCACTGGTCTTAGACCTCAGTCCTGGACCTGGACCAGGAGCAGAGTTCTCAGAACCAGTATTCAAGCAAAAGCAGGTTACTGTTACTTTAAATCAGCGTTTCCCAAAGTGGGGTCCTGGGCCCCCAGAGGCTGTCTATATTAAGTACATAAAAATAAATTGAGTTTGAAATGCACTGTAAAAAACAATGCTGCAAAATCTCAAGGCAACAGGATCACACGAGATTTTTGAGTTTTGGTGATCAACTCAAAATCTCAAGTTTTTAACAAATAATATTTTTTTACTCACCATACCTGCTGTAAAGCATGGGGGTGGGAACATCATGCTTTGGGGCTGTTTTTCAGCAAAGGGACCAGGACGACTGATCCGTGTAAAGGAAAGAATGAATGGGGCCATGTATCGTCAGATTTTCAAAGGCATTGAAGATGAAACGTGGCTGGGTCTTTCAGCAGGACAATGATCCCAAACACACTGCCCGGGTAACGAAGGAGTGGCTTCGTAAGAAGCATTTCAAGGTCCTGGAGTGGACCTCTGTCATTGCCAACAAAGGGTATATAACAAAGTATTGAGATGAACTTTTGTTATTGACCAAATACTTATTTTCCACGACAATTTGCAAATAAATTCTTTAAAAATCAGACAATGTGATTTTCTGGATTTTTTTTCTCATTTTGTCTCATAGTTGAGGTAAACCTATGATGAAAATTACAGGCCTCTCATCTTTTTAAGTGGGAGAACTTGCACAATTGGTGGCTGACTAAATACTTTTTTCCCCCTCTGTAGCTGGAGTCACGCCCCCTGCAGGACGCCCCCTGCAGGACGCTCTGTCTGCTGCAGAGCAGCTTCAGTTTCTGCTCCACCCTCGCTGTGTGAAGCAGAAACTGCAGGTGTTTCCTTTGCTGCTGTCAGACTCCTGACTGTAATCCATTCACCTGTGCAATATTTATATTATGTGCCATAATTACTTTATTTGAAGCAGATATTCACAATGCACACTCTTTACCTATGGTATTTTGAATATCCATCCTCTGTCAGACTGTATACTGTACATATTTATTACAGTGTAGTTAATTGCTCATATTCTAATTTAGTTTATTTAGCTCTGCTTGTAGTTTAGTTTTTTAGTTAATGATCTTTGTCCAGACTGCTCTCTGATACACTTTGTGCTCTGTGTGATATCACTGTGTACTAATGCTAACTGTACTGATGCTAATGCTAACTGTACTGATGCTACTGCTAACTGTACTGATGCTACTGCTAACTGTACTGATGCTACTGCTAACTGTACTGATGCTAATGCTAACTGTACTGATGCTGTTGCAACAATGCAGTTTCCCCACTGAGGAACTAATAAAGGTTTTCTTATTATTTGTCTGGACAATATGTAAATGTCACATATTTGCATATTTTGGACATATAATAAATCCTAAACGCTGGTCTCACTCTGTGCAGAGGTTTATGACGTCACATTCAGAGAATTTATGCTCATTTTATCATCAATGAATAAAACAATAATGCCCCACCAATAGAATACATTTTATTCTGATTAAAATTATAATTATCACTCATCTCAGTGTTTTTTTTCCTGAATGAACTCACTGCTTCTTAAAATTATAAATACACAAATGAACGTCTCTTTGAAATAAACGGCTCCCAAAGATTCAGCTGCCGTTAAAGAGCCAGAAATCACATCTCTACTTTTCTCATCGCGAACACAAAATGTTTTGTTCTCTCCTGGTTTCTGTTTCTGTGCTGCTCTGTAACAAACCTCTGAGCACAGGACGCGTTTCAGACTCTGAGTAAACTCCACACAGCAACTAATAAACCGTTAAATTAGTAGTAAACGTACACTTTAGAAACGATAAAGCACACAGACTCCCTCAGACACGGCCTCGTCCCACACTTTTAATATCATTTTCTTAAAAAAAGCAACATTTACAACAGAATTCACAACCAGATATAAATTACAGTAACAGCAAACACAACAAACGTTAGATTAAATACACTTCTCTGCAGTCGCTCAGCTCCCAGGACAAAACTGTTCAGTGCAGGCCCCGCTGACGGACCTGAGGGGCCCCGCTGACGGACCTGAGGGGCCCCGCTGACAACACCTCTCCTATATACAACTGGACTATAGGAGGGTCTAAATTTGGGGCCCCCCGTGTACTCCCCTGTTTCAGTGGAAGAAAAAGAATATTTAAATGTAAACTTCGACGACAACACATCCTCCAGTTTAGTTTGGACTCAGACTGGGAGCAGATGATGTTAAGTTGAGTTTTTGGAGGTGCTTTAAGTCAAATTCAGATGCTGGCTTTGAAATTTCCGTCCTAAAAAAGGTGCAGGTGATTTGGTTTAGTTTCCGAAGGCGGCTTTTTGGACTTTTCTGTAACTTTTCTTCCCTAAACTTGTGTCACATTCTTGCACCGTCTCTGTTTGAGAGCCATAAATACTTTGTTTTTTTTTTACAAATGTCTCACTTTGCACTGCAAAGTTATTTTGTTTAACTTTGCAGTGGTTTTTCCCTTTTCAGCTGTGTATTTTATCTCTGTTGTTGATTTTCTAAACACAAATCTAATATTGTTTACTCCGACTAAATCTGAGAAGTGTCCTCAGCACAAAACATCATAAAAATACTATACATTCATATTTTTTCTTCTTTTTTTTGCATAAAACTTTTAATCAACTTGTGCCCTGTTCATAAACACCAAATATTTAATTATTTTAAGAATTGTAACCCTTTTTATCTCTTTTTTTGTGGTAAAAATGAAAAAAAAAGAGGAAATATTTTCAGTTTTCTCAATGCAAAATGATTTTTTCTAGGGTTATTCCAGCCTTGGGTCTGTCACAAATCACCAACAACATTTATTTTGATGGATTTGGAATTTTTTGTACTAACAAAATGTTGTGGAGTTGTTTTTTAGATTCTACATAGCACAGGAAAAAATAATCCCTAAAAATAAATGTTATCAGTGATCTCTGCCACCCCCAAGGCTGGAATAATAATTAATAAATAATAATTCATTTATTTAAAATATTTTTAGATGCTATTACTTACACTGCCATAAAAAGGGTTAAAATTCTGAGAGTAATTAAATATTTGATTATGATAGTACAGAGTTTTAAGATGTTTTGGATGGGGACACTTCTGTCTCTGAACTGGAGCAAGTTTTAAAACTTGGGATGAAAGGGTGAAGAGCTTTAACGCAGCGGTGTTCATGTAAACATAAAAAACATGGCTGAAGTTTGCTTTGAGCGAGTTTTAGAAGGAGAATCGTTTTGTGGAGATCCAACGCTGACGGACTGCATTCAAGATAAATGTCTCTAAATAAACAAGGGACTCTTTGGGCCAGTTCCAAGCCTGGATAAATGAAGATGGTTGTATGAGGAAGAGAGACCGGAGAGGAAAAAGGAAAAATATGAAAGGTTAATTTGATCTTCTGCTACAGCGGTTCCCAAAGTGGGGTCCAGGGCCCCCTGGGGGTCCAAGAAGGTACTGCAGGGGCCCCCAGAGGCTGTCTATATTAAGTACATAAAAAGACATTGAGTTTGAAATGCACTGTAAAAAACAATGCTGCAAAAACTCAAGGCAACAGGATCCCTCAAGATTTTTGAGTTTTGGTGATCAACTCAAAATCTCAAGTTTTCAACAACTAATATTTTTTTACTCACCAAATTTAACATTCATACATCTAAAAACCTGAAATTTGAAGTTTTACTCACTAACTTTCTTTTTTCCAGCTCATCTTACAGCAGCTGACTCCACTGTTCAGAAAAAGTATTATTGATAATAATAAAAACTAAATATACTACATTTAACAAAAGAATAACTTTTTCTGAACTCTGTAAGTTGGCTGTAAGATGAGTAAAAAAATAATGATAGAGAGAAAAACTTAAAAATTAGAAAAGTTTTTAGACGTATGAACATCAAATTAAGTGAAAGTGTGGAAAACTTGAGATTTTGAGTTGGCCCCAAAAATCTTGAGGGATCCTTTGCCTTGAGTTTTTGAGTTTTTACAGCATTTTATTTGATTTTTAGTGTATTTGTTTAAAAATATAACTTTAAAACACTTTTTAGCCAATAATCAGTGTCTTTTGTAATGTTTTTATAGAAATATATGGAGAAAAACATGAAAATACAATTTGGGATGGAGGGAAGTTGTATTGTTGGGGTCTGTGTAGGGATTTTGGTAAATTTAAGGAGCGCCGTGACTCCTGACTTTGGGAATGGCTGGGCTACTCGTATTAAAAAGTGATTTCTTACAGACAGATGTTTCACCTGCTTGCTTTTTGCAGTTTTCCTCAGAAGTCGGACTGCAGATGGCGCTGTCGTCCTACTGCTCCAGATTGGAACAGGAAACATCGCAGGAACATCACCTGACATTTCTGAGGAAGACTGCAGGAAGTGAGTGGTCGAAACATGTCAGGGCACGGCACAAAAACCCTGATCTGTCTACAAGAAATCCTTCACTAAATCTAAGCTATCGCAGTAATGTTACGGTCGTCCATTTGAGATTGACAGAGTCCTGAGCAGTAACTCATTCTTGTATTTCTTCATAAAGTGAACAATGTTTGTGCAAAAACAATAAACCAAATCATTTTATTTCAAATTTGAGTTAAGTTGTTATAGTATATTGCACATTTTTCTCTTCTGTTGTGGAGCTGTTACTGTGACTCTGCAGAGAACGCTTGGAATAGGTGTCTGTCGCCCCCTACTGGCAACACTGGGAATGGACAGAGCATAAAATGGCTACTTAGCAAGGCTGTTAGCGACATGAGGCTAACGGATAGATTTCTGAGCTGATGCTTCGTAGTGACGGAGGTTTAAGGCTGAAATGATCAGAACGAGTCCGGTGACGGTGTCTGGGCTTTAGAAACGCGCAGGAGCACTTCCTGGTTTCACCCTGAGACCCAGCGTTTTCAGCTCTGGAGAAGGGCAGCGCCTCAGCATACAGGATACTCAGACAGAATACTACTGCAGCTCTGATTTTGAGGAGGAGTCCGCATTAGAACAGGATTAAAAAGAGGAAAAGCAGAGGAGGGGAACTTTAAAGACATTTATTTTTCACTGCAGTCAGAATTTTAGGCTACTTGTATCGTTATTTGTTATTTTTTCTTACGTTATTATTTATTTGACCTGTTTATTCCTTACTTGTTTTGTTCAGGTTTTAGTCGGTGCGTTGTTAAGATTTTTGTTGAAAGGAAATCCTGTATTTTTGGTTAGTTTATGGCTTGATGAAAGGACAAAGAGAGTGAGGAAAGGAAGCCGCCTACACTTTAACACAGTGACTGACCTGTGGCATTTATATATGAAAACTGTGACAAAAAATATCTGACATTTAATAAAAACCTGTTAAAAGTGAACCAAAAAAACCATGGAAGAACGGACGAACGAACTCCACGCGATCGCGACGAGTCCGAGCGGAGCGAGAGAAGAGGTCAGAGCTCTTCTTCCCTTTTCAGAAACACAAACACAGGCCCATGCTTCACAGACATCAGTGCATCTTCAGGTTCACATTATTATTTAAATCCCATAAAAACGTCTTTATTTTTCAGTCGGTGAGTCGAGCTGCTCCGGTGTTTGTAAAAAAAACAAAACAAAAATCTAAGTCCTCCCGCGGGACATGCACGAAACGGCCACTGGTGCATAGATTGGGGGCGTTTTCAGGGAAGTTTTTGGGGGATGTTCGGAGGGTGTTTTTAGCACTCGAGCGGCGGGTGGAAGGAGCGGCGACAGTCCAGGGCTTTGGGGCTTGGGGGCTGGATCCGGTTCTTGTGGAGCTCCTCGTGGCCCACCGTCCCGCTCAGGCGAGAGTAGGCCGCCTTGTACTTCTTATCGAACGCAGCTGAACGGGACGGAGGGAGGAAGAGGAGAGGGTCAGAGGTGGATCTGGATCTGAGTCAACACTGGGTTAGCGACAGAGAGGGCACAGAGACAAACTGAGAGGAAAGAGAAGCACAGAGACAAACAGAGACAGAGGAAAGAGAAGCACAGAGACAAACAGAGGCAGAGGAAAGAGAAGCACAGAGACAAACAAAAACAGAGACAGCACAGAGACAAACTGAGAGAGAGGAAAGAGAAGCACAGAGACAAACAAAAACAGAGACAGCACAGAGACAAACTGAGAGAGAGGAAAGAGAAGCACAGAGACAAACAGAGGCAGAGGAAAGAGAAGCACAGAGACAAACTGAGAGAGAGGAAAGAGAAGCACAGAGACAAACAGAGGCAGAGGAAAGAGAAGCACAGAGACAGAGAAGCACAGAGACAGAGACAGAGAAGCACAGAGACAAACAGAGGCAGAGGAAGAGAAGCACAGAGACAAACAGAGACAGAGAAGCACAGAGACAAACAAAGACAGAGAAGCACAGAGACAAACTGAAACAGAGAGAGAAGCACAGAGACAAACAGAGACAGAGAAGCACAGAGACAAACTGAAACAGAGAGAGAAGCACAGAGACAAACAGAGACAAAGGAAAGAGAAGCACAGAGACAGAGAAGCACAGAGACAAACAAAGACAGAGAAGCACAGAGACAAACTGAAACAGAGAGAGAAGCACAGAGACAAACAGAGACAAAGGAAAGAGAAGCACAGAGACAGAGAAGCACAGAGACAAACAAAGACAGAGAAGCACAGAGACAAACAAAGACAGAGAAGCACAGAGACAAACAAAGACAGAGAAGCACAGAGACAAACTGAAACAGAGAGAGAAGCACAGAGACAAACAGAGGCAGAGGAAAGAGAAGCACAGAGACAAACAGAGACAGAGAAGCACAGAGACAAAGGAAAGAGAAGCACAGAGACAAAGGAAAGAGAAGCACAGAGACAAAGGAAAGAGAAGCACAGAGACAGGAGCAGAGAGAGAACTCTGAGCTCAGAGAGAAAAGTGTTAAGCTTCAGTTTAATGGAATAAATCTGTATTGGTCCAGTTTTAGTTTTTGATAAAATAATATACAGTAAAATTTGTGTTAAAATAATAGGAAGGCACCAGGAGGTTGTGAGATCGATCTCTGAGTTCAGTTCCTTTGTATTTAAACAACAGCAGGCACAGATCTGTGGAGAGTCTTACCAACGTGATCTTTACCCATCGCTGCCAGCGTCAGGAACAGGAACTCTCTGTACAAACTCCTGCAACACACAGCAAAAACTACTGTGTTGATTAACGTCTCTCATATTCACTTAAACAGATGTGAATATAAATAACTCTGACTTATACAGATGTGAATATGAATAACTCTGACTTATACAGATGTGAATATGAATAACTCTGACTTATACAGATGTGAATATGAATAACTCTGACTTATACAGATGTGAATATGAATAACTCTGACTTATACAGATGTGAATATGAATAACTCTGACTTATACAGATGTGAATATGAATAACTCTGACTTATACAGATGTGAATATGAATAACTCTGACTTATACAGAGGTAAATATGAATAACGCTGACTTATACAGATGTGAATATGAATAACTCTGACTTATACAGAGGTAAATATGAATAACGCTGACTTATACAGATGTGAATATGAATAACTCTGACTTATACAGATGTGAATATGAATAACTCTGACTTATACAGATGTGAATATGAATAACTCTGACTTATACAGATGTGAATATGAATAACTGACTTATACAGATGTGAATATGAATAACTCTGACTTATACAGATGTGAATATGAATAACTCTGACTTATACAGATGTGAATATGAATAACTCTGACTTATACAGATGTGAATATGAATAACTCTGACTTATACAGATGTGAATATGAATAACTGACTTATACAGAGGTAAATATGAATAACTCTGACTTATACAGAGGTGAATATGAATAACGCTGACTTATACAGAGGTGAATATGAATAACTCTGACTTATACAGATGTGAATATGAATAACTCTGACTTATACAGATGTGAATATGAATAACTGACTTATACAGATGTGAATATGAATATCTCTGACTTATACAGATGTGAATATGAATAAATCTGACTTATACAGATGTGAATATGAATAACTCTGACTTATACAGATGTGAATATGAATAACTCTGACTTATACAGATGTGAATATGAATAAATCTGACTTATACAGAGGTAAATATGAATAACTCTGACTTATACAGATGTGAATATGAATAACTGACTTATACAGATGTGAATATGAATAACTCTGACTTATACAGATGTGAATATGAATATCTCTGACCTCTGGATGCGAGGGGCCGCCGGTTGTTTGGCCATCGTCTCCAGGAACAGCATCACGGCCTTGTGCACCTCGTTCATGCCGACCCAGCGCAGCACCTCCTCCAGGAAGGACAGGCTGAACGGATGGTTGTGCCGCCTCCAGCTGTACTTCCGCATGGCCACGCCACCTGCAGGACGGGAGGAGAACAGCACACAGAGGTTTCTTAATCAGAGACCGTTTTTTCTGTGAAAGACCGAACAAAGCAGGGGCCCTTACTGTGGATCCTCCAGAGCACATAGAGCGGGGGCCACTGGTCTGTGTCCGGGGCCAGAGTGTCCCACAGGAGCCGCACCCGCACACACGGGTTCTCCACCTGCAACGCAGCAGGGGTTAGACCTGGAGAACTGGTTTTAGTCCTGTTTTTTTAGTCTTGGTCTAGTCTTGGTCCAGTCCTGGTCCAGTCCCTGTTACCTGTGTGCAGTGGCTGGCCAGCGCTGAGGTCCGGACCAGCTGCAGCAGGTGTGAGGGGAGTCCTAAGCGGGCGAAGACCCAGACCATGTTCCAGAACAGGATGGAGTGGTTCTCCAGGAGCTGGGCCCGGGACAGGACGGACTCGCCCTCGTTCTCCAGCAGAGACTCCAGCTCTTTACGCAGGACCAGGGGGCTCAGGTAGGCCACCGTCACCTGGGGAGGGCCGCACACCTGAGAGGAGGCCCCGCCCCCACGAGGAGAGGCCCCGCCCACCGAGGCACCCTGAGGAAACAAAAAATAAAACCTTCTAAACATGTTACAAGTACACACTTCTGATTGTATAAAAGACGGCAATGTAATGGCTGTCATCAATCAGAAGCTAGCTTCGTCTTGCTAACAGCTGTGCTAATTAGGCCTCAGACCAAGCTCTGTCCACCCATGAAAATATTTCTAAACACTTTTTATATAATTATCAGACTGACTGATGGTAGATTCATTACTGCTGGAAACAGTTTCTTGTTTATTTAAGTCTATAGAGATGTGTGACTAGATACCAAAGTATTGATACGTTTAAAATCAGTAATTCTAGTATTGATATCGATTGATCTGAAAATTTCCCGGTGCGCCTGTGACACAAAGTCTATAATATGTAACATGTATAATTCACAAAAACTCATTTAGTAGAACCTTTTCCACAGAAAACAGAGGTACGTAGTTACTCGTCGCGTTATTCCCATTTCCAGTTAGCACTGGTCTAAGGTAAAATGGAGCAAGTGTTTACCAAATTTCAGGTTTGCAGATGTAAACTGTTACAGAGGCACAGACACAAACAGCCGGACAAAGGCTACAAACTCTTTCATGAACAATTTATTCTCAATTATTGAGGAAAGTAAAGAAAAAAGCTTAAACGTTACCAACATTAGCATTAACTCACTACAACAGATAAACACAGCAGTGTTCAGGTCTGAGAGACTCTTGGTAATAAAGTGTATATTTACAGCTGAGTCTGACTCAGTGAAATTGATGCTGATGTTTTGTAAATGAAAACCTGCACATCTGTGTTAATATAGATCAGTAATATTCTGCAATAACCTGTATCTTTTGTCTCTGTGTGTGTGTAGTAAATGTATTCAAGGGGCCAGTAGTTGTCAGAGCAAAATACTTTTAATTTTTGGTCTTGTCTGTTTTACGCCGCTTACAATCGCGACACGACTTCCGGTTGAAAATGCAGAAGTGTGAAAAAGCTCTATACAGACTAAAAGAACAACAGATCTTTTTCTCTGTAAAAAAAAAAAAAAAAATCAAAGATATGTGTCATTTGTTTTCTTGTGCAATATACTGTATTATTTATCGCAATATTGCCATATTGTGGTATTATCGGTACCAGAGTCATGTATCGTGTATCGTATCGTGAGGAACCCTGTGATTCCCAGCTCCAGACCGGAGACCGGAGCTCCGACTTCTGCAGGAGTTAGCTCTGAGAGAGAGGAGTCAGATACCCAGGACACAGACCGTTTGTTAAATATGAGCCCAAATATGAGGCAGGTGGTCATAATGTTCTGCCTGATCGGTGTGTAGAAGGCCCGTTACCGTGTGGCTCTTGCTGGTCTCTGAGTAGCTGCCGGTTTCAGATCCGGAGTCCTCAGCTGACGCCGTTACACTGGGGGTCTGCGGGGGGCGCTGTGGCGGGCCCCGGAGAGCGGTCCTGAGCGCTGGGGGGCCTCACCGCACTCTCCACCTCGTCCTCCGCGTTCCACTGACTGCGCTCAGCACTGGGACGAGAACAAGACACGAGTTAGAGTTAGGAGAAGCAGACCTGTGTTACTTGTTTTTAAAGGTGAGTTTGTTTTCCGTACCTGTGTTACTTGTTTTTAAAGGTGAGTCTGTTTTCCGTACCTGTGTTACTTGTTTTTCAAGGTGTGTTTGTTTTCCATACCTGTGTTACTTGTTTTTAAAGGTGTGTTGGTTTTCCGTACCTGTGTTACTTGTTTTTAAAGGTGTGTTTGTTTTCCGTACCTGTGTTACTTGTTTTTAAAGGTGAGTTTGTTTTCTGTACCTGTGTTACTTGTTTTTAAAGGTGTCTTTGTTTTCCATACCTGTGTTACTTGTTTTTAAAGGTGTGTTGGTTTTCCGTACCTGTGTTACTTGTTTTTAAAGGTGCGTTTGTTTTCCGTACCTGTGTTACTTGTTTTTAAAGGTGCGTTTGTTTTCTGTACCTGTGTTACTTGTTTTTAAAGGTGTCTTTGTTTTCCGTACCTGTGTTACTTGTTTTTAAAGGTGTGTTGGTTTTCCGTACCTGTGTTACTTGTTTTTAAAGGTGTGTTGGTTTTCCGTACCTGTGTTACTTGTTTTTAAAGGTGTGTTTGTTTTCCGTACCTGTGTTACTTGTTTTTAAAGGTGCGTTTGTTTTCTGTACCTGTGTTACTTGTTTTTAAAGGTGTCTTTGTTTTCCGTACCTGTGTTACTTGTTTTTAAAGGTGTGTTGGTTTTCCGTACCTGTGTTACTTGTTTTTAAAGGTGTGTTGGTTTTCCGTACCTGTGTTACTTGTTTTTAAAGGTGTGTTTGTTTTCCGTACCTGTGTTACTTGTTTTTAAAGGTGTCTTTGTTTTCTGTACCTGTGTTACTTGTTTTTAAAGGTGTCTTTGTTTTCCGTACCTGTGTTACCTGTTTTTAAAGGTGTCTTTGTTTTCCGTACCTGTGTTACTTGTTTTTAAAGGTGTCTTTGTTTTCCGTACCTGTGTTACCTGTTTTTAAAGGTGTCTTTGTTTTCCGTACCTGTGTTACCTGTTTTTAAAGGTGTCTTTGTTTTCCGTACCTGTGTTACTTGTTTTTAAAGGTGTGTTGGATTTCCGTACCTGTGTCACTTGTTTTTAAATGTGTGTTTGTTTTCCTGTACCTGTGTTACTTGTTTTTAAAGGTGAGTTTGTTTTCCGTACCTGTGTTACTTGTTTTTAAATGTGTGTTTGTTTTCCGTACCTGCAGACGGGTCCCGTGTCGCAGACCTCGGCGTTGAGGAAGGGGACGAAGGAGGCGGAGCAGAAGGGACAGGACGAGTTCAGGTTGGAGTCGTCTGAGGTCCACCCGGCCATGATCTCCTCGTCATAAACCAGAGAGTTACAGCCGCGGCAGAGAGAGCAGCTCGACATCAGCACCTGCAGCACACAGCTAATTTTATTCACATTTAACATTTTATATTATTTTAATTTCATTTTAGATTATTTTATTTACATTTTAAATTATTTTATTCACATTTTATATTATTTTAATTTCATTTTAGATTATTTTATTTACATTTTAAATTATTTTATTCACATTTTATATTATTTTATGTACATTTTTAGATTATTTTATTCACATTTTATAGTTATTTACATTTTATTTCATTTTAATAAATTTTATATTATCTGTTATTTGAGAGTGACAGGAGCTGAACTGAGCGTCTTTCGGTCTCACCTCGAGTCCGGCTCCCTCTTGGCTGGCGTCCCAGGACCGTCGTACGGGATAGGCCGGACTCGGGACGTCAGAGAGGTCCATGTCACTGCCCACGGACAACGAACTCTGGGGAAAAACACAGAGGACTACATTAAAACATAAAACAGGACTAAGTCAGCATAAACCAGGTCTAAACCAGGTCTAAACCAGGTCTAAACCAGGTCTAAACCAGGACTAAGCCAGGTCTAAACCAGGACTAAGCCAGGTCTAAACCAGGTCTAAGCAAGGCCTAAACCAGGACTAAACCAGGACTAAACCAGGACTAAACCAGGACTAAACCAGGACTAAACCAGGTCTAAACCAGGTCTAAGCAAGGACTAAACCAGGACTAAACCAGGTCTAAACCAGGTCTAAACCAGGTCTAAACCAGGTCTAAACCAGGACTAAACCAGGACTAAACCAGGTCTAAACCAGGACTAAGCAAGGACTACAACTAGCACCAGTCCTAGCCCCAGTCCTAGCCCCAATCCTAGCCCCAGTCCTAGCCCCAGTCCCAGCCCTAACCCCAGTCCTAAAACCCAGTCCCAGTCCCAGTCCTAGCCCCAGTCCCAGCCCTAACCCCAGTCCTAAAACCCAGTCCCAGCCCCAACCCCAGTCCCAGCCCTAACCCCAGTCCCAGCCCCAGTCCTAACCCCAGTCCCAGCCCTAACCCCAGTCCCAGTCCCAGCCCCAGTCCTAGCCCCAGCCATAACCCCAGTCCTAACCCCAGTCCCAGTCCTAACCCCAGTCCCAGTCCTAACCCCAGTCCCAGTCCCAGCCCCAGTCCTAGCCCCAGCCATAACCCCAGTCCTAACCCCAGTCCCAGCCCTAACCCCAGTCCCAGTCCCAGCCCCAGTCCTAGCCCCAGCCATAACCCCAGTCCCAGTCCTAACCCCAGTCCCAGCCCCAACCCCAGTCCCAGCCCTAACCCCAGTCCTAAAACCCAGTCCCAGCCCCAACCCCAGTCCCAGTCCTAACCCCAGTCCCAGCCCCAACCCCAGTCCCAGCCCCAACCCCAGTCCCAGCCATAACCCCAGTCCTAACCCCAGTCCCAGCCCCAACCCCAGTCCCAGCCCCAACCCCAGTCCCAGCCCCAACCCCAGTCCCAGCCCCAACCCCAGTCCCAGCCATAACCCCAGTCCTAAAACCCAGTCCCAGCCCCAACCCCAGTCCCAGCCATAACCCCAGTCCTAAAACCCAGTCCCAGCCTAACCCCAGTCCCAGTCTAACCCCAGTCCCAGCCCCAACCCCAGTCCCAGCCATAACCCCAGTCCTAAAACCCAGTCCCAGCACCAGTCCTAACCCCAGTCCCAGTCTAACCCCAGTCCTAACCCCAGTCCCAGTCCTAACCCCAGTCCCAGTCCTGCTGACCTCAGAGTTGGCGCTGACCAGTCTGTCCTTGGCCTTCAGCAGAGTCTCAGTGACCTGGCTCTTCCTGCTCTGTCGGTGTTCTCTCCTCCCTGACCCCGGCCTGCGGTCGTCCACGCTCGCCGTGCGTCTCACAGAAACACGGTTCCTGGTCGGGGTCAGGAGCTGCTGCAGTTTCCCCGCCAGACCTCCTCCTCCTCGGCTCGGGGACGACACGTTGTTCTGGTTCTCGTCCACGCCTTTGCTTCGCCTCACGCCGTCCCGGGACACACTCGGCCTGAGTAAAAACACAGACAGAAAACAACCTAAAAACTACAACTTCCCTCCATCCCAAATTTTATTTTCATGTTTTTCTCCATATATTTCTATAAAAACATTACAAAAGACACTGACTATTGGCTAAAAGGTGTTTTAAAGTTATATTTTTAAACAAATACACTGTAAAAACAAATAAAATGCTGTAAAAACTCAATAACTCAAGGGAAAGGATCCCTCAAGATTTTTGGGGCCAACTCAAAATCTCAAGTTTTCCACACTTTCACTTAATTTGATGTTCATACATCTAAAAACTTTTCTAATTTTTAAGTTTTTCTCTCTATCATTATTTTTTTACTCATCTTGCAGCCAACTTACAGAGTTCAGAAAAAGTGATTCTTTTGTTAAATGTAGTATATTTAGTTTTTATTATTATCAATAATACTTTTTCTGAACAGTGGAGTCAGTTGCTGTAAGATGAGCTGGAAAAAATAAAGATAGCGAGTAAAACTTAAAAGTTCAAGTTTTTAGATGTATGAATGTTAAAGTTGGTGAGTAAAAAAATATTAGTTGTTGAAAACTTCCAGTTGATCACCAAAACTCAAAAATCTTGAGGGATCCTATTGCCTTGAGTTTTTGCAGCATTGTTTTTTACAGTGCATTTCAAACTCAATGTCTTTTTATGTACTTAATATAGACAGCCTCCTGGGGGCCCCCCTGCAGTACCGTCACGGACCCCCGGGGGCCCCGGATGCCACTTTGGGAAGCGCTGGTATATACGATTGATTTTATGAATTTAAAATGACTGAACCAGGGTCAAAAATAAATCAGAGCTGTTGTTCCACAAGTTCTCCCACAGAGGGCGCTGTGGGGCCTGACTGGTTTAAAAATAGGAATAAAAGCAGAATATAGACCCTTATTTACAAAGCATTATTTTAACATTTATTAACAGAGTTGAGTTATAAACATTATTAACCTTTAATTCTTGAGTATTAAACTGAGGTAAATCAGTGCAAAATTATAAACATTGGTGTTAATTCATTATCTATAAATGTTTAACTCATGAATTTATTGTTAATTACACATTTATTAAAGCTGTATTTTCTTCTTAATAGTGATAACCTATTCTAAAGTTTTACACTTTACTAAGTGTTAACTTTAAATTATGACCCATATGGAGTCGTCTGAGTTTAGTCTAGGGCCATTGTGGATCCATTGTGACTGTGCGGCACAACATTTTTAACATTTTTATTTAACAAATCACGTTAACAGCTACTGCTGCTTTAGTGCCGTATGTACAGTTTAGCAGCTATTCAATAATTTATTTCTTATTTACGTGTAGAGGGGCTGGTCCAGTTTGATGGAGGGACCAGTCCTGGGGCCGGGCCGTCTGTTGAAGAGTCCTGGGTTAGTCCCTGTTTTGTGTTTATTTATAATAATCAGCTAATTTTAGTTTATTAAAACAGTCCAGATATTTTCAGAGGTGGTAAAAATTTCACCGCTTTAGATTATTTTACCTTTTTTTTAGTATCTTTGCAGGACAGGGTGCAATTAAGACAACCCCAAAATCTCAATATGACAAGAAATAAAAAGGGAAAACTATTGCTAAATGTGGTTTAAACCAGTAGTTCCAAATCTTTCTGGTTCTGCGAGACCCCAGGGCCTGATTTAATCCTGTTTTAGCCCAGGTTTAGTCTAAATTTAATCATAGTTTAGTTCTTGTTTTAGGCATCGCTTAGGCCTGGTTTCGTCTTAGTTTAGACCTGGTTTAAACTCTGGTTTCGTCTTCGTTTAGACCCCGTTTAGACCCTGGTTTAGTCTTAGTTTAGAGCTGGTTTAGACCTGGTTTAGACCTGGTTTAGACCTGGTTTAGACCTGGTTTAAACCTTGGTTTCGTCTTAGTTTAGTCCTGGTTTAAACTCTGGTTTCGTCTTCGTTTAGACCCCGTTTAGACCTTGGTTTAGTCTTGGTTTAGAGCTGGTTTAGAGCTGGTTTAGAGCTGGTTTAGAGCTGGTTTAGAGCTGGTTTAGAGCTGGTTTAGAGCTGGTTTAGAGCTGGTTTAGTCCTGGTTTAGTCCTGGTTTAGACCTGGTTTAGACCTGGTTCAGAACCTGGTTTAGTCTTAGTTTAGAGCTGGTTTAGAGCTGGTTTAGACCTGGTTAGGCCTGGTTTCGTCCTGGTTTAGTCCTGGTTTAGTCTTGGTTTAGTCCTGGTTTAGTCCTGGTTTAAACCCTGGTTTAGTCTTAGTTTAGACCTAGTTTAAACCCTGGTTTAGTCTTAGTTTAGACCCAGTTTAGACCCTGGTTTAGTCTTAGTTTAGTCCTGGTTTAAACCCTGGTTTAGTCTTAGTTTAGACCCAGTTTAGACCCTGGTTTAGTCTTAGTTTAGACCTGGTTTAGAGCTGGTTTAGAGCTGGTTTAGAGCTGGTTTAGAGCTGGTTTAGAGCTGGTTTAGTCCTGGTTTAGTCCTGGTTTAGTCCTGGTTTAGTCCTGGTTTAGTCTTAGTTTAGAACCTGGTTTAGTCTTAGTTTAGACCTGGTTTAGACCCTGGTTTAGACCCTGGTTTAGTCTTAGTTTAGAGCTGGTTTAGAGCTGGTTTAGTCCTGGTTTAGTCCTGGTTTAGATCCTGGTTTAGTCCCTGGTTTAGTCTTGGATTAGACCTGGTTTAGTCCTGGGTTAGTCCTGATTTAGGTTTATTTTTAGTCTTTGAAAGCCAAATATAAAGGTTCTATAACTGATCATTAGCTCCACGTGCCCCCTACAACCTGCTCACGTACCCCTGGGGGTCCTGTCCCGCTGCTTGGGAAACACTGGTTTAGATGAATAATAATGTTCTGTGCACTGACCGTCCGTCTCTCTGGGTCGGCTGGCAGCTGCAGTCCGCCTCAGAGTCGTTCTCCGCGCAGTCTTTGTAGAACGTGGACAGACAGACTTGACTGCGGGGCACCAGCGCTCCTCCTCCTGCAGGGGGCACTGTGGGCGGAGGCGTGGAGGTGTCTCTGCGGCCCAGAGGAGGTTTACGAGGGTCCCCACCGCTGCTCTGAGCCGAGGCTTTCTTATGCAGCCTCAACTCTGGAAAACAAAGGAGAATGAACATAATATAACCTTTTTTAACGTTACCGTATTTTCTGGACTATGAGTCGCACTTTTATCCATCGTCTGGCTAGGAGCTGCGACGTATACTCAGGTGCGACTTATATATTAACCCACCAGCATCTGCTGCACCTGTACCACTGACAATTTAAAATGTAAACATTAGCGCTAACAACTTAGGCTATAAAGACAACTGAGAAAGAGCGGAATAATTGGAAATGGAACTGATGCTGAGTCTGACGACAGCCACGCAGAGGAGGAAGCGGCGCTTCGTCTACCTCCGGAGTTGGCGGAGTTGTTCAGAAGCGACACCGAGGATGAAGAATTTAAAGGATTTAGCGATTAGGAGTGAGATGGTGAGTTTGGTGAACTTGTTATATTATGTTCTTTATGCTATAGTTATGTGAATAACTGTTAATATATTACGTTAACATACGAGACACCTATTCAGTTCGTTGTTTATGCTTCATGTAGCTGAATAACCATCAATGTGTTACGTTAGCATAGCGCACACCTATTCAGCTGTTGTTCTCTATTCTATTATTACTATAACTTGCCTTTCAAGATCAAATGTCTGTTTTTAGTGTCGGATTTTGTAAAATAAATTTCCTCCCAAAATGCGACTTATAGTCCAGTGTGACTTATTTACGTTTTTTTCTTCTTCATTATGCATTTTTTGGCTAGTGCCACTTATACTCCGGAGCCACTTATAGTCCGGAAAATACGGTATATATTTCATGTTGTCAAATTGAAAACATATGATCTTAAACTCTCTACAAAACCTTAAATGTATGATAAAAATGTATCGTAAATGATTGAAAAAAGCTATATAGCTATACAAATAATAATTTTAGTAGTTTCACCTCGTTTTAATCAATCATCAATGAGACTTGTGTTCAGTTAAGTTTAATATAAAAAGATGGCAAATATCTTTCATCAAATAATAAATAACTCCACGTACCTCCTGTAAAGTGCTTGTGTAGGGAAACTCTGTCTTAAAGGGCCACTATTCTGCTAACTGTCCTCTTTTAAAAATGTTATAATGTCGTCCCATTACTGACCTTTCCTGAAATGTTTAAAACTTTAGGTGTCTAGTGTGGACTTAGGAAAAAGCCTGAGTTTTATGTTGTTTTCTCAGGTGTAAAGCTCTTGTTGCTGCCGTCTGGTGTTGTTTAAGGTAAAGCGGCGCGCGGCGGTCCTTACTCTCTGCGGACTTCATGCTGCTGAGGCTGTTGCTCTTCACCATCGACCCGGGCAGCGACTCGTGGCTGGAGCTCTCACTCAAACCGCTCCAACTGGACTGACGAATCAGAGACGAGTGTGGGCGGGGCCTGGAGTCCGCGTCGAACATGGACTCTGCGAAAAACGCACACGGAAATGTAAATGAACAGAAACGTAACAGCAGAAGGAAGACGGCGGTTCTGCGAGCGTCCTCTGACCTCCTCGTGACCCCAGGGAGCCGTTCTTCTGCCGCCGTTTGATTGGCTGCCGGAACTGGGCCACAGCCAATAGGACGTTCCTGAGTTTGGCCCAGAGCAGACGGCCGCCCTGATTGGTCGAGGGCCACTTACTCTCCAGCACGGCCTGAGGAGGAGCACAACCACAATCAGAAAACTGAATGTACTGTGTTCATTTTAAACACAGATCAGGACTAACATTCTGACCACTGCCTCATACTCAGCCTCTGACTCTGTCCTCTGACTCTGTCCTCTGACTCTGTCCCATGTCTCTGACTCCTCTGTCTCTGACTCCTCTGTCCCGTGTCTCTGACTCCTCTGTCCCGTGTCTCTGACTCCTCTGTCCCGTGTCTCTGACTCCTCTGTCCCGTGTCTCTGACTCCTCTGTCTCTGACTCCTCTGTCCTGTCCCGTGTCTCTGACTCCTCTGTCCTGTCCCGTGTCTCTGACTCCTCTGTCTCTGACTCCTCTGTCCTGTGTCTCTGACTCCTCTGTCTCTGACTCCTCTGTCCTGTGTCTCTGACTCCTCTGTCCTGTCCCGTGTCTCTGACTCCTCTGTCTCTGACTCCTCTGTCCTGTCCCGTGTCTCTGACTCCTCTGTCCTGTCCCGTGTCTCTGACTCCTCTGTCTCTGACTCCTCTGTCCTGTCCCGTGTCTCTGACTCCTCTGTCCTGTCCCGTGTCTCTGACTCCTCTGTCTCTGACTCCTCTGTCCTGTGTCTCTGACTCCTCTGTCTCTGACTCCTCTGTCCTGTGTCTCTGACTCCTCTGTCCTGTCCCGTGTCTCTGACTCCTCTGTCTCTGACTCCTCTGTCCTGTCCCGTGTCTCTGACTCCTCTGTCCTGTCCCGTGTCTCTGACTCCTCTGTCTCTGACTCCTCTGTCCTGTCCTGTGTCTCTGACTCCTCTGTCCCGTGTCTCTGACTCCTCTGTCCCGTGTCTCTGACTCCTCTGTCCCGTGTCTCTGACTCCTCTGTCCCGGGTCTCTGACTCCTCTGTCTCTGACTCCTCTGTCCTGTCCTGTGTCTCTGACTCCTCTGTCCTGTGTCTCTGACTCCTCTGTCCCGGGTCTCTGACTCCTCTCTCTCTGACTCCTCTGTCTCTGACTCCTCTGTCTCTGACTCCTCTGTCCTCTGTCTCTGACTCCTCTGTCCCGTGTCTCTGACTCCTTTGTCCTGTCCCGTGTCTCTGACTCCTCTGTCCTGTCCCGTGTCTCTGACTCCTCTGTCCTGTCCCGTGTCTCTGACTCCTCTGTCCCGTGTCTCTGACTCCTCTGTCCTGTCCCGTGTCTCTGACTCCTCTGTCCTGTCCCGTGTCTCTGACTCCTCTGTCCCGTGTCTCTGACTCCTCTGTCCTGTCCCGTGTCTCTGACTCCTCTGTCCTGTCCCGTGTCTCTGACTCCTCTGTCCTGTCCCATGTCTCTGACTCCTCTGTCCTGTCCCGTGTCTGACTCCTCTGTCCTGTCCCGTGTCTCTGACTCCTCTGTCCCGTGTCTCTGACTCCTTTGTCCTGTCCCGTGTCTCTGACTCCTCTGTCCTGTCCCGTGTCTCTGACTCCTCTGTCCTGTCCCGTGTCTCTGACTCCTCTGTCCCGTGTCTCTGACTCCTCTGTCCTGTCCCGTGTCTCTGACTCCTCTGTCCTGTCCCGTGTCTCTGACTCCTCTGTCCCGTGTCTCTGACTCCTCTGTCCCGTGTCTCTGACCCTGTCTCCTCTGTCCCGTGTCTCTGACTCCTCTGTCCCGTGTCTCTGACTCCTCTGTCCTGTCCCGTGTCTCTGACTCCTCTGTCCTGTCCCGTGTCTCTGACTCCTCTGTCCTGTCCCGTGTCTGACTCCTCTGTCCTGTCCCGTGTCTCTGACTCCTCTGTCCTGTCCCGTGTCTCTGACTCCTCTGTCCTGTCCCGTGTCTCTGACTCCTCTGTCCCGTGTCTC